>SNQJ01S0003751.1:124573-241246 GCA_010110895.2 Picea sitchensis | reverse complement strand
TGTATTCTTCAGTTGAGTTCTTAGATTCATCTTCCGGTTTATGTTCTTTCCTTCATATAGTCTGGTCAAGGCATAAAACATTTCTTTCAGAGTCTTCTTAGATGACACATAAGGAATTAGGTGGTCTTTGATTGAATCTGCAATGATTCTTTTGGCCCTGATTGTGTCCTTTTGATGGCTTGCCTTTTCTGCCGCATCGGCGGGTTCCGGTACCTCTTCTTTGACGAATCTTGCTAGGTCATTCCCTTCAAGAATGAGGCCAATCCTATACTTCTAGGCACGAAAGTTTTCCACTCCTTCTAGCTTATCAACAAGCTTAACGCTTGCAGACATCTTTACCTAGAGCTAGGAAAATGACCGAAAAATGAAAGAGCTCAAAATCAAAATCTGAACTTACCAGGAGGTGCGCTTGGTTGAGGCGAGTAGCCTGGTGTGTTTAGATCTGAGAAAATCCAACTTTTGCTCTTCCAAATTCGATCTGCAGATTTCTGGACTGGTGCTTCTGGTACCTCTGGTACTCTGGTACTTCTGGTACACTGGTTTTCTAGTACTTCTTGAAACAAAGGTTTCACTTTCCGAGAGATCCAACCACTGAAAAGGTGCGCTAAGAGTGCCAAAGTGATCCTTAGGGGAGGGCACACTTTTCTAGATGGTTTTGGGGCTGAAAAGCTTCACCATCAAAAAGCCCTAATTGTCATGTATGACAACAATGACGTTTTTCACTCTTGTGAAAGATGCTTCCTTCACCTTGGCCCTGATACCATGTTAATGTTTAAGCCATTATTATAGTTCTTTGCATTTCATTAGATAACAATAGCATAATCCAAGATCACTGAGAAATACACAATCACAAGAGACACGACATTTATCCTGGGAAACCCTCTAGGGGAAGAAAACCCAGCAAAACTTCCTTAATATAGATAACCAATACAATGCCAAGAGATCTCTTAAACTAATACATAAATTCCTCTCCCAGATATGCACCACTCTCTCTCCTTCTTCTCCAACAACAGATCCGAAACTTGTCTCTCAATGAGCAAGTGAGTTGTGTGTCTAAGTGAGGCGCTAGCCTCCTTATTTATATTAGACTGGCACGTGTGAAGTGTCTCTTCACTGGCAGGGCCGACTTCTCCAACTGGGTGGTTATAACCACCTTAATTACATTCTGGGGCCTCTTTAATATCTGTTGGGGCCGACTTCTTATTCTGCCTATTATAATTATCATTTGACCAATCCGCAAAAGGGGATTTGGTCCTATTACAATAACCGACATGATCAATCCACAATGGGGATTGATCCGGTGAATAATATATCAAATAATAATAAGTATACTCTTTGCAGTTACATTATTTCAACAGGCCCAACGATAAAAATGTAGAAGTTCTTGTAGGGAAACAAATTGTAGTACCTAATGACATATTAGATGAAGAGACCAGGGTTGAATTAGAAGAAGAGCCTACATAAGCACTTCAAGAAAATCCCTAAAAAGGGCCTAAACAAGAAGAAGAAGCAAAGGAGCAAAATGTCTCAAAGGAACCACATGTTGAAAAGTCAAAGAAAGAAAAATCGATGGCTAAGGTTGTTGTATATCACCATCCACACCACACAAAGAAACAATAGTCATCAAGGCAAGGACATGAGTGTCAGGAAACTTACTATGGATTAACATGGAACCAGAGAGGTAACTAGTATGGAGGCACATGAAGGAATAAAAGTAATGCATAGAGATATCAGAGTAGCGCAATGAAGACATGGATCCCTAGAGGAAACCAGAATCAAGATCAAGGAAAGGCCAAAGTTAGACCCCATGTTTGAAGGGGAGGGGCATGTTTTTTTTTTCACAAAAACTGGAGAATTTATATCATTAAAAAGGTGTGGTCAAGACCACTGAGTACAATATCAGTTTCAAAGATGCCTCAAAACTTCAAAAAACTTCTGCATTGTTGATTCTACAGTTACTATATCTTTTCCTTTACTAATTCTCCAGAGATGTAGCCAACTATTGTTCTGAAAAGAGTATATCTGGTAGAAGATACCGTTGATACATATACAAAAATAAAACATGGAGATTGCATAATGCGATTAATCAACTACCAGGTTCTTTCTTTATGTCTGGCACTCATTCTTCCTCTCTATCCTCTGCTAAGGGCTCATTGAGATCTGGAAGTGGACAAACAGATGCAGCTGAGTCATTCCTTGATTCCTGGCTGAAGCTACCTATCAGGGACTCATGTTCAATGTTCCTTTCCATATTCTCAATTTTGGATTTCATCTCCTCATTCGAACTTTGCAATGCATACATTTCATCCTACAACTGACCAATCAAACTACGATGCTAAGAAAGTATTTCCAAGACAAAAGGGACAATGGAACTTAAATACCCCACCCAAATATGCAATCATTGTCGATCTTCTTCCTCTATCTCCTTAATTTCTTTGTTAGGATCTCTCTTTCCGCCACCTCCCTCCCGATTCATTCTAACTATGTTAAATTGCCCAGGCACTCAAAGATCGAATACGGTCCCTCCTCTTCCTAAGTCACACCGAGAGAAGTTTTCCTGAATTACTTTCCACCCCAACACGCAGAGCACTTGACCCAAGAAAATTGAATCTCGGGAGAATAACGACCCTTCCCCCCATAGAAAACCCACCAGAGCGACGATTCTGCAAACATTCCAATTACTATTCTCTCTGTCTGTTGCAGCTCCACATTTATCCATTTTTTCGCCACAAAGACACTCAACCTCGTAATTTGGGTGAATGTGCATGAAGCCATTAATTAGCACAGGGCCTATACCTTCCCAATCAGATTTAACCATATTTGGCTTCCCTTCATTACCTCAAAAGATTGCTTTATGACAAATGCATTTCACTAAGCCAATTGTTGACCCCCAGGACGTACCATTCCACTATCCGCTAGGAGAAACAATTCACAACAGGCTTCCATCTCATCATGGTTCATGTACCCGCCATTCGAATCCATTACCTGGGAGGATAAAATCACATGCTCTACCTAATTTACTTCCATCACAATGTCGATCCGCCATCTTATCAACATCCTCGAGAAAAAAACAGAGCCACAAGTCCATCACCACCACCCACGCATCAAACATGCAGGAGCCTTGAGCGAGGAGGAATTAGTGGGCCCTTGATCATGAGAAAGGAGCACGAGTATCCTCATTATTGACCACCAAAAGACTAGGGGCTTTCCCAATTACTTGATTGGAAAGATCGTTCGCTTCAGAATTATTATGCCTACAGACATGGAAAAATCTCATGTGTATATCACTTGATGGAAGCTTAATTCTATCCACTATTTTCTTTAGGAAAATATCCTTCAGCAAGGAGCCTGAGTTCATTAATAAGATTATCACTTTGGAGTCCTTGACGACATTTAAGGTCTTGATTTGCTTCTGTGTGACTAATAATATTCCTTGAAAAATAACGTAGGCTTCTGCTCTATTATTAGTTTTGATTCCCAAATTCCAATAATAATCTAAAACTTTGATTCCTCTCGGGTCTAGAAGGACCCCCCTCCCCCACACCTACCTCCCCTAAGGGGAGGGGCATGTTAATACCTAGACATATCCAAATTTTACATGTAAAACCCTTTATTAAGCCCTAAATATCGAATTATTACATTTATAGTATTATAATTTTATGTCGGCTAGAACCCTTCATGGTACCCTTTCATTATAATTGTACCCTTTGTCTCCTATCTATATATACCAAGGAGACATATTCTTAGGATATCTGATCTCATATCATATTGTATTCTGAATTGGGTATACTGTAAAAGGAGGTTTCCTCCTTGAAGTGGATTGTATTCATTAATTTTTTTATCATTTTTAAGGCATTGGATCTATTATCACCATAACAATTTTCAGATAGGATCCAAGTCTTGAAAATTTAGCGAAGAGCTACATCGCTATGGAAGCGCGATAGTTTGGAGGATAAGGTAACATATGGCAACATATGGATAAATATAGCGGAGACGCGAAAGGTGGGGCCTTGGCGGACCATAGATCTTGAAGCGGCCCAGATCAATGGCCAAGACCCACATCGAGTGATGAAATAGAGCAAGAGATAATTTTTCGAAGGTGGGTAGGGGAAAATACCATGGTTTCATTCCATGGACGTGTGGCGCCCTCGGAGGCACATCAGGGCAAAAAGCGGTCTACCCAAAACCATTCTTTCCAACCCCCGATATCGAAATTTGATGAGACCCGGCGGACCGTAGATCTTGGAGCGACCCAGATCAATGGCCAAGACACATATCGGGCATTGGAGTAGTGCGGAGGATAATTTTTTAAAGGCAGGTCGGGGAAAATACCATGGTTTCATTTCTTGGACACATGGCACCATCAGAGGCACATTAGGGCGAAAAGCGGTATACTCAAAACCGTTTTCTCCAATCCCTGATATCGAAAAATGCATATAAAAGGAGGGTCCCGGTCATTATTCTATAATATTTCAAAGCACTCGAATGTTTGAAAAGTGGCACAAACCCGCCATTCGAAATTAAAGCTCAACAGTGAACCTGTTTTGCATATTCTCCGCCGAGTTACAGGTATTTTTCGTCATGGCCACCAACCCTGGCGTTTTATCTGTGAAAGAGAAAGACTCTGCCTCTAAAGAAGAAGCCCTAATTAATAGGGATTCTGATGTATTTGACACAGAAATTACAGTTTCACCCATTTTCTGTGTCCAAATCCAATTTGCTAGACAATGTTGGAAAATGGATACCCTTCCTCGAAGCGGCCCAAGCTTCCATTACCCCTTACGCCGTAGAAGTCGTTTTCCCTTTCCCAGAGTTCATACGATGGTGTGCATAACAATATTCACAGGAAGAAAAGGTCATTTTAAATAAGTTAGGGTCAGAGGTCGTATGTGAAATAGATAGTCCATCAATTCGACACACCCTCAGCATACCAGAGTCTTCCCCCACTGTGTCAGAGCCCTTCGAGGAAGAGAAAATGATCACAGTCTACCGAGAGTGTTCCCCCAAAGTAAAAACCCTATTTCTGCAAAACATTGTTAAACCTGAACACCGTTCTGAAAATCTGTCGTTACCTGTCAGTGTAAGCGTCATGGTTATTGAAGTCCAGTGGGCTTGTTCCTTACTTAGTCAAATTTTAGGGTTGGATAACGACAAATTTGTAGTAAAAGTCATGTTGGGTTTCCTGTTGACCTTTTTTATGTCAGAGTCTAGTCAATTGGTTTATATAAGTTTTGACAAGTTTATCACTGACAATATGCACCAACAACTGGTAAATTTCAATTCATTGAGACACTTCAAGTACTACACGCACTTGTTGAGAATAATCTTGGAATCAAATAAGACCGAATTCCCTGAAGAAACATTCATCTCGACTGAATGCAAAAGAATCACCATGCTTATTTTCATAAATAAGATTATGTCTAGGGTTTATAGTCTCATCTCTGGCATGGACCTGCCAAGGGTTTTGGAAGAAATGAAAAGCTCTTTCCAACCTAATCCAAAAAACAGGGTGGGAGATTGGATGTTGTTTTTATAGTCTATTGTAATTTAGGTATATGGTTATCAACAATGACCTTACCTTTTACTAATCTTTTTGACTCCCAGAGTCTTTGCCTTAGAATTCATTAGACAAAGGATCATTTCAGAGATAGAGCATTTTCTGAAAACACACAAGGCATCTAACTTAAAATTCCCTTTCATGGTAGGGCCCTTTGCTGTAAAGACCAGGTCTTGTTTACCTCATATTCAAGCCCAACTCGGTGAATTTGGGCTTACACAATTACAAGAGAGGAGATATAACCCGCACCAGATCATATCTAAGAGAAGACTGATGAGCAGACAAAGCCCCTACGAACATGAGCAAGTTGAAGAATTTGATAGATTGGCAAACTTGGAAGCATATGTAAATATGGAAGTCACTTTGCAGCTTGATCATACACAACAAATAGAGTCTGCCCCTTAGCAGGACCAGACACAGAAAACTTCTCCAAATTGATTATTAAAGCTCCAAAGGTGAGTGTTTATAACAAGAGGAGTAGTTCAGAGACACTTGGTGCTAGTAGTTAGAAAAATAATCTCAAGAAAATGAAAATCACACCATCTTCTCAGTTAGTGGACCTGGAAGAAGAAGAACCTAAAGAGATAATGAGCATGGAGATGGTGGAAAGTGCAACCAATAACGAAGAGGCTGGTGCAGGAAGCATGCCACAAAGTGAAAGCACCTCAAGGGTTTTCAGCAGCAAGAAACATGTAAATAACAAGACACCTGGGGCAGTTTATCAGTCCAAAGAAGACTTAATGAACCGGTATGTTGTGAAGGGAAGTATGGCCAATAGTGGAATAAGAGACCTGTTGCCCAAGGTAGAGAAGATCTCGTAGCATAAGGCTTCCCTGCTCTCAGTCAGGATGTGGAAAGAAATACATTTAACATAGCAGTGGCAGATGATGATAAAGTGTTTGAAATCAAGATGCATTATGAAAATATTGGTGCCCCAGACAAAGTAAAATTCCACAGGAATGTCGGTGACATGCTATATTCAGACTACCTGAGTTGAGGTATGAGGGTTTCAAGATTGACAACACATGGACTCAAATTAGATGGTCAATTGAAGCATGAGAAATCATCCAGCAAAGCCTGGCAAACCCAGGTCAAAAGATTGGAATCTGAAGGCCCTCAAGGGGTAAAGGCTTCTTTAGATGAGAAAGAGGAGATGATCCAAATCCTAAAGAAGAAGCTGAATATGTCCTCCACAGAACATCCACAGACAATAAAGCTAGTTTCTCTAGAGCAAGAGAAGGAGACATTCAAACAAGAAGCACTAAATTACAAAGCTAAAGTGTTGCAGCTAGAAAAAGAGAAAGAAAATTGGTTACAGGGACATGTAGCAACATCATATATGGCTATTATTGTACCTTCCAATACATAAGCTGGATCAAGCACTGATGGATTGGTTCAAGCTATGTCCCAAGTAGTTTACAGACAGGGGAAATCAAAATCCTTAAGGAGGTCTTAGAAAAGATGAAACAAGAGATGAAAATAAAAGATGAAAAGAGGGCTCAACTCCAAAGAGAGAATCAAGATTTGCAAGAGAGAGTAGACAAGATGAAAATGAGGTTGAACGGTAAAACACTGTTACAAGGAGATAAACATGTGATATGGGATTCTATTGCTACAAAGGTTGCTAAGTTCAGGGTTTATCTAAATTTTATAAATGACAAAGACAACGTGGCTACCCCGGCCCGAAGCAGGTGTATTGTTGTTAATGAAACATTAGCCAAGAAACCCTCGGAATGGGCCCAGAACGCTATTGATTTTTTGAATTCTGTGCCCATTGTTGATCTTTAGACTATTGGGGTGAAGGACATAACTGCGTTGATCATCTGGGCCAGGAGGATCATCGCCAAGCACAACTTGCTCAAATTGGTTCAAAACAAAGCTATGCAAATGGAGCACAATATACAGGAGTTTAAGGATACATTTGAACAATTGGTTATCAAGGGCCTCCCACTATTTTGGGATGGCAAAGGTAAATTATACAATCAAGAAGACTGCAATTCTCTCCTCATTCAGTGTAGAATGGATCATTCCAAATTTGAAGCTATGGAGGAAATTCTGAAAGGCCCAAGTTTGATAGAGTATTTGGTTGCGAACTTTGAGATTTTGAATTAGTTTAAAACAATGAATATTGGGATGTCAACTATGTCCCACGCTATGTGCATTGACCTAGAGATTTTCATAAAGGAGATGATGGATTACGATATTCCTTCTGATTCATAGTGGAAGGAAATCGTGCGGCTAGGCAAGATGAAATGCAGTTTTCCCAGAACCAGTAAGTAACCTCCAGGTGTCACCAAACCAACAAGTTCGACAGAAGATCAGGGTAAGACATATGTCGTAAAGGAAGCTGAGCAATCAAAGAAATCTGTCCCTAGTTTTGAAACGTCCTTTTGTTTAATCATTGTAAATCGGTTCATATACCGAGACTGTCAGTTGAAATTATTATAATCAGTTTTAGAAGCTGAAATGTTTCAGTTTCAGCCATTGTAATCGAATTGTATAAATACTGGGACATTTGAATGAATTAATGTTGGCAGAAGTGCAAGGGCACCTTTTTGGTTGTTTCAAACTCTATTGTAACTTTTTGACGCTGAATTGAATATATATGCAGAAGCTTTTGAAATCTCTATGAAAAGATTCTAATGGTGGTGATATGATCTTTGTCTCCCTTCATTGTATGTATTTCCCGTGTTCTTTATTCCATTTGCATTTTCTTCTGTTTAAATTGGAGAGTTAAAGGCCCAGAATTCATCTCATGATGCTCTCGGCTTAAGCAATTTAAACTGTGTATGTTTCTTCTTAGCTAATTCATAATTCACTTCTGTAATGCTCTGATGTAGTTATTTGTTTTCTCTTTCTTCCTACACTCTGCTTAAATTCAATTTATAACTCAGATTCATTGCCTCACTTAGCTTTTATCCTCTGGAGAGTTCTACCAGCTGATCATTGTTTTCGTTCAATTTCAGAATTTTGACTCCATTGCCCAAAGTGTTCCTCCCCTTCCTTGCCAACAACTTTATTAAAAACCCCCAAAACAAACCAAATCTAGTCGTTGATTATCAAAGAAATACCTAGTGACACGAGAGAGCCCTCTCTAAGTTGAGCAGGCTAGTGGCCAACTCTAAAGTAGGTTGAAACGATTACCTCTGTCGTTTGTCTATCAACCAAACAAAATTTACAGAGTGCTAACATTTTGGCGTCGTTGCCGGGGATGAAATTGAAAAATCTTCCCTGGGAAAAACGACTTAAAGCTTTAGTTTGATCCCCGAGGATGACAGTGGATCAAATACCTTATTGGTTGAGATTATTTTTACCCCGACAACTCCATTACTCAGAGACCAATTGCACCACACTGTGTGAGATAGAAATCCTGGCTCCTAAGAAAATCCATACCAGGAGCAACCCAGACCCAAAAGCTGCAATCCCTGTGTTTGACCCTGAAAAACTTGTACGTAAAAGAAAAGTAAAGCCAATTACCCTATTGTTGCATCCATACTGATATTTGTCCTTGCCCAAGGATGCAGTGATTAGCATTGAAGACCTCGAGTTTGATGTGAAATTTGAGCAAGTCATATTCAGAACTAAGTCTGAATCTTGTTTAAGCGAGACTATCTTTGACGAAAAGAGATTCCAAGCTTTGATTCTAGCCACATCTACCAGGCCTTTAGTGATCCCCACTCAGAACCAACAGCCACTCCGACCCCTCACAACAGCTATGGAAGCCATATTTTCTCCCCTCATACTGCCTGCTCAACTACATGATTTGCCTCAAGATTACAACCTACGGATCAAACTATATGATGCTGAAGTTAACATATTAGCTCATAAGAATCTAGACTGGTTTAATGATTTCATAGACTTGGAAGAGGTGGAATTTGAAGATGTGAATATGAGGTTGTTTACACAAAGTCTTGCAAGAGAAGTGAGGAAGTGGTTCAGAGCCCTTCCACCAGCTAGTATCGCAAATTTCGAAGCCTTTGAGACAAGCTTCCTTGCAAAATAGGGGGATAAGAAAAATCCCCTCCAGTTGTTGACCCAATACAACAACATGAAGAGATCACCTGACAAAATATGCAGGATTTTTCAGCCAAATTCATGAATGTCTATAATGCAATTCCTGTTGAGGTAAATCCCCCCTAAAGTTGCTCAGCTTAGATATGCTGATTCTTTTGAAAGTGACTTTGCTTTATTATTAAGAGAACAAAGATCTGCCACATTGGATGATATGATGACTGATGCCATAGAGGTTGAAGTGAACCTAATGGATTTAGGGAAGATGAAAACTAACTCTGGCAGGGACACAAACATAAGTCTGGATAAAGCACAACCTTCAACATCGCAAACATCAGAGGAAAGGTTTGAGGCAATGATGAGAAACATGGAAAGAATGATGGAAATAATGGCTCTGGGTAACAGGGTTAACCCCAGAGAACAGGATGATGGTCCACCCAAAAATCCAAGGAGACCAGCAATCCCACATATTAGACAAAGAGAGCAAAGGAATCAGGGGAACCAAGCAAATCAAGCAGATCGGGTAAATCAGGAAAATAAGGGAAATCAAGGAAATCAGGGGGAACAACAAATCAGGCCTCCTTTCCAAAATAATTATGTGAATGAGGATTATGATGGATATTTTGAAGACAACATGAACTGCTACGATGATAAAGAAACATAGGTATTTTTTACCAAAGAAGAACATGACCAGTTCATGGATGCAAGTGAGATCTTTTTGCAAGATGAAGAGGAAAGGTTGTCAGTAGAAACGGAATATTACGAGACATGATTGAAAAATGCCATGATGCAATTCCAAAGACAATATAACCTTCGAAATCAGAGGGTGCCTCCAAACCCTCCAAAGGGAAATCCTACCAAAGAAGCTCAGAATAACATACCTTCTTCAAGTTAGTCCAAAAAAGATTATGCTGTAAAAGACTCTGTTGCAAAGGGTACTATAAACAAAGGGAAGCCGAAAGAAGAATCCCATAAGAGAATATTGGAAGCAAGGAAAGATATAGTCACCAAAGAAGTAGAGAAAACATCATCCTCCTTTAATTTTGAAAGTGAGATGGCCAAAATTAAGAATTATGTACCTTTCAATGAATGAATTAAAAACACCGAGTATAGAAAACATATCATCAAAATGTTGAAGACAGAACAAACTTCTGATACCCTGAGTATACAAGATGATCACCCAACCATCCTATTTGGCCCACGTGTGGAGGAAAATGGTGATACTGAAGAAGTGCTTCCTTTCTATGTTAGCCTAAAAATCCATGATATGACTCTGCACAATGCTATGTTGGATTCTGGAGCATCTCACAACCTGATGCCCAAAGTGGTCATGGACCAATTGGGCCTCGATGTCACAAGACCTTATAAAGATTTGTTCTCTTTTGATTCAAGAAAGGTGAAATGCCTTGGCCTAATCAAAGATCTGGTGGTGTCTTTGGCACAAATCTGCGCAAATAATATGGTGATGGACGTATTGGTCACTGATATCCCTCCAAAATTTGGTATGTTGTTGTCTAGGTCATGGGCTGCAAAATTAAAAGGAACCCTCCAGATGGACATGTCATATGCCACTATTCCTGTCTTTGGTCAAGACAAAAGATTGTACATAGAGGTTTTGCTTAAATACATGGTTAGCAACAAATCACAGCATAGCAATCATCCTATCTATTCAGTGGAAATTGAATTAGGGTCTTCTATTTTCTTCAATGACCTGTGCTCTGAAGAAAAGGAAACATAAATCATTATGGCTGACAAAGACAAGCCCGACCAATAGATATAGGAGTTTTCAGAGCAACAAGATGATGTAGAGGATTAGATATGGAAAATGGATTTTGATGGAGTTTCATGCAGAGAAGGAGTTGGAGCTGGCATATGGATCAATCATCCCAAAGGAGACTTCAAATTATGTTCTTATAAGCTTGTGTTTGAATGCATGAATAACATGGCTGAATATGAAGATTTAATATTGAGGTTGAAAGTTTTGGAAGAATTGGGTGCCAAAAGAATTGTTGTACATGGAGACTCTGAGCTAATTATAAATCAAATCAAAGGCATATACCAAGCAAAACACCCCAAACTGAGTGCTTATAGAAATCTGGTACTAGACCTCCTTGAGAAGTTTCCAGAATGTAATCTTTCAACAATTCCAAGAGAACAGAATCAGGTTGTCGATGCCTTGGCTACTTCAGCAACAGTTTTCAGAGGTCCAATTTTCCTTAAAAAAAGCTACAAGGTTGAGGTCAACTACAGGCCAACAGTACCAGATAATATGAAGCACTGACAAGTTTTCGAGGACGACAAACAGATAGAAAGATTTCTCAAGATCGAGAATGAGTTCGAGAATTTAAACATTGATGATGAATACTATGACGATGAGGTGGATACAACTGCTTTCACAAAGGAAGGGTATTTTGACAATCAGATTGTAGGCAAAGATATCATTTAGCTAAAGAGCAACATCATTCCCAAAGGTCTGGTCCCCTTGGAGAAACTCTTTGATAATAATGATGTGGCCAGAAGTCCAAAGATTACAGTAAAGGAAGGGGATGTGGAATATTGCAATATTGGGACTCTAGAAGATCCAAAAATCGTTAAGCTGTCCAAAAAGCTCAGCCCTGAAGTCAAGGAAAGGTATGTCAAATTAATGAAAGAGTTCCCTGATGTTTTTGCCAAGAGTTATAATGAGCTGAAAGTTTATGATACCAGTATAATCGAGCATGTTATCCCAATAAAGGAAGATCACAAACCATTCAAACAGAAATTGAGAAGGATAAATCCTTTACTGCCACCTTTGATAGAGAAAGAAGTGAAGAAACTATTTGAAGCCAACATCATAGTGTCCCTAAGATTTTCCAAATGGGTGGCAAATATGGTGCTAGTTAGAAAAAAGAGTGGAGAAATCAGGTTGTGTGTGGATTTTAGGAACCTGGATAAGGTATCTCTTAAGGACAACTACCCATTGCCCAAAATGGATCATATTTTACAGAAGGTGGTGGGCTCTCAGAAGATGTCAATGTTAGATGGTTTCTCTGGATACAATCAGATTATGGTGCACCCTGACGATCAAGAGAAGACAATGTTTACCACACCATGAGGAACATTCATGTATGCCAAAATGTCGTTTGGGCTTATGAATGCAGGGGAAACGTTTCAAAGAGCTATGGACATAGCTTTTGTTGATGAAAAAGACAAATTCATTGTTATATACATGGATGACTTCACTATGTATTCTGCCTCAGATGAGGAACACCTCAAACATCTCAGAAGGGCATTTCAAAAATGTAGAAAGTTCGGGATCTCATTAAATCCTAAGAAGTCAAATTTCGCCATGGAAGAAGGAAAGTTTCTCGGACACATTATTTCAAAAGAAGGGATAAAGGTAGACCCCAACAAAGTTGAGAGAATCCTAAAAATTGGCATACCTAGAAGTAAAAAGGAAGTACAATCTTTCCTGGGCAAAGTGAACTTTCTGAGGAGATTCATCCCTAATTTGGCTGAAATCATAAAACATATTACCAACATGCTCAAGAAGGGAAATGAAATAAAGTGGATTCATGAGGCTAGAAATCGTTTGAAGACATCAAGGTGGAATTGACGAAGGCTCCTATACTAGCTAGTCCCAATTTTGAGAAAGATTTCATATTATTCTCTTTTGCCTCAGAACACACTATTGCAGGTGTGCTACTCCAGAAAGATGACCAGAGTTTTTAGAAGCCAATAGCGTATTACAGCAAGACATTGAGGGATGCTCCTTTAAAATATGACATCATGGAGAAGCAAGCATATGCTCTAGTAAAGGCCTTGAAAGAATTCAGAGTCTACATCCCACACTCCCATACCACTGCTTATGTACCCAATAGCTCAGTAAAAGACATCTTGACTTAGCCTGATGCCGAAGGAAAGAGGGGGAAATGGATTGCAGTGCTATTAGAATATGATCTTGAAATCAAACCCACAAAGTTGATCAAGGGACAGGGGCTGGCAA
This sequence comes from Picea sitchensis, assembly GCA_010110895.2. Lineage (NCBI taxonomy): Eukaryota > Viridiplantae > Streptophyta > Pinopsida > Pinales > Pinaceae > Picea > Picea sitchensis. The sequence continues at coordinate 227,693 of SNQJ01S0003751.1, read as the reverse complement.
AGCTGATGGCACAGACGAATTGTGAACTTTTAGGAATAAATGTCATCGCAGACCTGTCAGAAGTTGCAGAAGAGGAAAAGGCGACTCCACTGATATCCCAGAAATTCCTTGACTCTGCATGGTATGCGATTATCATCTTTGTGTTGAAAAATTTGCATGCTCCTCCGGAATTCAGTAAAACAAAAGCCAGATTCTTAAAATTGAAGGCATAAATTTTTTGTATAGTGAATGAATTTCTATATTGGAAAGATCGAGGAGTGTTTTTATTGAGGTGTTTGATAGAAGAAGAAGCAGAGAAAACCATCAAAATTTCCATAAAGGTGATTGTGGAGGTCATCATTATTGGAATACAACTGTGCATAAAATTCTGAGGGTTGGATTTTATTGGCCTAACATTTTTCCCGATGTTTATAAAGAGGTTTAAAAGTGCCATGAATTTCAAATCTTTGATGAGAAAGGAAAATTGCAGTCTCTGCCTTTAAAACCCATTTCAGTGGAAGCTCCTTTCAGACAGTGGGGCCTTGATTTTATAGGGGAAATACATCCACAATCCTCAACTCAACATAATGGATCCTGACAACAACATATTATTTCACTAAGTGGATTGAGGCAGTTCCCACTAGGCAGGCGACATATGATGTTATCATTCGATTCTTAGAAGACAATATTCTTTCCAGATTTGGATGGCCAATCAAGATTATAACAGACAATGCAACTGCTTTCAAATCCAATAAAATAGAAAAATTCTGCAGTGATTACAATATCACCCTTGGCCATTCTACACCATACTACCTTCAAGGGAATGGATTGGCTGAGTCTTCGAATAAAATCTTAGTCAGAATCATCAAAAAATTGTTGCAAGAGAATAAAAAGGCATGGCACAAAAAGCTCATCCATGCACTGTGGGCTGACAGAATATCCCCTAAGAGGTCCATAGCAACATCTCCTTTCCAGATCGTTTATGGCACTAAAGCAATTTTTTCTACTACATTGGGGTTTCCGGTAATGAGACTATTGTAGGAGCAAGATGTAGAGACAGATGCCACACGAAGAAGGGTGGATGAACTCATCAGTGCACAACAGACTAGAGAAAAGGCTTTCCATAATGCCTAGCTGTGCCAAGAAGAGATCAAAGAGGCTTTTGACAGACATACCAAGGTGGATGACTTCGAACCAGGAGACTGGGTACTAAAATGGGATGCCAGAAACAAAGATAAGGGAAAACATGGGAAATTTGATCACCTATGGCTGGGCCTGTTCAAAATTGCAGCATACCGTGGGAGCAATGACTACTTGTTACAGGGGAGTAATGGAGAGCTCGCTGGAGGAGGGCCTGTGGATGGCAGGTTCCTCAAGCATGATATCGTTTAAACATCATCACCCCTTCCATTCATTGAACATAATCATTTTGTTCTTTTCTTTTCACATGAAGAAGTTGGAATAAAAGGAACATAGTTGAAGCCCGAGGTGAAGGCCCTGAGCTATGTTGGGTAGATTTTGAGTTTTTGAATAAAGACCAGTGGATTTATATCACATGAATAGACCACAACCCAATGGGTAGGAACTTAGTCTACAGTTCTGTGCTACCTCGTAGGGAGGATAGCATCCCCAGTTGGAGCCTATGTTATCACCATAACAATTTTAGATAGGATCCAAGTCTAAGAAATTTAGCGAGGAGCTACATCCCTATGGAAGTGTGATAGTTTGGAGGATAAGGTAACATATGGTGGCATATGGATAAATATAGTGGAGGTGTGAAAGGTGGGGCCTTGGCGGACCATAGATCTTGAAGCGACCCAGATCAACGGCCAAGACCCATATCGGGCGATGAAATAATGCGAGAGATAATTTTTCGAAGGTGGACCGGGGAAAATACCATGGTTTCATTCCGTGGACGCGTGGGGCCCTCAGAGGCACATCGGGAAGAAAAGTGGTCTACCCAAAACTGTTCTTTCCAACCCCCGATATCGAAAGTGGATGAGACTTGACGGACCATAGATCTTGGAGCGGCCCAGATCGACGACCAAGACACATATCGAGCATTTAAGTAGCGCGGAGGACAATTTTTCGAAGGCGGGCCGGGGAAAATACCATGGTTTTATTTCTTGGATGCGTGGCGCCATCAGAGGCACATCGGGGCAAAAAGTGGTCTACTCAAAACTGTTGTCTCCAATCCCTGATATCGAAAAACACATATAAAAGGAGGGTCCCGATCATTATTTTATAATATTTCAAAGCACTTGAACATTTGAAAAGTGACGCAAACCCGCCATTCAAAATTAAAGCTCAACAATGAACTAGTTTCGCACATTCTCCGCTGACTTACAAGTATTTTTCATCATGGCTACCAACCCTGTCGTTTTATCTGTGAAAGAGAAAGACTCTGCCTCTAAAGAAGAAGCCCTAATTGACAGGGATTCCAATGTATTTGACACATAAATTACAGTTTCACCCATTTTCACGTCCAGATCCAATTTGCTAGATAATCTTGGAAAACAGATACCCTTCCTCAAAGCGGCCCAAGCTTCCATTACCCCTTACGTCGTAGAAGTCGTTTTCCCTTTCCCAGAGTTCATAAGCTGGCGTGCAGAACAATATTCACAGGAAGAAAAGGTCATTTTAAATAAGTTAGGGTCAGAGGTCTTATGCGAAATAGATAGTCCGTCAATTCGACACACCCTCAGCATACCAGAGTCTTCCCCCACTGTGTCAGAGCCCTTCGAGGAAGATAAAACGATGAGAGTCTACCGAAAGTGTCCCTCTGAAGTAAAAACCCTATTTCTGCAAACCATTGTTAAACCTGAACACCATTATGAAAGTCTGTTGTTACCTGTCAGTGTAAGCGTCATGGTTATTGAAGTCCAGTGGGCTTGTTCCCTACTTAGTCAAATTTTAGGGTTGGATAACGACAAATTTGTAGTACAAGTCATGTTGGGTTTCTCGTTGACCTTTTTTTATGTCAGAGTCTAGTCAGTCGGTTTGTATAAGTTTTGACAAGTTCATCGCTAACAATATGCACCAACAACTGGTAAATTTCAATTCATTGAGATACTTCAGGTACTACACGCACTTGCCAAGAATGCTCTTAGAATCAAATAAGACTGAATTCCCTGAAGTAGCATTCATCTAGACTGAATGCAAAAGAGTCACCATGCATTTTCATAAACAAGAGTATGTCCAGGGTTTATAGTCTCATCTCTGACATGAACCTACCAAGGGTTTTGGAAGAAATGAAAAGCTCTTTACAACCTAATCCAAAAAACAGGGTGGGAGATTAGATATTGTTTTTACAGTATACTGTAATTTGGGTATATGGTTATCAAGAAGGACCTTACGTTTTACCAGTCTTTTTGACTCCCAGAGTCTTTGGCTTAGAGTTCATTAGACAAAGGATCATTTCAAAGACAAAGCATTTTCTGAAAACGAACAAGGCATCTAACTTAAAATTCCCTTTCATGGTAGGCTCTTTGCCATAAAGACCAGGTCTTGTTTACCTTGGATTCAAGCCAAACTCAGTGAATTTGGGTTTACACAGTTACAAGGGAGGTGATATGACCCGCACCAGATCATATCTAAGAGAAGACTGATGAGCAGACAAAGCCCCTACGAACATGAGTAAGCTGAAGAATTTGATAGATTGGAAAACTTGGAAGCCTATGCAAATATGGAAGTCACTTTGCAGCTTGATCATACACGACAAATAGAATCTGCCCCTTAGCAGGTCCAGAAAAAGAAAACTTCTCCAAAGTTGGTTATTAAAGCTCCAAAGGTGAGTGTTTATAACAAGAGAAGTAGTTTAGAGGCAATGGGTGGCAGTAGTCAAAAAAATATTCTCAAGAAAATGAAAATCACACCATCTTCTCAGGTAGTGGACCTGGAAGAAGAAGAACCTAAAGAGAAAACGAGCATGGAGATGGTGGAAAGTGAAACCAAGAACGAAGAGGCTGGTATAGGAAGCATGCCACGAAGTGAAAGAAACTCAAGGGTTTTTAGCAGCAAGAAACATGTATATAGCGAGACAGCTGGGGCAGTTTATTAGTCCAAAGAAGACTTCATGAACCAGTATGCTGTGAAGGGAAGTATGGCCAATAGTGAAATAAGAGACATGTTGCCCGAGGTATAGAAGATCTCCCAGCATAAGGCTTCCCTGCTCTCGGTCAGGGATGTGGAAAGAAAGACATTTAACATAGTAGTGGCAGATGATGATAAAGTGTCTGAAATCAAGATGCATTATGAAAATATTGGTGCCCCAAACAAAGTAAAGTTCCACAGGAATGTCAGTGACATGCTATATTCAGACTACCTGATTTTAGGTTTGAGGGTTTCGAGATTGACAACACATGCACTCAAATTAGATGTTCAATTGAAGCAGGAGAAAGCATCTAGCAAAGCCTGGAAAACACAGGTCAAAAGATTGAAATTTGAAGGTCCTCAAGGGGTAAAGGCTTATTTAGATGAGAAAGAGAAGATGATCCAAAGCCTAAAGGAGAAGCTGAATATGTCCTCCACAGAACATCCACAGACAACGGAGCTAGCTGCTCTAGAGAAAGAGAAGGAGACATTCATACAAGAAGTGCTAAATTACAAAGCTAAAGTGTTGCAGCTAGAAAAAGAGAAATAAAATTGGTTACAGGGACATGTAGCAACATCAGATACAGAAGCTGGATCAAGCATTAATGGATTGGTTCAAGCTATGTCCCAAGTAAGTTTACAGACAGGGGAAATCAAAATCCTTAAGGAGGTCTTAGAAAAGTTGAAACAAGAGATGAAAATAAAAGATGAAAAAATGGCTCAACTCCAAAGAGAGAATCAAGATTTGCAAGAGAGAGTAAACAAGCTGAAAACGAGGTTAAAAGGTAAAACACTATTACAAGGAGCTAAACATGTGATCTGAGATGCTATTGCTGTAGAGGCTGCTAAGTTTAGGGTTTATCTGAATTTTATAAATGACAAAGACAATGTGGCTACCATGGCCCAAAGCAGGTGTACTATTGTTAATGAAACATTAGCCAAGAAACCCTCATAATGGGCCCACAACGCTATTGATTTGTTGAATTCTGTGCCCACTGCTGATCTTCAAAATATCGGGGTAAAGGACATAACTGCGTTGATCATCTGGGAAAGGAGGATCATTGCCAAGCACAACTTGCTCAAATCGGTTCAAAACAAAGCTATGCAAATGGAGCACAGTATACAAGAGTTTAAGGATACATTTGAACAATTGTTTATCAAGGGCCTCCCACCATTTTGGGATGGCAAAGGTAAATTATACAATCAAGAAGACTACAATTCTCTCCTCATTCAGTGTAGAATGGATTATTCCAAATTTGAAGCTATGGAGGAAAGTCTGAAAGGCCCAAGTTTGGTAGAGTATTTGGCCGCGGACTTTGAGATTTTGAATCAGTTTAAAATAGTGAAGATTGGGTTGGCAACTATGTCCTATGCTGCGTGCATTGACTTGAAGATTTTGATAAAGGAGATGATGGATTATGAGATTCTTTCTGAGTCAGAGTGGAAGGAAATCGTGCGGCTGGGCAAGACGAAATGCAGTTTTCCCGGAACCAGTAAGTAACCTCCATGTGTCACCAAACCAACAAGTTCGACATAAGATCAAGGCAAGACAGATGTCGTAAAGGAACCTGAGCAGTCAGAGAAATCATCCCTAGTTTTGAAACGTCCTTTTGTTTAATCATTGTAAATCGGTTCATATACCGATACTTTCACTTGAAATTATTATAATCAATTTTAGAAGCTGAAACATTTAAGTTTCAGCCATTGTAATCGAATTGTATAAATATCTTGCTGAGGTGCTACCTCATGCCTCTCACTACTAGTGTCAACAATGGAATCCCCAACAACACTCTTCAAAAAATAAGGCACCAAACTGCCCACTGTCTACTGTGCTACTAAGCCCTCCTATATGCCATTGCACACCATCACCAACTGCTACCCCCATTTGAGTCACACTATATCCTCCTATGCGCTCCCTCTGCTAATGTCATCTGCACTTGGATCCCATACAAATATGTCCAAACATGAGATATGGTCATCTTGACCAAATAGGAGTGCATCCTCATCACTGTAGACTGGTCTTGGAAGTGAGTATCCCAACAAGTTGTCGGTCTCCACAACCTGATCTAACAATAGACTCCCCAAAAGAGGTGAATCTCTCTCCTCATACTGATAGGTATGTATATAGTCAATTGGCTCCAAGCCATGCCTCTCCTCCTAGGTTTGCAGATCTATGCGTTCCTTGTGTTCAAGTACTACATAAGGCTCCTCTACCAAATCCACAATGTCACTGATATCTTGTCTAACATAAATGTCCGAGAAGGTAAGGAGTGTGTCATGCTCAACTCCATGGGAAGCTCCTCTTTCCCTATGCATGACCTCAGATCAATATCCAAAAGTGGATCATCAAATCTCTGGATCTCATCATGTCTAGGTGCTAACACATCTGAACCCTCACGAGCATCCTGGTCATCATCCTGGCTATCAGATGCGTGAGTGTCACTAGCCTCATATGACTTCTCAAATGAAGCATCTATATCCACCTCATCATGCACAAACTCCTCATTCCCAACCAAATGGTCAAACTAATGTGTGGTCCTCTCCCTGGATTGGCAAGAGTCCTATGACTGCTATAAGGAGGCATCTAAGGCCTCATCCTCAAACTCATCCTCCTCCTCACTGTCATAGTTCACCTCAATGTAATGCACTTTCCCTTTACCCCTGCATCTGTGATCAGGCTCCCAATGCTCTTTGCAACTGTAGCAAAGTTCGTTGCTCCTAATGGGTGTAGGCTCAAGCTCTGCTCCTGTCAATCCACTAGCTGCTAATGATGTATCTACCTCCTTGCCTTCTTTGGCTCTGATTTCCTCTACTATGCTCCTCCAATAATGGATTTCTTCCATCTTTTTGGCCCAATGTGTAACCTCATCTTTGCTCCACCAAGGATTTTTGATGGATACAAACTGTTGGAATGTTACTTGAGCCCTGAATGTCTCACTAAGGGCGTAATATTCCTTATCACAATATATGATCTCCTCTACAAAATCCACAAAATACATCTCTCCTCTAGATCATCAATGTATATCACATGCTAACGAAGGAAATTCACTCTGATACCATTGTAATGCTCCCAACCCAATGTTGATATAAAAATTAGAACTGTATGGTTGAGAGTCTTATCCAAACACTTTGCTTGTTGGGTCTAAGCCTTGACTAATCTACACTTCTGGTTGTCCCCACTTGCATAGTATGTTAATGGTATGTTTTGGTTACCAAGGAGATGGTTTGCAACCTTCTTATAGCTCCCAATATATTTGTTGTTTGGTTATTTAGCTTGCTTTTATAATTACGACAACATAACTCATTGGAACATTTCATCAAACAATTTGTATATTTTTCTTCTCAAGTGCGCTAGGAAGGTTTTATTGAGTCTTACAACACATAAGTGATAGGAGGATAACAACAATGGATACACAATAAGATGCAATAAGAAGTAACACAAGAAATAGACACAAATACCTGAGATCTGAGTTTTATTTATCATAATAGTTGACCTCATACAAAATGGAGTAGATCTGGAATATACATAGAAGAATGATGCATGTGGTTGATAGTGCCTCCAAAATACAATGGAATGATGAAGGAAGGAACCCCCAATAGTCCTCCAAGTTGAATACAAGTGATCTTTGTAATCCAATCTTTACTTTCGCTGCTGTTGATATCTTTTGTCTGCAAAGTGCGCCCTCACTAGCTGTAGGTGACCAAGATTGTAGAAATTTAATGACAAAATCAACAAGCTAATATTCTGTGATACACTTAACAACCTAGAGATAACTGTCATCAATGAAATTTGATATGCATAAAATCACATTCAAAAATTACTATATGGATAAATACACATTGCTAAGCAATTTAGCAGCGAAATAAACACAATGAACAACATTCAATCAACTATGAATAACTTAGAAATTTAGGCAAATTCTAGGGAAAACGCCAATGTGGGGAAACCTAATGAGAGAGAGAGAGAGATTCTATTAGCTTCAAGAAAGATTTATCAACAACAACATTACATTTACAACAAGAGACAACTTACAACACCAAATTGTCCCAAAAATCTGCCTCGATTTTTGTGCCCATAAAATCCGTACAACTGTACGGATTTTCCCTTTCTAGCACCTCAAAATCTATGCCAATTTGATGTACGGACAAAAACAATTTTATTCCTTCTTCACCAACAAAAAATACTAACATAGACTCGAAATCCGTGCAACAAAGCTGCCTTGATTTGCATGCCCTCCTCACTTTTGTACAGACTGCACAGATCGATACAATAAGCCCTCTCTAACATAAAAAATTTCCAGCACCTTTACACAGAAAACTACCATGGGATTTGCACCCAATCTCTCTTGGGAAATGTGCCCTCCTTGTTGCTCACCTTCCTCTCCAAGCTCTCCTCAGAAATCTCTCTCACACTCTTCTTCTCTTGTCTTGCACACTACCCTATGCATTCTTTTATAATTTCTGAAGATGACCTTTTACCTCCCAAGTGTCTTTTCACCTTCGCCAACCCTATATCCAAAGGACAAGATCTAATATTGCCTTTACAAGATCAAGGGCCATGATTCATTCCCTCCAAAATAAATCACTTAAAATATTAAATTACATTTCACTTTATTACATAAGTGCACTTTATGAAATAAGGTTACTTTAATATTAGAAGACACACTTCATTGAAAAGTCACTTTAATAAAATAACCACTTTATTACAACTTTATAAAAACCCATTACAAATTTAAGTGCCTAGTAGTGTCAACATAAGGTTACATCCACATATAAGACAAAACATCCAGAGTACCTCCCGAGCTAAAAAGCTAACACTCCCTCTTAGCGAGGGAAGTACTCGTTTCCATCACTATCATCTGGTTCCATCACGTTGTGCTCAGTAGGAGCTCCCTCTGAACCTAGAGCCATCCTCAACACCTGCACATAACTCAAACTAGAAGATATTCTCCTAACAGGTATTCGGAACCCTGAGCTCCCTGGAGAATCCACTCCACCATGAACATCGGTTCGATCACACAGGTTGAGCCTCCCGCCAGTGCTCAGAAGAGACTCCCTCTCTTCTCTCGAAATGCAAGACTTAATCCTTGGTACCACCACAGTCTCAAGAGCCTCCTCATGCTCCTCATCTGACGTTGAATCACATTTGGAAGGTTGTCCTCGCAACATGTACAACCTGCCCACCCGATCACTGATCAACTGCAGTTCCACTAGGTCCACTCCCTCCTTGTAGATAAAGACATGTTCTCTCTTGAACAATGTACAATATCCTACATCCTCCAAGGATGAGACTGAGAGCAATTTAACCCTCAACCCTGTAACAAAGAGAACTCCATCAAGATCCAAGAATCCTCCATACTTGAGTCAGAATTTAACCCTTCCAACTCCATGTACAACTCGCGCCATACCACCTTCATTTACCACTTGTTGGTCAGGACCTGTCTCTTTGATAATTAGGAATATTTGCTAGATTCCTGTCATGTGGAAAGAGGCTCCACTATCCACAATCCATATGATATCACCCCCAAATCCTCTAATATCGAAACTGGAAACTAGAGTAACCAAAGAAAATTCCTTGTCATACTTGGAAGCAAATTCCTCCATGGGTAGTAGTTGTCTCAAGCCCCTCCAGTTTCTTCTTCTTCTTCTTCTTCCTCTCAGGACAATGAGAAGAAAGGTGCCCCAACTGGTTACAATAGTAACATTTGACTTTACTCAAGTCCCTCTCGAAACTTACTTTCTTCTTTCTCTTTACAGCAAGAGAAACATTCTCATCAACTCCATCTGTCTTCTGTCCACTGCTCTGAGATCCTTCCTGAATCTCCTCCTGAGTGAAATCGTCCCATAGTCTGCTCCAATCTGGAAGATGATCACGACCTACCACACACTTCACGAAGACTTCCCATTCCTTGGTGAAGCCTTTCAAGGCTATCCTCACCAACTCTAAATCCGATATGACCTCTTCAACTGCAGCCAACTCATCTTTCACTTGAGCTACCTGGGTAAGATAAGAAGAAACACACTCCTCCTTACTAAAGCCAAGTTGTGCAGAATGGATCCTGATGATGAATTATGATGGACGATGCAATTTGGGCACAATAAAACCCCTTAATATCTCTTGAACTCGCTGTCAACCCCATCTGGCTACTCTGGAAATCATCCCACTCTGTAACATAGCAACAACAAAAAATGGGGACATTACAGAACACCAAGGATGGTGTATTCCAAAGGAAAAAGGGATGTAATACCAGCTACAACCAAAGAGTATATTGGCAACAAGAAGGACACGATGCTCGTGAACAAAGGCATGGGACAAGTAAGGGTCCGGTGCACTTGGAGGATGCAATGGGGAAGGAATACCCACATTGGGCTTAAAAATTTGATGTAAACATATTTTTGATGTAAGAATTGTATATATGTGTACACCTATATGGTGATGTGCATTGAGGATAGTGAAAAAATAAGGGGGAGGGGAATGTAACACCCTGGTTTTGATCCCCATAAATGTAATGTAATGCATATATGTGAATTAGGTTGTGAGCCATATAGTATGGTCAAGGGCCAAGTATTGTAAATGATGTACATCGAAGTTATTAATAAAAATACAACGTTGGTTGTGAGATGAGGGGACTAAAAAAATTGGGTCTATGACTCCATGAGAGAGGAATGAGAGGGGGCTAAGGGGGCCAAAGCTTGGAAATCATATATTTTATTGTAACCAAAGTAATGGCGGGAACCTATTTTGGCATGATTATAACACCTTTTTCCTTCTATTTTCATACTCCACCATTCATTTTTCACCTCTTTATATACATAACTATAACCATTTGGCCCATAAATCATTCAAGTATACTTTGCTATATTTTTTTGGCAATCTAATGAATTTTGTAGTACATTTGGTAGAAATTGTGTCTTTTGTGCTTAACTTGCAGATAAAGTTGCTATAGATTGGATGCATGCTACAAAATACAAAGGAATGGTATGCTATAGAAGAGATAGATTGCTACGGAACTTCATTTGATGTGGATCCTATCCTAGCAATGAAGTCTCGTTTGCTACAAAACTATGAGGTTCACCACTTGCTACAGATTTGCACATGTTACATGTTGTATAATGTGCGTCACGAATCCTATTCAACAAGATCTGTGCTACGAGTCCCAATAATTGGAACCGATGCGATGAATCCAAGACAACAAGCATGGCACCTATCATCTATTACCAATTTCAAAATATCACATTGTTGTTATTCGATTGCTACAAAAATGTGTATTAGAAATAGAAGCTTCTATGTTATTCAAGCAGTTTGTTATCGTAATGATGAATGCGTAGATGCATTTGGTTGTGGTTACGAAGCATCTCTAGGAGAATTAAGACCACACTATATTTTGACAACTAATCCAGTGGCTTAGTTATCATAGATACTTAGTTTCGTTATTGTTGTAACTGTGTAATTGGATAAGATGCTCTATTTCATTTAATGGTTGTGACACATGTTAGTATCCACTTGAAGAATCAACGATTCTTCAAGTGTGCAACTCACCATTTCCATTTAATGGTTTTTTTAGACAATTAAACCAGAAAGGCTATGCTTACCTCTTGGAGAGAAGAGGAAGATAGATAAGGAGGAGGGAAGATAGTAGAAAAAGTAGAGATATAGACAAAGTTTGTTGTAATTCTTACATTTTTCTAATACAAACATAGTTTCTCAGTTTGTGTATGATAATTTGATCCATGAAGTAGACTAATAATTGTAAACATTTTTTTAGCACCTCACTCCATAGATAAAGGGTCCTCTCTGCAGAAAAATAGTGTTGCTTCTCCTTTTATGTTTATGTTTTTATACCATATATTTACATTTTTCATCTGATTGCTTAAATATTTGTAAAGTTAAATTGATTCCATGAGTTATGCTTATAATTTGAAGAGTGTAACTTTCAACAAGCATTGACTTCACTGTTAATTAGTCAATGGTTCATTGCTATAGGTCTCATGCTACATAACCTATGAATATAAATCATCAACTATGTTTTCCTATTACTATTTCTTGCTTTTTAGTTAAATATAATTGGGTTTCTAGATAGTTATGAGTAACATGAACAAAATGTCCAACTAGTTCATCAACCCCTAAGCCTTGCATATATTTTGCATGATACCTCACAATCTTTACAAGCCATGGGTTGACAATTAATTGCACCAGTAGGCTAGCTGCCCTACTAAGAATTAATAGGGTATATAATAGACCTGTCAAGTACCTTACCTTAGCTTATGTAAAAGGACAAATCAACCTCGGGACATGTGCCAAGGTAGTTAGGTGAGTTCTTTGAGTGCCAAGTGGTAAGTTAAAAACATATATATTTATTCCTTCTATTTTGGAAGCTAAGGAATTATTATATTGTTATTCTCATCATCATTAAAGCATGGTACAAACTGTAAGGGAGAGAGATAACCCTGTAACTGAAGGCTAATATTACCCATATGATTTCTATTATGAAAAGTGTCATCGAGAATCTTTGTAGATCCTAGCATTGACATTTTCCTATCTAGTCTATGTTGGAGCCCAGAAAGAGGTGCGATAGCCTAAGGGATTGCATTGTAGAGAAGGTGATCCCCCCTTGGGTTGTGCAGAATGAAGGGGTAGAGAGAGCTAGAGATTTGGAATGGTTGTGTGAGTGGACGTGTTATATAATCAGTGGGAAATTGGCTCAAGAGAGATTTCTTGTTTGTCCTTCTGGACTCATAGCCCCAACTCGGGGGTGGCCTATTGAAGAAATAATTGGTGCAACAGAGCCTACGGATGGGATGAACGCCCCACATGTACTACCAATTGTTGTACATTCTTTACAAAATAAAAGTGTTGCTTATATGCGTTTTTATGCTATTTTACTATGTGTATTTATGTATTTAAATATTGTGCATTTAATGAATTGTTGGGCATATATTTTATAAATGTTCAATGTGAATTTTGTAATAGCATGCATATTTGTATCGTATGTCAGGGCATAATATACATATTACTGTTAGAGTTGTAATGTGTGAGACTAAAGGGAAATTGGTGAAAATTTCCAGTACCCCACCATCCCAAGAGGCATAGGGGTGGTCAAGTACATTACATAAGAGATTGGATCTGATAGCATATGATATCAACCAACACAACAATTGTATTAACCATCTCACTAATACATTGCATCGGCTTCAATATATAGCTAGATGATACCTCTAACAAACTACTATTATTAGATTCCAAGTAGATAACAACTACAACCTAATATCCTGGACACAACAAAAAACTATTGGTGTCATTATTGAGCCTCTTATCCTATTAATCTAATTGTAGCAAAGGGATATTACCAGATGGAGGGAATTGATATGACTCATCACACTTTATTGTGCCCAGGGAACAATAATAAAGTGGCTATTTTTTTTTCTCTTGTTGCTAAATTAACTTCTATTAGATTTGTTTTGTCTATCAATATTTGTTTTGATCTCGATGTAGAGTATATTGATGTGAAGACAACATTCCTACATGATTATCTTGAAGAACAAATCTACATGGATCAAGCACAAGGTTTTATAGTGAAGGGAAAGAAGGATCTAGTTTGCAAGATAAAGAAGTCCCTATATGGAATAAAACAAAGTTTAAGAAAATGGTATCAAAAGTTTGATACTTATATATTGGGGCTTGGTTTCTCAAGAAAAAAGATAATCACTGTGTGTATTCCAAGCTAATTGGTGATCATTTTATTTATGTGGTCTTGGATATTGATGATATGTTTCCAATTGGAAAAAACAATGCAATCATGAAGGATGTCAAAACTCAATTATCTTTCGAGTTTTATGTGAAAGACTTGGTGCTGCAAATTTTATCTTGGGCATGGAAACTAATAGAAATCAGTCCAACCCAAAACTTTGGTTGAATAAGAGGAAACATGTTGAGACAATATTGTAGAGGTTTAATATGTAGGAATGTAAACCACTCAAGGTCCCTATCCTTGTAGGTGTGAAGTTATCTGCAAATTAGTGTCCAAAGGCACACGAATATGTAGAGGATGACTTCCCATGTTCCATGTGCAAGTGCTATTGGAATTATAATGTATGCTATGGTCTATATTAAACTAGACATTGCCCATGTAGTGGGAGTTTTGAGAAGGTATATGTCAAAACTAGGTAAAGAACATTGGAAAACTATAAAGTGAGTCTTCATATATTTGCATGGCACTTCAAATTATGAAATATACCAAGGAAGAACTAGATAACATAAAGAGATAGATATATAGGGTTTTGTCAATGCATATTGGATTGGAGATCTTGACAACAAAATATCTACAAGTGGTTATGTTTTTAGCCTATTTAGTGGAGAAATCAATTGGATGAGAATGAGGCAAGCCATACTCACACTATCAACTATACAATTCAAGTACATGGAATCTATGCATGGAAGCAAGGAAGTTGCATGGTTGCACATATTATATTTAGGTATTGGTTACATGTTCATAAAGTAGCAAGGATACATTGTGATAGCTCGAGTGCAATTTTTTCTGGAAAAAAAAAGACCTTTCTTATCATTCTAAGACAAAGCATATTGATGTGCAATACCACTCTGTTAGAGACAAGGTTGAAGAGAACAAAGTGTTGTTGGAGAAGGTTGAGACCTTTAATAATTTGAGCATGAATGTTTTCACAGTTAGTCATAATTGTAATGAAATTGCATGAGAAAAACTATGTTGGAGTTTAGAAACATCCCAACGTTTCAAGTGGACACTCCACCCATCATTAAGGGATCCAACAAAATATTTTTGACAAACAAAAAACATTGAACCCCTAAAACAAATAAATAGCATATCCCCGAAGTGGGGGAAAGGAAACACCGAAAAAAACTGAGTAACATATGTTTTAATGACCATCATTTTTAGTGAGAAAACAAACAATGAAACAAAGATAATATATATAAGTGAATGGTGAATTTTTTTTTTCCAAGTATATAACAAAAACAAAAGATGTTACATGTGTACATTTTTTAATTCTAGATATCATGTAAAGGTATTTGCTACCCAGATATCAATTCATAATTTTTCATGAAAATAAAATAGAATGGAAGGCAACTTTTATTACCATGTCTTCGATCTTAGAATCAATTTCACAAGCAATTTTGATACAGATGCTCGAGCAGAGAGAGAATTTGGTATAAAAATAGTAGCCCACTTTTCATTCCAACTTGTACACAGGAAAGGATTCACTTGAATCCACAAGTAAATCCACATTTACATGTAGTGGGAGGAATCGATGAACAAAAAACGATCTCTACATGTATCGTCAAATCTTGGCATGTTAGCACAATAAGTAAGTGGTACTTCTACATGGGTGGATTTGGTAAAAATACACCTCCATAGATTCTAATTCAGATCCTCCATTTGATGTTGACATTGAATTTGAAAGTTGAATAAAATCCCTGAGGATCCTTGTGAGTGATCTGTTTACAAAATGGGGAATCTTGTAAGGGATATGATGAATATATAATCTCGATCTCTATATATAGCTACTTTTTCAAATTTGATACCTATACCTAGAGTGTGCATTATAAGGTTTTTGAGTTCTCTAATTGGCCCTAAGACAAAAACAAATTGACTCTATCTTGGCGCCCTCAAAGAGCTCGTTAGATGGTTCTTCACAAGGAAAAGCCATGATGACCAAGTGATGGAAGGTGCACACTGTAATGGCTTTAGTATAGGTGAATTATAATGGTTATCGTGTCATAACAAAGTTGGAATTGACAGTGGGAATGAAGTATGTGTTTTTTTATGTGTTTTGGGGCCTCTGGGTGTTATCATTTCTTATCCTTATTGCCTATTTCAAAGAAAAGTAGCATCAAATCCTTGATTGATTCTTTTAAGGGAGAGGTTCTATACCAATTTCATTGTCTGTTTGGGCCCTCTTGCAACCCACCAAATGTCCCTTGTGAAACCCTATCACAAATAGCCAGATCCACATCCACATGTTAGATCACATGTCATAGAACTCATTGTTTGCATGGTACACACTTCGAATTTACAGATAACCACACTTGCTTCTCTTATTTTGTAAGCTCTCCTCAAATACCTTCACCTAATTTTCTTTTCTATAATCCTATGTCTGTGGCCACCTTATGTATACCTTAGGATATAGTTCTTATCCTAGGTATCATGCTTAGTTAAGTGTCAGGGTTATGGTACAAATGTTCTTGATTAGGTACCATTAAGTGTTATATGGTGGTTATCATAACTGTACTATTTATTGTATACTATTATGTGAACACAATGGTTCGACTTCTACATTATTATGGGAACACAATGGTTTGACTTCTAGTTCTAACCTTTTACATTGTTTCTTAATTTCATTAAATATTGTATTGTTCTTTATATTCTTATACTTTTTTATTCTTTATATTAGTTTAATTTGTATCCAAGTCATATATTATCAAAATATTAAAAGAAATATATAAATGTATTATTAATTATTTAAATGTCCATTTCTACTAGAGTAATTATAATCTTGAGGGCCTAGTGACTCTAAGGTAATTATCCATGGGATACATGAGACTCAACATCCACAATTAAAGGAAAATATACATATTATGCTCCAAAAGGAAAGACTAAACATATAGGCTCTAAGGTAATTATCCATGGGATAGATGAGATTCAACATCCATAATGAAAATAAGATATGCATATTACGTTAAAAAAAAGGGTGAGACATATAATCAAATTATTAAAAGATATATATGAACACATTATTAATTCTTTAGATGTCCATTTCTATGATAGCAATTATAGTTTTGAAAGCCGGGTGGCCGCAAAGGTAATTATCCATGGGATATATGAGAGGAATCACAATTAAAGGAAGATATGCATATTATGCTTCAAAGGAAAGGCTAGGAAATGTCCAAAACCAATATAAAATTTCCATCTGTTATTTAGCAACCGACCAATATATTATCGCCACATTTTTTTTTCTCACCAACATGAAATTACGACTGTTCAAATAGGTGGTCCTCCACTGGAAGGAATGAATACAAAGTTTCCATCTGTTAGCAACCGATCAATCTGCTATCGCCACATTTTTTTCTCTTCAGCTACTCGAAATTGAACTGTTCAAATAGGCGACCCTCCACTAGAAGGATCAAAGACAATTCACGACAGAGAAGTTCCTCCTCGCCCTCCCTCTGGTCAAGGGAGCAGTTCCTCCTCGTTTAGATACATCGGGGAAGGTAGAGGAAATTTTATGTAGTTCAAGCTCCATATCAAGCGAGATCTTGTTCTAATTTCACCTTATGTTCCCGCTATCCTGCATGTTCTGAGCCATGATCAAACTACTTTTTGACTAAGTAATGTCAGAGGCAAAGAGGTTATCAATGAAGTATTGCATGAGTTAGCTTTGGAGAAGTATTGGTTTTCTCGCGATAGAAGGTTATTGCCCGTGGGATAGCGATAGAAGCAATGGTTATGGTCAGGACTTTCCATCCATCTTTCTTTCTTGCCTTTCCCTGTCTTGTTGTAACACTTTGGTTTTATAGGGGCAACATGCGTGATCGATTCTACCTTTCCTTGTCTTGCTATAACACTCTGGTTTTTATAGCGGCAACATACGTGATCGATAGTTTATGGGTTTGTATTAATGGAATGGTGATGTATTTTTTCCTTTATAGAATGTTGCACGTTGCAACCTTGGGCTGGTCCAATATAAAATGAAGAATCTACCCTATGCTTGTGCGAAATCAAAATTGTTTGTTCAATTTAATTCTCGCTTTCCCCTTGAACTAGGGTGACTCTAGTGATTACTGATGAATGTCCTACTGGAATATGATCTCATTCTGGAAAAATAAACTTCGATCTCAGCGGTACTAGCTTCATAGACTTGGCATCCGTTGGTGCATCTTCGGATTTTCTTAACGCTGGAGTTGTATCTATTTTGTTCAGATGTGTGCCTTAGAATATCAGGGAAGAACATTGCATTTTGTGTTAACAAAGTCACCACAATTATTGTTAGCAATCCTTATTGAAAGGTAGGAGTCATTCAAAGCATACATGGGCTACAACGGAGAATGGTTGGTTGAGCTTTGCTCCACCTTTCCAATAGTTTTGTTCTAGATAAGTTGATTCTTCCCACTCACTCATCCTCTGCAAATCCAAGCAAGGAAGTAGTGCTTGAGTATGTTTGTATGATGGACATGTGGCTACAACGGTTCCACTAACGTGTTAATCCTTGAATAAAAGTGAGGAGTTTGTGATGGAATCTAGCCGCGATTGGATGGGATAATTTGACATCCACACGAGAATTGGTGCTCATTGCCTCACCTGTTTGGATTTAGCTACAACACGTTCACCTTTGGTATTGTGTATCACTTTGTGATGGATTAACTAATAGGTGGGAAACATTTTTTAATCAGAAAACCTATGCGGAATATGATTTAAATAATTAATTATTGAATAGCAAATAATATTAGTACTCTATTATGGAATAACAACTAAGATTCCTACTCTATTGTTTATTTTTCAATTTTCAAGTTCGTATTTTATTATTTATTTTTCAATTTTCAAACAATATGATGAAACTTTCATGTTATCGTGCAAAGTTGATTCATCCTTGAATTTTCCATTGAGAATAGAATGTTGTATATTGACATTAAATATTTATGAACACTCTTAACCCAATATGCATTGGACGACGTGAGAACCACGAGATGATATCATTCTTGGTTTAAGGCCTCTCTTTGTTCATTGTGATCTTGTGATTTGAGTTGGAGTAACGACGTCTTGCCAATGTTGTCCATCCCGTAGACTTTAGTCACCTGAGCCCAGGGATGTTTTTTAATCCATGTGAGCAATTGAATTCGAGCAGCTTCAATGCCAAACCCCATGAAGTCTGGTAGAGGTTGAAGAAGCACCTCTGCTTGAGGCTATGTGGAGTCCACAATCATTGCAGTATGGGCAACTCTTGAAATAACATAATGAAGTTTTTGGAAGAGATGATCAAATCTATTTGTGCTCCATTCGTTTATCTATGTAGGGAGCTTGGGGTTGCAGAGGAGGCAACAATCGAGACACCTGTTGTCGTTTTGAGCAATCAATGAGGTCTTGGATCTCTTGAAGGCCATTTTTCACACTTTCCAAACTATCTCGGAGGAGCGGTGGGAGAGTCTCTCATTGATCTTTGAATTCGTTGTGAATATAGAGTAAGATGTACTCCATACATATGAGGTCAGTTATAAAAAACTGTAGGTTCTTCTTCAACTTAGTAGCAATCTGAATGTGACAGCTTTTGCGTGAATAAGTGGAAATTGTTAAGTGGATGTAGACATACGACGACATTTTGAGAAATACCTTCCCCTTAAGAACACCTTCCAACTAAATATAATAAATAAACCATGCCGATAGTGAATTCAAAGACAAAGATGAGGCGTTACTGTTTACTTTCACGACAACTACAGGAAATACTCGGGCATAATTGTGCGCATCACCCATGCCATGTTTAAGAATCCATGGTTGGAGAATCAAACGAAACAATTGTGAGACGTGGCAGGATTTAATTCGTAAAGGAAGGATAAAATTCAAGATAAAATTTGAATACATGTAATGCATTGATAAGGCATTGACAGACGACGAAGGCATGAAGGGAACCTCCCCTTATAAAATACCTTCGGTCTAATTAGAAAACAAAAAAAACTAAGAATTAAGAATTAATAAGAAAATAAAATGAAATATTAATATTATAAAAGGGGGTTGATCAAAATCAACTAACATAAAATATAAATGTATAAAAAAGAAACATGATATTGATGGAAAAGAGAGACTTAGAGAAATCCATTAATGAGAATGCAAATGAAAAATTAATTTAATTAAGGAGGATAATGATGACGATAATGATGATTAAAATCCACTGAGACCCCGGGGAGGCAGGTGCGAGAGGGGTCATTCTGGACCCCAGGGGAAATATAGAAATAAGTTTCTCTTGGAGTCTGGGATGCACTACCAAAAACCAAGCAAAAGAATATGCTCTCTTAAAAGGGGTTCAACTAGCATGAGAAAACCAAATCCAACACATTATCATGATTAAGGATTCCATGAATACTATTCACAACATGATTAAAGGCACTCTACTATAAGATTCACAACTTTGCAACATATTAAAAAAAACCAAGCATTTGTTAGTACAAATCCCTCAAGTTACCTTCCATAATGTATTCAGGGAGAATAATCGATTGGTAGACTCTCAAGCCAACCTGGCTATTATAATCCCAAAAGGGACAGTTAGGATCAATGGAAGGTTATCCCATCACCCAATACCATAATTAGTGATGGATCAAACAAGTTCATTGCATGTTATACCACTGTTCAGTACAAGCAACAATCAAGGTGCCAACGTAGCGAGGGCCTCTCCTGTCATATCTCCACACAAGTCGAGACATACAACATTAAAACAATGGATACGTTAAAGCATGGGAAAGGTGTGATATTGTAATTGAGGTACGATTTAGTTAGGCAACGAACATCAACAAACACATTGGGTCAGGACCTGCATCAACTTTTGTACCCCAAATCTGCCTTAGGGACATCACGAGGAGAAATGGTGAATTAAGAACGTGCCTGATTTTGAATCATCCATGCAAAGATAGTACTATCTCATGCATGGAAGACAGGATGGGCCTTCAAGGAAACAATAGTGAGGAATAATCAACATTAGACGTGTTGGCAGAGGAAGGTGGTAAGGTTGGATAGGTTAAGGAGAGTACAGTTTGCTTCGGTTTCCCCTCTAGAATTTGGGATACTATCACTAGGGACAAAGAGCAGACTTCATTGTTTCAAGGCCAACCAATTAAGAAAAGCAATTGGAGTAAAATTTGGCATTTCCCGCCCCCCAAGCGAGATTGACAATTGTTCAGAGTGAAGTTCATTCTCTCCGTTTGAATATAGGAAACAAGTTAGAAGCTGGCGAGGAGATCAATGGTTCCCTTGACTTAATTGTGCTTGCATGGAGGTATACTGGGGCATCACTCCATCACAGGGCTATCACAAGTTCAGGAAGTTCCACCTGAATCTTTGGAACAATGTATACTTCAACTTCAACTGGCCTATCAAAACCTCTCTACTCGGGTAGTTAGTATACTGGACATTCTTATTGAACATAGGTCGACTATGCACCAACAACATGATGAGGTGGATGCTATAAGGACTCAGGTCGAATCTTTGCAACTTCAGATAACACCTCCACTTTTGGACCTTATGGATTCTCCTTTTGACAACAACTCCTCGCCGCTGAATGATCAAGTCCCAATTGACTTGAATATGCCAATAGAGGATACTGAAATGAAAGCTCGATTGCAGGTCACAAAATCAGAAGCACCAAAATCTCCAATCAACCCCAAAGGTATCTAATTTTGTTTAAATGCATATGTATTTTAGGTGTATTTTACATAATAGTCACTTGCAAATTTTGAAATGTAATAATTTCTAGAAATGCTCTTACTGAAAACTGGTTAGTAAGGTTGGCAATAACAACATTTAGGATGCTGGATATGTCTAGGGATTTTTTGGGTACTTTTGTGACTCTCTTTGCGTGCTTTGGCCGTCCATTTTTTATTAGTATGATATCTTTCAGTTTTTGTTAAAAAAAAACATCCATTGAGATTAAAATTGGTCTACTAGACCTTAAAAAAGGTAACAAATTACTTAGATTTCTTTAGAATTTTATTTTGTGTTCGATGGAATTAAAAAAATAAAATAGAAAAGAAAGGATGGAAAGAAGAGTAATGACCAGATCTAATGACAAAGACAATGGTTGATAGGTTCCCATATTGGTTAAGTTTGTAACCTCTTCTCAATTAAAGTTATTAGGATGCTTTTCAATTTCTAAGGCTTACAATGGTTGATAGGTTCCCATATTGGTTAAGTTTGTAACCTCTTCTCAATTAAAGTTATTAAGATGCTTTTCAATTTCTAAGGCTTCCCTAATGAGACATGAAGAGTAACAGGGGTGACACTAAAATGTTGGCTTGATAAAAAAAATTGAGGTGTTTGGTGTCGCAAGAATGCTCATCTATAGCAGATTTAGTAATTCGGTTATGAAAGGCGGTTATGAAAGGTGTCGACAATATATTCTTTGAGATGATTTTGAATAGACTTTCCAATTTGGTCAATGTAGGATTTTCCTCAAGAACAATGAATTTGGTGAACACCTCGAGAGTGAAGAGGGTTAGGTTTATCTTTGATGCTTCTAAATAATTGTTTAGTGATTTTGTGAGGTTTGAAAGATTTTCAATATTATTTTTGGCTAAGATATTGGAAATATTATCAATAATTCCTAAGATGTAAGGGAGAAAAACCAAGGCTCGAGGTTGGAAACTGGGGAGGGGTTTCTTAAATTTTGGATGGAAGGTAGCATGGAAGGCTCTATAAATTTGGGATTCCCTCGTAGCCAACACATATTCTTTATCCAAAATTAGTTGAGCCTTCTTTGTTACCATCCATATAAATTGTAAGAAACCCCTCCCCCAACGCTAGTTTCTTTGCCTTACATCTAAGGAATTAATGATTCCATTTCCAATATCTTATCCAAAAATAATATTATAAGTCTTTTCAAACCTCACAAAACCCTTAAACAATTATTTAGAAGCATAAAAAATAAATCTAACACTCTTTTCTCTCAAGGTGTTTATCAAATTCCTTGTTCTTGTGGAAAATCCTACATTGGACAAATTGGTAGGTCTATCCAAACCCATATCAAAGAACACATTGTTGACACTTTTTCATAACAACCTTACTAAATCCACTATAGCTAAACATTCCCATAATACGAAACACCACATCTATTTTGATCAAGCCAAAATTTTAGCATCCATACTCTTCGTGCCTCATTAGGGAAGCCTTAGAAATTGAAAAATATCCTAATAAATGAAGAGTTTGATAAACATGTGCATGAAAATAAATATTAATAAAATCTAAAACATAAGATTAACAATCTCACACGTGCACACACATACACACACATTACATAAATATTTATCCTAGAAACTATTAACTCAGAAAACCAACCTAACTAAGAGATGCACCTCTCTCTATCTCATTATATTAAACAACTATTTACCATACAACTATTTAAATATTCAACAACCTCCAAGATATTAATTCATTAATATGAATTATATTACAACCATAAATTCTTAACCAAAATTATATTATAATAAGTTGAAACCATTGATAAAAATAATACACAATAAATCAAATTCTTTATATGTATGAAAATAATACATAATACAATCATGGAAACCTATTATTTGTTGTCTTTGTCATTAGACCTTATCATTGTTCCTCTCTTTAATCCTTTCTTTTTTATATTTTATTTTTGTTATTCCATTTAAATTATTAATTTTCTAAACCCCCTCCCCCATAATTTATTAAGAAGTTAACTTCAATCTTTCATGTTTTCTCTCACTATATATTTTTTCAATTTTAAACCGTAAATATAATTTATGTTTATTACTAATTATTTTATGCTTTATTTTTATTGCTAATTATTTTAATTCTAATTTATTAAGAAGTTAACTTCAATCTTTCATGTTTTCTCTCACTATATATTTTTTCAATTTTAAACCTTAAATATAATTTATGTTTATTACTAATTATTTTATGCTTTATTTTTATTGCTAATTATTTTAATTCTATCTTATTGATGATATTTGTTTATTACTAATTATTTCATGATTTATTTTTATTGTTAATTATTTTAATTCTATCTTATTGATGATATTTGTATAGACCTTCCACTCTAACCTTAATCTTTAATTCCATTTTATCTAAATTTAAATTCACATTTTTACTCATTCTTCTTCAATATTATTTTTTACCCAATTCTTAATTTTCTATTCATCCTTTCTTTTAACTAATTGGTTTATATTATCCTTCTTCTTAATTAAATTAAAATTGCATATACATTCTTAATAATGGATTCATAAGTCTCTTTCTTCCCCCAACATATATATACCTCGTGTAAGGAGATGAAAAGTTCAAATCTTTCTCTCTTAGGTTGGTAAAGGATTTGTTCTAAGATGAAAAAGGTGCAAAATTCACACCTCTCTCCCATGGAAATACTTGATTTATAATGGATCTACATAGGTACCACGTGAGTTCATCGATGATCTACATGGGTGGGATTAGAATTTGGGATATCTCAAATATGGTGTTGATTTTGTTAAATTTGGGTCATCAACTTTCAATGCACTTTTGGAGCTCTCTAGTGATGGACACGAGTCACCATAGGCTTTCGTTGTATATGAAATAAGTTGTTATTCTCATTTATATCTTTTGAACGAGATATTGTGCAACTAAAACGAAGTTTATATGCAAAAGGTATGGCCTCGACAAAGTAACGATCCAAATATTTCCTACATGTCCAAGTGGTGACCATGTCATATCGCCATAATTTGAATATGGGGAGTTAGAAATGTGTTAGAATGCACCAAAGACTTCTATAAGCATTGTGGAGATTCCAAGAGGGTTTTAAAACCCTAAACTTGACCATAATTAGATCTATTAGAAAGCTAGTAGAATGGGGAAAATGGTTCACTTTTTTTCTAGTTGTCAATGGTTATAATTTGAGGAGTGTGGAGGAGATAATAACATAGCATAAAGATGGAAGCATATTGTAGAGTATTGTAGAAGAACATAGTGTATTATAACTTCAGAGTAAGATTGGGTAACTTTGTTATCTATATTATAATATCCTTAATATAAGAAGACAAAAAACACAATGCGTCATCGAGTGTTGGTTTTCCCATATGGGTTTCAGGGGTAAACATTTGTGTTCGATGCATATTTATTTATTTTTATTTTTATTGTAGCCTATTTCATATGTTGTAGTAGTTGTGGCTTCAAATGGTGTCTTGTATTTCTAATAGAGCAATAAATATAGTTACCAACTTGACAACAACTATGACCTCAAAATGATAACTCTAGCTCTAAAAACCCATATTTTTGGGTCAAAAACACCAAAATTAACCCTTGTTTTGAAAACTGGTGCTTTCAGGGTTAAAATTACCACCTTTTTCAACCATGGACTTAGCAACCTCATAATGTTGCCAGCAAAAACCTTAAAATCAATTGTCGAATTGAAAAGTGGCACTGACAACAGTGCCATTTTTTTGGGGGGTCAAAATTACATTTTCTTTGAAACCACGACCTTAACAACTAGTACCATTGCCAACAAAAACCTTGAAATCAACCCCCGAATTGAAAAGTGGCACAAAAAACAATCAACCCCCAAATGGAAAAGTGGCACCAAAAACAACCCCCCCCTTTTAACAGGGTCAAAATAATGACTTCTTTGAAACCATAACTTTGACAGTTGGTATTCCTTCAACCAAAATCTTAGAATTGACCCCCAAACCGAAAAGAGGTGCTACCAATATCACCTTTCCCTTTTAAGGGGGCTTAAAATTGCAATATTTTTGAAAGCATAGCCTAAACGCTTAGTGTTGTTGCAATCAAAATAGTTAAAAACAACAACAACAATAACGAGAAAAATAGATAAAGTTGAGAAGTGAAAAAAACCAAAAAGTGGGAAAAAACTTTCAATAAAAATAAAATACCTTTGAAATAAAAAAACACATAAAACCCTTTTTTTTTAAGGAAGATAACAAACCTCCCCTTTCCTCTTTTTATTTATTTTTATAGAAATTCTCAATTTTTTTTATTATATAAAAATGATTACACACATATAAGAGTGTTTATGAAGATGGATGGAATGGTGATCCTACAGGTTTGATGGTGAAGGATGCAATTGCAGGAAGCTAGGGTTTCCAAAACAAATATCTACACACCTTTTGGGTGAATTAGCTTGTGCTGGAGCCATTGCTAGGAATAGGGATTCCATCGGATTGATGGTGAAAGTCGTGACCACATGAAGCTAGGGTTAAATTTCATTTCTTGTTGGCGCCTTAATATGCCCTAGGTTCTTCTCTGACTATGATGCAACTTCTCTATGTCAACGCACAACTAATTTTGGTAGTTTAGGGTGGCGAGCACCATAACAACTTATTTTGTGTTGCATCACTAAAGGTAAATATCCACTTGTTGCATAGTATGAATATGATGGGAACATTGTGCAAAATCAATATGCTTGAAGTTGTTGACCTCGTGACTTACTTTTTGGATAGTGTTATTGATTGAAGGCCCAGGGAAATAGAAGTCTTGCAATTTTTAATCTTTACTGTAGGGATAATAACAAGTGTAGAAGTGGATTTGTGAAGGTCGAGTTTGTGTGGGAAACAATGTACAAATAGAATGAGTGTGGATACATTCAACAAATACATGATCTATCTACAATGTCTATGTGCATGAGTATGCCAAGTGGAAACTAGCATGATCTGATAAACTATATTTTCTCCATGATAAATCAATTATCACCTATACAATTCTTCTTCACCGGGTCACCTATTTTAGTGAAGTGAAATCACACTCACATTTTAGTGAAGTAAAATTTCATGCATGTTCCTCATAACCTAGCCATTCTGAATCATAGGCTCTACAATCACGTGATTGTTGGAGATATTACACACACCTAGGATTTTCCTAAGTTTATTTGTCTATGATGAGGGTCCCTTAGTCTATGATATTCTCCCCTCATTGAAAATATTCTCCCCTAGACAAGGGTGCCGCCTACCCTCCAATCAACTCTCAGTTATAATTTAGTTAGACTAGTTGAGTGAAGTGTTGCATGCCAACTTTGGTTTTATCACCAAGTGTTTCATGTTGACCTCGAGATCATCACCAGTAATGTGCACTTGCATTGGGATCATCACTAGTAAGGCACAATCCACATGTGTTAGTGATCTCCTCCTTATTTCACTATGGTTTTGCTAGTTAACTGACGATCACATGGCCAATTAACTAGGATTGGGTGGTATTTGACTCCAGTGATTGCCAATGTGTGTTAGATCTTTCTAGAACACTCCTAATACACAGTAGTTGACCATTATGGTGAGTTAGTTGTGTGATGCAAAGTATATCACTTCTATTGCATCATTTCTCTCATTTGGCTAATAGAAATTCTTTCATTGTTTCCTCCATTTTTTTGTCTTCTCTTCGCACCATTTGAAAGTTGTGTATGTTTCATTGTTAGCTAGATCTTCTGTGTAGGTATCTCAGAAACTCTACATGGTAGAGAGCTCACAAAACGTTAGTAAGGATTGTCAACAACACTCTTTTGAAAGTAACAAAGATGGAACAAAGCAGCATGAAAGATGGAATTTCCCACATCTATCATTCTAACACCATATAACTATTTAGATTGGAAGATAAGAATTATAATCCATCTTAGGAGTAAAGTCTTGTAGTGGATAGTCATGTCCATAGAAGAAAAACACATCTCAGCATTGGAAAAATCCAAGTACCTAAATCACATGGACGAGGCTCACGGTCTCTTATGCATGACTATTTATCCCGACCTATGGTTTCACATCGATGCATGCAAGACACCAATTGAGATCTGGACCACCTTGGAAGGACTCTTTGGCAAGCAGGATGAAATGAGGGGCCATTTGCTTGAAGTAGAACTAAACTCCTTGGATTTGAAGAACTTTGAAAATCTCCAAGATTTCTTCACCATATTTAAATATCTCCTCCGTGATTTGAAAGACCGTGATATCGACAAGTCCAAACATGATAAACAACTAGTTCTTGCTATCATGGCAAAACTTGGACTGAAATTTAGTGTATTTGTCTCCACGTTTAATTCTAATAGATTCACCACAGGAGCAACTTGGACCATTCCTTCATTGTCACAATTTATTGAGGCTTTGACACAGGAGCATGATAATCTCATTCAGATGGGCATAATCAAGGGCCCAAAGGCACATGCACTTATTGTGCATGATGGAAGCAACTCTCAAAATCCTAAATCCAAAAGGAAAGACTGGTGCATGCAAATCCAAATAGGGAAGGGTACTGCAAACCCTTCAACGATTCCTCTAGTTCCAAAGGCAGAAAAAGCAAGCAAGGGAAGAAGTGTGGCTACTACAATCGCGGGAACCATCAAGAATCAACATGCATGAAGAAGCAAATTGATCAGATGGCTCAAAGCTCAAATTCTTTAGAAAAAAAATCTTGGGGACTTCATTCCTAAGGTTGTCGAGAAGAAGTCAAAAGATCAAGCCTCTAAGAAAGGTAATCCTCGTGCATTAGTTGCTACACATTCTTCTCCTGACAGTTGGATTGTAGATTCAAGTGCTTCTCATCACATCACTCCAACAAATCCCTGTGATTTTCTCCCTTTTTTTCTTCCAAAGATTGTTTTAGTGTATTTTTCTCCAATTTTTTGAAAATGTCGATGCTATTTATCAGGATGACGCTATTTTTGGCATTTCTTGCACCGAACAAAACATGTAGACACTAATAACACCGAATTTAGTGCAGGAAATAATGTTGTATTTGCCTAAATAGTTGATTAGTTGAGGTGTTGAGGATTAAGTGGATAAAGGCTTTGAGGATTATGGGATTTAGGGATTTCAGGTACATGGATTAAGGGTTAAAGAATTAGGGGTTAGGGTTTAAGAGATTAAGAGTCAAGAGCTAAGGGATTTGACACTTACGGGTTAGGTAGTTTAATGGTTAATGGCTTAGGGATTATGAGCTAGGGGATTAATGTTTAAGTGCTTAGGGCATAGGGGTTTATGGATTAAGGGATTAGGGATTAGTGTTTAAATGTTTAAGGGTCGATGAATTAGGGGTTAGGGGATTTAGGGATTTTGTGTTAAGGGATTAATGATTAACTAAGGTAATTGAGGGCTTAAGGGTTTAGGGATTAGGGATTAAGGATTTAAGGGTCAATGGCTTATGGATTAGGGGATTTAGGGATTTGTTAGAACAATATTGAAATTTCATGGAACATATTCCAACACTCCCATCACCAATTTCATCCACCGATGTCACACAATGATCAGTGAATGGGCCACACGTTGAAATTTCTTCAAACTATTCTTCTATGTGTTGAAATTTGACATGGTTAGACTAGACACATGTCTTGACGATATCTGAGGGTTTCAAGACTCAAGGATGCATGATGTCCCCACATAATATTTGACATCGTCCACATTTTCATAAACATTCATCATGAAGTCTCATTGTCATCATTCTTCATTCACATCTATAGAATGTTTGTCGAAACTCTCTTGAAATTTCATAGAATGTATTCCAACACACCCATCACCAATGTCATACACCAATGCCGCATGGTGAGCAGTGAATGGGGCCAATGTTGAATTTCTTCAAATTCTTCTTGCATGCATCCAAATTTGACATGGTTATACTAGACACATGCCTTGATGATATGCAACGGTCTCAAGATTGAAGGATATTGCCTGACGTTCTCGCATAATCTTTGATATCGTCCATGTTTGCATCAATGTTTATCATGTAGTCTCATTGTCATCATTCGTCATAATTCCCATCTATAGAATCTTTGTCGAAACTCTCTCGAAATGTCATGGAACGCCTTCGACCAACACAACCATCACCAATGTCATCTATTGATGCCCCACAGTGACCAGTGAATGGGGTGAACGTTGAAATTTCTTCAAACTGTGTCTGCATGCATCGAAATTTGACATGGTTAGAATAGACACATGCCTTGACGCAATGCAAGGGTTTCAAGACTCAAGGATGCCTAATGTCCTCACATAATCTTTGAGATAATCCATGTTTTGATCAATGTTCATCATGGAGTCTCATTATCATCAGTCCTCATTCAAAGCTATAGAATCTTTGTTGAAACTCTCTTGAAATGCCATGGAACGTCTTCCAACACACCCATCACCAATGTCATCCACCGACGCTGCATGGTGAGTAGTGAATGGTGCCAACGTTGAAATTTCTTCAAACTGTGTCTATATGCAGCATTGAAATTTGACATGGTTAGATGAGACACATGCCTTGAAGGTATGCAAGGGTTTCAAGACTCAAGGATTCCTGACATCCCTGCATAATCTTCGACATCCCCCACGTTTGCATGAACCTTCATTATGTGGTTTAATTTTCATCATTCGTCATTCCCATCTATAGAATCTTGGTCAAAAATCTCTTGAAATGTCATGGAATATCTTCCAACACGCCCATCTACAATGTCATCAACCGACTCGACACAGTGAGCAGTGAATAGGGCCAAAATTGAAATTTCTTCAAAATGTCATTGTATGTGTTGAAATTTTACATGGTTAGACTAGGCGAATGCATTGACGGTATGGGAGGGTTTTAAGACTCAGCGAAATTATTGAGATTGAATATTCATGTTTTGATTGAAATAGGAAACTAAAATTGAGCTTTGATTTATTAAATTTTCACCTAATTCTAGGTGATTAAAATCTTTTATTTTGTTTAATTATTTTATGTTTAGTTCTTAATAAAACATAATAAAAAATTATGCCCAACATTAAAATGCAAACAATATAAAAATAATGAAGTTAACAAAGTTGCTTATTCAAATCATTGTGAGATACATGCATTAATATTTTATTAACTTTTGTGTCTTCGTGAACATATGTTGATACAAAATGAATGGAAGAAGCATCCAAGTAATCCTATTTTTTTCTGCCAACAATTCATGCCATATCTTGAACAATAATTTAAGGATATTGCAATAGGTAATTGTTGATTTGTTATCTTCTTTGCAGTGAAAGTATATTTGAGGTGAATTGACTGATGGTCGAAGTCGAGGTAGATTGACAACATCGACAACAGGTCGAATTTGAGGTGGATCAAAAACATGTCGAAGTCAAGGTAGATCGATAGCAAGTCAAAGGTCGAGGAAGTCAACCGGGTAAAGTTGAAGTCAAAGATATCGACAGCAAGTCAACCAACAAGAGGTCGAAGTGCGAGCGTGAGGTGAATGACTAGAGACCAAATGGAGGTCGACTGGTAAACCTGACTTGGAGTCGACTTTAATAGAATCCCAGGATTTGCAAGTTTTGTAGCCAATGATATGCATGGATCTATAACCATTTTTTTGGCCACCAATATTTATAGGTTTTTCCTATTGTAAAGCCTATAAAGAGGTGTGTTGTAAGGCCGTAAAGGCTGCTGTTGTAGGTGATCATAGAATGGACTTTTGCAGGTTATTGCATGTGTAAGTGTAGGTTGTTGTTCATGCATATGTAAGCCGAATTGGCTACAAGGTTTTTCTTGCATGTGCAAGAGACTATGATGTCGATTGTGTCTTAGGTGTGGAATAAGGTTAGACATGTAACCTTTTATTATGAATGAATAAGACAACAAGAGAGCAGAACACTCAAAGGAATGTTGGTTTTCCCGGTTAAGGGTTTCTAGGGTAAAATCTCAATGTACTGTGTGATTACTTGTGTCATTTTCTTTCTTGATTAAAGTGTTCTTCTCTTCTACTAGGATTAGTGTGGAACTAATCTACATTTCCTAACATGTGGTATTAGAGATTAGGTCGGCCTGACAAGTGATTTATCAGAGAGGTGTAATTATTTGGTGAGTATACCAGATCTTGACTTGCAAATCTTGAATCTGAGAACTAAACCCTAGGTACAGTAAGAGTCGTAAGTCATAAATTGATTTAAATATTGTGGTGAAGAATGGCGAGTAGTTCCCGAATAGAGATGTAAAGATTCAATGGCCAAAATTTTGAGCTTTGGAAGCTTAAAATGGAAGATCTCGTTATAGATAGAGAATAATGGACAACGATCTGTCCAGGTACCCAACCGATAGGAATGTCGATGGAAGAATGGAAGAAACTCGAAATAAAAGAAAGAAGTACGATACATATTTCTCTTACAGATTCGGTGCTGCTGAATGTCTCAAGTGAAGAACTGGAATCTAGAAACTGTGGTACAAGCTGGGAATCTTATACTAGTTGAAATCTCTGGTAAATAAGTTGTTTCTCAGAAAGAAACTGTATCTTCTGAGGATGAGTGATGGTAGTTCAGTGACTGAGCATTTAGATGCACTTAATACCGTGTTAAGCTAGTTACCATTTGTTGATATAACGATCACTAATGAGGAGAAGTGTATCAACCTATTATGTTCTTTGCTAGACTCCTAGGATAGCTTAGTCATGGATATTGGGAGTAAGACAACCACACTAGCGCTAGAGAACTTTGTTGCTTCTTTGTTGTCAGAAGAAATGAGAAGGAAGAATATGGAAGGATCGACCAAAGATGCTCAGGTAGTGAGAGGTTGACCAATAGACATAGATAAAGGCATATTATCTGGTAGAAAGTATAAGTCGAAGGGTGGATCTAAATCCCTGGTTCAGTCGACACGAAGATGCTAGAAATGTGGTAAAGTTGGGCATTATAAAAAGGACTGTAAGTTGAAGGCAACATAAGGTAGTGCTGGATTCGATGAGAAGAAGTCAATCGAGAGAAAGACGACCTTGGAGAAGGGGGTGATGTGTACTTGGCATCAACCAATACACAGTTCGATCAAGATGTTTGTTTGATCAACTCAAGAGCATCCTATCATATGACACCACATAAAGAATCGTTCTGTGAATATGAACAATATGATAGAGGTGATGTGTTATTGGAGGACGACTCAACAACCATAATTTTTAGACAGGGAAGATTCTGAATGACATTGCAGGATGGGAGGAAAATAACCCTTCTAGGTGTGCTACACATTCCGGGTTTGGAAATAAACTTGTTATCTGTCAACAAGATGAGTGATGTAGGTGTGCATACTCTGTTTCAGAAGGATTCGTGCAAGATGGTCAGAGGTGAGATGGTATTAATGAGAGGAGTTTAGATTGGTACCCTGTACGAGTTGTCAGGGAATGTCAACTTGACTAGATTAAACAACATTGTTGCTCCTAAAATTGACTCTATTGCAATTTGACTCAACTTGAAGTCAACACAACTTGACTTGACTCGAGCTGAGTTGGTTCAAATCGAATCGACAAGACATGATGAAGTCGACCCGACCAAGCTATGACATGAGAGGATGGGACACATTGGAGAAAAAAGACTTCGAGCTATGAAAAACAAAGGTATGGTCGAAGGTTTTCCTAAATGTGGGTTAGAAGTCGACTTTTGTGAACATTTCATATATGGGAAACAAAGTTGGGTGAGGTTCCCATCTGGAGTGACAAGGGAAAATTGGATTATATAGTTGGTGCATAGTGATGTGTTTGGCCTGGTTACAGTGCCTTCACTTGGTGGATCCCTATATTATCTCTCCTTCATAGATGATTCTTCCAAGAATACATGGATATATTTCCTGAGGAAGAAATCAAAGTTTTTCGAGAGATTTAGAGAGTTTAAAGCTCTTGTGGAAAACCAGACAGAGAAGAGGATTAAAGTGCTGAGGATTGACAATGGTGGTGAATTATGGGGAAAGGAATTTGATTAGTTCTGCAAGCAGTGTGGAATAACACACAAAAATACCACACGATATACCCCAAAGCAAAATGGATTTGCTGAGAGAATGAAAAGAACGTTGATGGACAAGGCAAGGAGCATGCTTAGTGGTGCTGGGCTCGCACAGGAATTCTGGGTGGAGGCAGTCGAGACTGCAAGATATTTGGTGAATATGTTTCCTTCTTTGGTGCTAGTCGAAATGACTCCAAATTAGCTATGGCCGGGCAAGAAGCCTTCGGTGGCACATCTTAAAGTGTTTGGCTATGATGCATTTGTGCATGTTCCCAAGGAAAAGAGGAGTAAGCTGGACAAGAAGGCATTCAAATGTATTTTCATCGGATACAAATAAAGGATGAAAGGATATAAGCTCTGGGATCTTACATCAAGGAGAACAATGTACAATTGAGATGTGGTCTTCAGAGAAGTCGAAGGTAAATCTGAGCCCAAGGAAGTTGTTCAAACCGAGAATAATTCTGATACAATGTGGTTTGAACTAAGGAATGGAGAAGATGATTCAAATGAGTCGACTGAATCTGAGGAAGAGGTGGGACAAATGACTGTAGTGGTAAGGAGGTTAGAAAGAATAAGAAAACTAGTTGAAAGGTACAGTCTTCCTGACTTCCGTTCCACATTTGTGTTAACTACCATAGATGATTATCCTAAGTCGGTTGGTGAGGTAGTCAAATCGACAGAGGGTAAACTCTAGAAGGACGCCATGGTCGAAGAAATGGGATCCTTGTACAAGAACGAGACATGGGATTTAGTCAAGTTACCTAGTGGAAGAAATCCTGTTGGTAGCAAGTGGGTGTTCAAGAAGAAGGTGAATGTCGCAGGACAAGTCGAGAAGTTCAAATCTCGATTGGTAGCGAAAGGATATTCCCAAGTCGAGGGAGTTGACTTTGGTGATATTTTTTCCCCTGTTGAAAAACTAATTTCTATTAGAGTACTAATGTCTCTGGATGCAAAATTCAATATGGAGATAGAGCAAATGGATGTGAAGATAACGTTCCTAAATTGGGACTTGGAAGAAGAAATCTACATGAAATTGCCTAAAGGATTTGTAGTAAAGGGAAAGCAAGAGTTGGTGTGCAAACTCAAAAGATACCTTTATGGTATAAAGCAATCACCAAGGATGTGGTACCATAAGTTTGACATATGCATCCTTAGTTTGGGATTTGTGAGAAGCAAAGCTGATCATTGCATATATTCCAAGGAAGAAGGTGGGCGTTTCATATATGTAGCTCTGTATGTCGATGGCATGTTGCTGATTGGAAACAACATGGGTGCAATGTGAAGAAACAACTATCCTCCAAGTTCGACATGAAGGATATCGATGTATCTAACTTCATTATGGGAATGTAGATTAAGAGATATCGAGCCACTAGAAATCTCTGGTTGAATCAGACGAAGTATATTGAAACGGTTCTGAAATGATTCAACATCCAGGATTGCAAACCAATGAAGGTGCCAATTCTAGTGGGAGCAAGGACTACTGCTGAACAATGTCCAAAGACACATGAAGATATAGAGGACATGGAACATGTTCCCTATGCAAGTGTTTTTGGTAGTCTAATGTATGCGATGGTCTGCACTCGACCAAACATTTCCCATGCAGTGGGAGTGTTGAGTAGGTACATGTTGACACCTGGAAGGGAGCACTGGATAGTTGCCAAGAGAGTATTTAGGTATTTGTGTGGCACAAAGGACTATGATATATGCTACCAAGGAAAAATTGGAGGTGACAGGGGTAAATTGGATGTACATAGCTTTGTCAACGCTGATTGGGATGGAGATCTGGATCGATAGAGGTCAACCAACAAATATGTCTTCAAGATGTTTGGTGGAGAAATAAGCTAGATGAGTAAGCGACAAGCGGTCGTAGGCTTGTCAAAAATATAAGATGAATACATGGTGACCACTCATGGAAGAAAAATAACAGTATGGCTTCAAAGGTTGTGTTTTGGAATCAAGTTTAAGTAGAGAGCTATGAAGGTAAGTTGTGATAGTCAAAGTGCAATATTTCTGGCAAAGACCTTGCTTATCATTCAAAGACTAAGCACATTGATGTATAATACAATTTTGTAATAGATATGGTGGAAAGTAACATGATGCTACTGGAGAAAGAAGACATGTTGGAAAACATAGTAGACTCATTGACCAAGTCTGTGAGTGATGTGAAGTTCTCTTGGTGTAGAGAGGCAATGGGCATTGCTACCTTGGGTCTGTGAATGAAAGTTCAAGAATCTTTTGTTTCAACAAAGATGACAACAAGTGAGAGAATGTTGGGTTGTTATATTCTTTGCATTAAAATTCTAGTTAAGGTGAATCGAATGATGGCCAAAGTCAAGGTAGATAGACATCATCGACAACATCGACTACAGGTCGAAGTCAAGGTGGACCAACAACAGGTCGAAGCCGAGGTAGATCAACAACAAGTCGAAGGTCGAGGAAGTTGACCGGGTAAAGTTGAATTCAAAGATATCATCGACAAGTCAACCAACAAGAGGTCAAAGTGCGGGCGTGAGATGACTAACTAGAGAACGAATGGTAGTTGACTGGTAAACCTGACTTGGAGTTGATTGTAACATAATCCCATGATTTGCGGGATTTGTAGCCAATGATATGCATGGATCTGTAACCAATTTTTGGGCTCCAATATTTATAGGTATTTCCTGTTGTAAAGACTATAAAGAGGCATGTTGTAAGGCTGTAAAGGCTACTGTTGTAGGTGATCATAGAATGCACTTTTGTAGGTTAATGCATGTGTAAGTGTAGGTTGTTGGTAATGCATATGTAAGCTGAATTGTCTACAGGGTTGTTCTTGCCTGTGCAAGAGGGTATGGTGCCGATTGTGTCTTAGGTTTTGACCAAGGTTAGACATGTAACCTTTTATTCTGAATGAATAAGACAACAAGAGAGTAGAATGCTCAAAGGAATGCAGGTTTTCTCGGTTAAGGGTTTCCAGGGTAAAATCTTGGTGTACTGTGTGATTGCTTGTGTCATTTTCTTTCTTGATTAATTTCTTCTTCTCTTCTACTAGGATTAGTGTGGAAGTAATCAACATTTCCTGAAAGTAATTTGTATTGACACAAATAATACTGAACCATTTCAAAGTTTAGGCCATAAGAATCTTCATTTTTTAAACACAGATTACACATAATTCTGAAAATTTAGAAGTCTTGGTCATTAACATCATTGTCTGAAACAATGTCATCTAGTGTATCATTGTCAATGTTTATATGATCTTTCAACTAGTTAATATTAACATCATCCTCATCTTGACCTGCATCATCTTCATCATCATTGAAATTTGACTATAGACCATCCATATTGTTACCAGATGTATTTGGATCACCATTTTCTATACCATCCATATTGTTGTCTTCCATAACATCATCTAACTTTGGATTGTTGTCTTTTTGTGCCTGAACATAACCATCTTCAAAATCATCATGGATGTCAATTTCTTCAATGTTCTATAACCCCCCTCTCTCATTTTGTTGGCCATCATTGTTTTTCTCAGACGTATCCACTAATGCATCGCCAAATACATGCCTTAATATTGGATCATAATGTATGACAAACATCGATTTCCAGTCCAAAATATCTTCATAGAAAAATAACTACACATGAACGAGTACATACATATATTAGACGTATGTTATAATTTTTTTATTGATTAATAAACACATGTATATATTCGTAATAAACAATGTATTAATAGATTATTGATCACTACCGCTTCGTGTTTGAGTTAAAGAAATACCTGCTCACAATTACTTGGTAGAACATAAGGCTCCTTATCCTCTGGTAGGAACCTTGAGGAATCTATAGAAAACAATCCACTACGATTATCATGTCTTTGTGTCCTCTCAAATTCTTCATACCATCTACACTTAAAAATACAACATTTAAAAGAGCGGTAATCCAACTCAATAATTTCTTCTATTTTCCCAACATATTGTAGATTTCCTTCAATAATATTCTTATCTTTTGAGCTTGATCAATTGGATTTCTTGAAGTCAACCATGATGCCACAATAGAAGGATTATCTCTTTACATCTACACGTTCTACACGATAATGTCAACCATATGCCCACATTGCTGGATATTTTCTTGCCCGTTAAAGATCATTTATTTCGGTTAAAACAAATATAATGACAGATATTAAAATAGTTAATAGTGCCTAAAATGTAAGTAAACAACATTTTGTAAAATTCCAACTGTACTTTTCTTTCACATCCTCTAGACATGTTGATTTCATCTTCTGTTATGTTTGAATCTATACTTGCATTAAAATTTTTATTTTGAATTTGTTCAATAACCCATTCTAATGTGTAATCTTTGCCCCATTCCCCTTGCAAATCAATAGGAAATGGGGTATTCCCTGGGTTTGATCTCTTAAATTGTCTCCTTGCTTCTAACACTTCTTCTCTCCTTTTATTATACAAATCAATCCATTTGTTCATAAAGTCCATGTGGTACAAAATGAACTTGTCAAGTATAGCACTTTCATCTACACCTATTACATGTCAACATGTTTATTTCAAACTCCAAAGGCCATTTTGTTAATTTGACAAATCAATTATAGAGTAAATTAATGATTGCAATAAAAACAACCACAATGATAATGAGTTTACTTACTAATTTCTACTTGAACACCATTAGATTGTGGTTTTTCTCCATCAATAATATTTGATGCTCGTTCTTCATCCCAAGAGCGTGGCCCATCTTCGAAATCCTTACCAAGGAATTCACATAGGAAGAAAAATGCTTCATTCAATACATACCCTTCAACCATGCAACTGTCTAGATGTGACTTTTGTCGGACATATCTTTTAGAGTTTTCATATACCTCTCAAAGAAAAACATGCACCTCGTTGATACGACACCCGCCAATTAAATGTCATCAACTAGGTGTATAAGTAAATGGACTTGTAGGGAGCTCCTTCTCAAATACACATACAATTTCTGCAATTTTCTTCTTCCATTTTGGCACTTCACATTCATGGATCTCCTTGGATGTCACCCACCTAATATAAGAATAGTAAATTAGTATGAAGCTTTAGGCAAAAATTAAAATGAAATACAATATCTCTATGTCTCTCACAATACATGAACATTCCATACCACATACATTGCAAATGTTGACAATTGACTTATGGCATTCCTCAAGTCAATGGTAAGACATGAATCCCCCCTAATTGCCAATGACATGATATGTTGTCAAACACATTTATGAAAGGTCATTAGTTATTTTTGTCACACAATAGAATATCAAAATATCTTTAGTACCTAATCAATTTTACCATGATGATATATAATACCTTCAGAAAATTATGAAATTCATCTATTTTAAATCCCTTGATATGTCCATCAACTGTAAAAGCTTTAACCAATGATGACCCATAGCCAATAGGTGTCCTTATTGAGCGTATGAAATTTTTTAGTTGGTTTAGCTCTTTCTTTTTCAAAATCCATGGAGCTTCTGCATATGTTTCATTTTCCATGTTTGGCCATAAATGTTTTCTATATAATTTGGTATGCGAAATACCAATATCTCTCCTCGAAGATAAGGTGTCCTTCTCTTTGCCTGATATATGTCGAAATATTGAATCTGGGACATTTTTGAAGATGTGCATAGGATCAAATAGGTGAGATATTAATAGATCCTTCCAATAAGGGAGCTCATAAAATATGATTTTTTTTTTTCATCCCTTCTGGCATCTTAATTACAACTTGTTCTGGTTCTTCAATAGAATCACCCCCACCAAAAAAATCCTACCAAGCTTTCAATTCAACATCTTCATACTTCTTAAGCCAATCAACTGGACCCATAATCATGGGAGGGCCCATAATTCAACATCTTCATACTTCTAAACCTATGATCTGGTGGTAGAAAAACCCTGTTGTTTGCATAAACAAATTTATGTAGATCTTTAGAATACCATCCTTGAAATTGTTCTGCACATTTTGGAAATTCAAATACCCCCTTTGTTTGAATCCCTACAATTCAATAAGTAAGGTTAATAACATCAAAATAATAGTATAAAACTAAGTATAAATGTTAGGATGAAAATAAATTATTAGTGTAAATACGTAATTTTTTTTATCTTATCGGAACAAACACCAAGTCCTTGGAAATCATGAATAATCCAACATAGCACACTAGACAACATGAAGGACCTATTTGATGGAGGATGTGGTATTCCATACATTCTTATGCCTTTCCATAGCAGTTGCATCTTATCAATAAAAGGCGCAAGATAAACGTCCATGTTTTTAACTTGATGTTTTCCTGAAAGAGTGAGAGTCAACATAAAGTTATCCTTTCTAACACTCATCCATGGGAGAATACTGTATACTATCAATCCGACTGGCCAAACACTATAATTTGAGCTCATGAAAGAGAATGGGCACACTCCATCAATTGCAAGACCAAAACTGATACTACGGGGTTCATCTTTGAATTTTCTTGGTCATTTTTCCTCTATGTGTTTCAATGCTTCAAATTCGGCCAAAATTCGCATGAATCCATCTTTACTCCTATTCTTTGCATGCGAGTCCATCAATTGTGCAAGTGACTTGCAATGAAACATTCGTTGAAGTATAGGTATACTTGGCATGTGACATAAAACCTTATTTCGAACTATAGGACCTTGTACATGTGTACGCTATCTCTTCTCTTTGCATACAGGGCATTCTACCTTGTCTTGATATTCATCTATGTATATAAATGCAATCCTTTTTACATGAATGAATTTTCTTATATTCAATCCCCAACTCAACCAACAATTGACGTGCCTCTCTGCAAGTTGATTGCAACACATTCTCTTCAGGAAATATTTTGTTTTTTAGTTCCCTGTAAGATTGCCAAAGATTAGATCAATTGAATGTTTGACTTATGATGAACATTCTTGACATGTCAATCTATATTAGGACTATTCATAAATGAATTGCGTACACCAATTGGCAATGCATTGTAAGAAATATATTTCAACTCACTTCAGTAGGGTGGTGAATCCTTTGTTTGACCAACCAAATAGTGACTTGATTTCTAAGAATATTAATGTGCATGCCAGTTTTTAGGTTCTACTTGCACTCGATTTGAACACGGGTGTCTTTGCTGCTTTCTTGATGGAGTCTTTCAGGTTGTTATCATCAACATTACGCTGGTGGTAATTATCCCTGCTGTCATTGTTACTGTCATCCATATGATCATTGTTGTCATCATTATTTACATCCCCAAAGAAGCCTGTAAGAATTTCATTCAATCCTTCTTCATGCATTGCATTTTCACTATCATGATCATCATCACTAAGGCTAGGTGGCATGTCATCAACCTATGCTAATTGCATTAGTTGTTCAAATTTATCAGGTGGTAGAATTCTCTTTAAATATGCTCTTTTCACCTTGGTATGATTTAAAGGATGGTTTGGATAATCCCGTCTAAATATTAATAGCCCAGTTGGATCTTGGGTATTAGTAGCCATTCTTTCATCATCATCTTCTACCTATGAACACACACAACCATAATTTAATGTTTGGAAACAATTGGATAAATCATAAATGTATCAATTTCAAAGAAATATAATCAAATATGGCTTAACAAATTAAAATATAAAAGGTATGAACATATATACATCAATATAATAGTCTTGATCAATCTCTTCTTCAGTGCAATTATTTGTTGTGTCTAGAGGATCCATTGTCATATCCTCTTCCACCCACTATGTTCCTTTTGATTTAATAGTTTTAGGTCCACGCCCACGTACATATGTCTTTTTTCTTTTGCTAGTTGAATGCTTAGGCCGTGCACTTGCTCCAATCTCCATCTGAAATAATCAACAACATGCATTAATTTATTTCAATATTGGATAATACACTATAAATTTTAATAACACTGTGAAAAAGGATGGATGTATCACAAAATACTTCCTAAGTTAAGTCAAAATTTGATTACCTGAGGTTCTGTGACATCCGATGTGTCCTTATTTGATATGACACGATCTATTGTGATGGCCTCATCTAGCCTCTATAATACATAACATAGTCCATGATGTTTAGTACACCATTTATATCATTTCAACCA
The DNA here is from genome assembly GCA_010110895.2 of Picea sitchensis. Taxonomy (NCBI): domain Eukaryota; kingdom Viridiplantae; phylum Streptophyta; class Pinopsida; order Pinales; family Pinaceae; genus Picea; species Picea sitchensis. The sequence goes on along the minus strand of SNQJ01S0003751.1, from coordinate 186,135 downwards.
ATATTCTATCCAACACAAAACCTCACTTTACTCGTATATTTGACATATTGATATCATGTTTTGGATTAAAAAAAAAACATAGTTTATACACCTTTATCTCGTCTATGTTGTAGCATTTGTGAATTCATAAACACCATCCTCATTTGGTTGAGGTTTATTTGTCTTCTTACCTTTATTGTATCTGCAAATTCAATATTTGATTCTATGGCCACCCACTTTCCTCTCGTTGATTTAGTAGGTCTACATTGTCCACGTCCTCTGTCCATGGCCTCCTTTGGATCCTGTAATACACAACAATGACATTAGTCACATAAAATCTATGCACTGAGAGAATGTTGTTGATACTATCTTGTTAAAATGCTCGATTTTCACAGTCCAATGCAATGGTATGCAATTGTTATGCAATGGTATGGTATGGTATGGTATGGTATGGCATGGTATGGTATGCAATGGTATTCACAATGGTATGGTATGGTATAGTATGGTATGCATTGGTATTGGAATTGGTATGCAATGGTATTTATTATGCATTGGTATGCAATGGTATGCAATGGTATTGACAATGATATTTATTATGCATTTGTATGCAATGATATTGGTATACAACAATATGCAATGGTATGAAATGGTATTGACAATGGTATGCAATGGTATTGGCAATGATATGCATTGGTATTGGTATGCAATGGTATTGGTATGCAATGAAGGGGATTAAATGCACCAAATGCTTTGAATATTCCCAAAGGAGGGGATCAAGATAATGTGAACCCTCTAGTTGGAAAAATGAAGAAGAACGTGATTTTTTGTGGGGTATTGATGACATCCCCCTAAGAATAGATGAGGTTCCTCCTCCTCCTCCTCCTTAAGGAAATTTTGATCCTCCAACTATAGAGAACATTGATAACTGTCCTCTGGCCAATTTCAATCATTTACTAACTCATCTAGTGGATCTTCTTGTCGAAGTGGGTGAGTTACCTCCCAAACACACTTTTTCTTCCTTTTTACGCAATCTTCCACATTCAATGTTAGTGATGTTGAATGTTGTTGGATCTTTAGGTGTAGGGGGTGAAAACCCAATCAACCCTAGTATTCTTGCTAGGGGTAGTAATGTACCTAAGGGAGGGGTAGTAATGTCCCTAAGGGAGGAGTTGAAGGTGCAACCAATTCAAGAAGGCCTTAGCTCTAAATTTGGTTATTACTCTACCATAACTAATTTGGTTATTTTCAAGTTTGTATTTTATCCTAAAACATGAAGATTGCAACATGGGGAGCTTCAATAATTCTTGAACATGAGAATGGTGAGTCCATGGTGAATGACTCCCATGAGAATGAAGGAGAGGAATGAATTCCCATGAGGAGGGATTGATAATACATTTTTCCATTATTATTCTACCCAACAACATGAATTCATAATTATGTGAAGCAGACATTTCTCATTGTTTAGATTTTTGTGGTGAGAGTTATGTTTATCATAAGTTTTCAGAAGAACCACAATGTTTTTGATTGTTTGTCGACGTTTTAGATCCATAACAAGATCCGTCTTCAGGACATAAAAGACTAAGAAAAAATACAAGAAAAGATCAATAATAAGTACTAAAGTGGTACAAAGGGAATCCTAAATGTCGGCTTAATGAAACCCTAGAATTTAATAAAATTAATAAAATTTTTATCTTAAATTATTAAACCAATCGGTAAGAATAGTTTGTGAAGGATGTTATAATTTTATTTATTTATTATTATACCAAATAGTATGTTTAAGGAGAGGTGAGAGGAAGGTAAAAAGTTCAAGGGGCTATAGGGTTAAGGTCAAAATTAGTTTGATAATCAAATTAGTATTATTAATATTTTTGGTTTTATTAAGCTAGTTTAGGTTTAAAATAAAATTATTTTTAATAGTGGTAAAAAAATTTAAGGGTTCAAGGGTTAAGGTAAAATAGTTTGATAATCAAAATAGTATTATTAATGTTATTGGTATTCTTAAGTTAGTTTAGTTTTAAAATAAAATTAATTTTTAATTTTAATAGTCTTAATGGAAAAGTATTAATGTTAAACACTTATTAATAAATTAGGAATTAGTGAAAGTTCTTGAGTTTCCCAGGGATCCAACTTTTACAATTTACTTTATTCTTTCCCGAATGAGAGGGATCCAACTTTCACTAATTTCCAAACCATTGTCTCTGTTTAGGTTATTGGGATTCTTGATGATTTCGATTGCTTCCCTAATTCGTCGTTTAAGGAGGTGGTCTTCCTTTGCTATAATTTTGGTGTCTTCTAAGTGCACATGGTGTTTTGTTGTGAGAGAGTGCTCGACTAATGCTGAGGTGAGAGTTTGTTCATTCTTAATGTCAGCACCATGCTCTTTAATCTTAATGTGAAAAGAGCGACCTGTTTCTCCAATGTAGCATTTGCCACATGAACATTCTATTATATATACTCCTTTGCATTTGTGTTGGTCAAGTTTGTCTTTAACTGATCTCATTTTTTGTTTGATGGTATCAAGTGGTATGAAAGAGGTCTTAATATCTTTTTTGTTCAGGATTTTTTCAATCTTATCAGTTACTCCTTGGATGTAAGGGAGGTAAGCAATCATACTAGGGGTCTGGTTGTTTCGGGATTGAGGTATATTATTTTCTCTTTCTAGGGCTTTCTTTATTGCATTCTCAATCTCTTTTTCCTTGTAACCTATGCTCTTGAAGACTTTGTGAAGGTGATTTTTCTCCTGTTCTAGGTGTTCTTTATCTGAAATTATTATGGCTCTTATGGATAAGGTGTTAACAACTCCTAATTTTTGGGTGGGATGATGATGCAAGCTGGCATGAAGATAGTTCTCTGTGTGGGTCTTTTTTTTGTAGACTGAATGTCCAAGTTTCCCATCTTTCCTGTTGATTAATATGTTTAGAAATGGGATGCTACCATTTTCTTCAAGTTCCATTGTGAATTTAATGTCCTTAGAAATATTATTAAGATGCTGGAAGAATTTATCTAGCTCTTCTTTCCCATGGGGCCAGAGTACATTAGTATCATCAACAAATCGTTTCCATCTTAGTGGTTTCAGGGGATAGGAATCTATGTGTTTCTTCTTAAACTTTTCCATGAAAAGGTTGGCAACGATGGGATAAAGTGGAGATCCCACTGCTACGCCACTTGTTTTTTTATAAAATTCTCCTTGATAGCTAAAGAATGTGGAACGAAGACATACCTTGACTAGTTTTGCTATTTCTGGATCAACTACTTCTTTGACAACTTGGATTGCTTCATTAAGTGGGATCTTTGTGAATAGAGAGATCACATCAATGCTTATGAGGGTGTCTTCTGGCTTCACCTTCTCATTATTAATAATACTAATGAATTCACTTGAGTCTTTTATGAAAGAGTCTGTATGACCGAATAAGGGGCCTAGAATTTTCGCTACATGTTTGGCAAGCTCATAGGTGGGTGATCCTATTGTATTAACTATAGGTCTAAAAGGAATTCCATTTTTGTGGATTTTTGGTAGACCATAAATTCTCGGGGTGATTTCACTGTTAGGAAGTAATCTCTTTTTAGTCATCTTGTCTAAGCTGGAGTTGTTAATGGCTTTCTTCACTTCTCTTATAATCTTTGTAATGGGATTATTCAAAATATTTCTATAACTACCACTTTGTGATAGGTGTTCGTTCATTTTCATGATATATTCTTCTTGATTCATAATAACTGTGGCTCCATCCTTATCCACTATGATTATTGCTAATTCTGTGTTGTTTCGAAGGTTTTTTAATGCTAGGCATTCTTCTCTGCTAATATTTCTCCTTGAAGGTTTAGATCTTCGGAGGATAACTACACAGTCCTGTCTAATTCGATCCTTATCTTCATCCACTAAGGTCTTAATACTATCTTCTATGCAACAGATGAGGTTGTCAAATAGGATGGAGGAGGGGGAGACAACAAAATTCAAACCTTTTTCAAGCATGCTTAGTTCAGCTTGGTTCAATTCATGGGAGGACAAGTTAATGGATTTTTTCACGTTGTTGTTGTTGTTTTCGCTGTCTTTTTTGTTAAGTAATCGTTCAAGCTTTAAATATTCCCTGGAGCGAGATTTTCTACTCTCATTCTTAGCATTTAAAGCAACTAACGTGTCTATCGTTTTCCACAGATCGTGGTGTATGGCGTGAGCTAGTTTGAGGTGGAGTTTGAGTGCAGTTTTTGACAGGGAATCTAGCGCGCATATGTTCTTTTTAATTTCACCTCTAACTATGGATTTTCCTAGTGTGCAGAAGTCCATTTTGTTCCATTTGTTCTTAATCTTATGCTTAATGCACGTGAATTTAGGTAAGACGTTATTATCCCTACAATGTTTCAGTAAATCTAAGTCTACTGCTCTTCTCTTGATTTTAACTCTGAGCTTCTCAAGTTCATGAATTTCGTCTAGAATCTCCTTTCCATATAGGGACGTAATTTGATTGTTTAGATTTTTTTGGTGAGAGTGATGTTTAATAGAAGTTTTCGGAAGAACCACAGTGTTTTTGATTGTTCGTCGACGTTTCAGATCCACAACAGGATCCATCTTCAGGACAAAAAAGCCTAAGAAAAAATACAAGAAAGGATTAATAATAAGTACTAAAGTGGAACGGAGGGAATCCTAAATGTCAGTCAAATTCACGAATTTCGTCCAGAATCTCCCTTCCGTACATGGACATAATCTGATTGTTTAGATTTCTATGGTGAAAGTTATGTTTATCAGAAATTTTCAGAAGAACCAAAGTGTTTTCGATTGTTCGTCGATATTTCAGATCCATAATAGGATCCATCTTCAAGACATAAAAGCCTAAGAAAAAATACAAGAAAGGATCAATAATAAGTACTAAAGTGGAATAGAGGGAACCCTAAATGTTGGTCAAGTTCACAAATTTCGTCCACAATCTCCCTTCCGTATAGGGACGTAATCTGATTGTTTAGATTTATGTGGTGAGAGTTATGTTTATCAGAAGTTTTCGGAAGAACCACAATGTTTTTGTTTGTTCGTCGACATTTCAGATCCATAATAGGATCCATCTTCAGGACAGAAAAGCCCAAGACAAAATTCAAGAAAGGATCAATAATAAGTACTAAAGTGGAACAGAGGGAACCCTAAATGTCGGTCAAGTTCACGAATTTCGTCCAGAATCTCCCTTCTGTACAAAGACATAATCTGATTGTTTATATTTCTGTGGTGAGAGTTATTTTTATCCAAAGTTTTCGGAAGAACCACAATGTTTTCAATTGTTCATCGACGTTTCAGATCCATAACAAGATCCATCTTCAGGACATAAAATCCTAAGAAAAAATACAAGAAAGGATCAATAATAAGTACTAAAGTGGAACAAAGGGAACCCTAAATGTCGGTCAAGTTCACAAATTTCGTCCAGAATCTCCCTTCCGTACAGGGACATAATCTGATTGTTTAGATTTCTGTGGTGAGAGATATGTTTATCAGAAGTTTTCAGAAGAACCACAATGTTTTCGATTGTTCGTTGACTTTTTAGATCCATAACAGGATCCATCTTCAGGACATAAAAGCCTAAGAAAAAATACAAGAAAGGATCAATAATAAGTACTAAAGTGGAATGAAGGGAGCCCTAAATGTTGGTCAAGTTCATGAATTTCGTCCATAATCTCCCTTCCATATAGGGATGTAATATGATTGTTTAGATTTCTATGGTTATAGTTATGTTTATCAAAAGTTTTAGGAAGAACCAAAATGTTTTCGATTGTTCGTTGACGTTTCAGATCCATAACATGATCCGTCTTCAGGACATAAAAGCCTAAGAAAAAATACAAGAAAGGATCAATAATAAGTAATAAAGTGGAACAGAGGGAACCCTAAATGTTGGTCAAGTTCACAAATTTTGTCCAGAATCTCCCTTCCATACAGGGATGTAATCTGATTGCTTAGATTTTTGTGGTGAGAGTTATGTTTATCAAAAGTTTTCAGAACAACCACAGTGTTTTCGATTGTTCATCGACGTTTTAGATCCATAACAGGATCCACCTTCAGGATAGAAAAGCCTAAGAAAAAATACAAGAAAGAATCAATAATAAGTACTAAAGTGGAATAGAGGGAACCCTAAATGTCGGTCAAGTTCATGAATTTCGTCTAGAATCTCCCTTTTGTATAGGGACATAATCTGATTGTTTAGATTTATGTGGTGAGAGTTATGTTTATCATAAGTTTTTAGAATAACCATAATGTTTTCGATTGTTCGTTGACGTTTCAGATCCATAACAAAATCCATCTTCAAGACAGAAAATCCTAAGAAAAAATACAAGAAAGGATCAATAATAAGTACTAAAGTGGAACGGGGGGAACCCTAAATGTCGTTCAAGTTCACAAATTTTTTCTTAGTCTTTTCTGTCCTGAAGATGGATCCTGTTATGGATCCAAAACGTCGACGAACAATCAAAAACATTGCTGTTCTTCTGAAAACTTCTGATAGACATTTCTCACCAACCACCACATGCATTCTTTTATTGGTTTCTAAGTCAAATATGGTGGATGAGATTTGATTAAGGCACATGGTGAATCATAATAGAGTGACTTGAACAACTCCAAAAATTTTGTGGGAGCATACACTTACCGATTGCTTATAATAAGGATGACCTTAGAATGAACTATAGGTACATACTACCAGGTTGAGTTCTAAACATTTAGAGAGTAGGCCATATGCAAAAATTATCTATCTAGATGAGAAATGCCTAGCATTGAAAGTATAAGTAAAACCCTAAGTTGATCTCCATCAATTATTTTTTAGTTTCCTTTCACAATACATGGTGTATGTTAGGTAATTGATTTTGAAACCAAGCAATGTAATTTGTTTTTCTTTGAATAATCAACGCTAAATTGGCTGCCATTAGTGCCGACCAGTGGCCAAAAAATGTTATCAAGTTGGGGTTCTAAATGGGGTGCAATTTGCGCCCCATTTAGCACCCCAAATTGACTAAATTTTTTGGCCATTGGTCGACGCTAAATCCTGTGCTAATGGCGCCTAATTTAGCATCGATTATTCAAAGAAAACAAAAATATAATAGATCCCACATGCACCAACATTAATTCACCAAAATTTAATAGAGCCCACACATTCACGATTTTAATAACACCAAAATCAAGCAAGCATTCACCCAATAGAGCCTGCACACACCAAAAAGAAAGCAATAAAACCAATTACATGCATTCACGAATTTAATAGAGCCTACTCACACCCAAAAGCAAACATGTACACCAATGTCCAAGTAATCTCATGTCCCTAGACATTGTAAAAAAAATCTCATACCCAAAAGAACCACTGAGAGAAAAGGCAGGGGAAAGCGTGGGAAGAGCCTCACCCGCAGAGATAGAGGCAATTGATCAACACAAAGGAATATTAACAAAGCTTGTTGATCACCCCTCAAAATAGGGAATAGAAAAGGAGGTGGAGGCACCACCCACAAATGATCTATATCTACTTGACCTCATTGAGCCATAACTAATTGAACGATCTATAATCCCACTGACTATTTCAACGTGTACAGAGTAAAAAGAAGGGATTTTCCACAGTCTGGAGGAAAATGTTTTGCCCTAGGATGCAAAAACAATGTCAAGCAACAGAGGGAAATGAGTAAAGGGATCTGATTCTTGCTAGAATGAGGCATTTCCTACTCAATTTAAAGACTTGTACATGTTTCCATTGCTTGTTTGAATTGTATTTTTTAGTTTTTTATTTCAAAATTATAAAAGAAGAAATTTCCTCTATATATAGGATTTATTTTTTTATTTTTAAATTTAAAATAAGAAATTTATTGAACATATATAGGGACATGACAGTGAGAAATTGAAAGAGGCAATGAATTCTATATTGGAGGTATAAGCAATGAAGACACTAAAAGGTATGGACTTGTCCATTATTTCCAAATATGTGGAAGAACGATCTACTAAAGACACTTAAACAATCCAACCAAAGCAACCCTGTCAAAGGGAATTGATTGATTCCCCATAAACTCCTGGATCGTGCAAAATATCAAGGATAAAATCAATCTCAATAACCTCTAAGAATGTGGAACAAGGAGCAAAGACATCCAATGTCCCAACCACTCATGGGTCATAGATTTCTTCCAGCACCAGTACATGTTATGCATATTGCAATGGTACATACAAAACCAAGGTAGAATATGATGTTGTCTCCAGGAAATTTAGAATGACAGATGCCGAGAAAGTGTTCATTCGTAGGTTGAAGGAATCGTTCCTTCAACACTTCAAAGAGAATCTACATCTTCCATTCTCGAAGATACACTTGCACCTTCAAAAATAAGTCATCCATGACATGTGTTATCACCTCTTATGTTCTACAAAGTTTTATCTCCCACCCCTTACTTTCTTCATTAATTGTTTTTTGTACAGGTTATAAATCCTCATCATATTTTGTTAAATGTTCAAAATCTTTATCATGGGGGTCAAAATAATGTTATGTTGTTAGGAATGAGAGATATTTAGTCTTGTAAGAGGGGATAGGAGGAGTTATGCACACATTTATAATGTCTGTCTCATAATTACTAGAGTTTGAAAAATATTTTTTTCAAGTCAATTCCATCCAAAAAATGCCAAAAGACAACTTTTTCAGGGTGCCACAGGAACTTCCTGCAACTCTCCACACAAAAAAATTGCAGGTGCTACAAGAACACTTGTAGCAGCCTGTTTTTCAACAAATAAAACAATGCTGAGTTTTTTGTGATGGATGATGGTGAAACAAGATAATGACACTATTACACACCCTAAAATACACATAAGACCATTTGTTATCTTCATAAAATATTTTTGGAGCAGTCTTGTATGAAAAAGGAGAAAACATAAAACATGGGATTTTCTAGAAATGACTGTTTTTGCAGTAAATTTCAAACTCAGACTCTGGCCAAACATAGAGGTATTTTGAAAAAAAGAAAGAGGTTTTTCTCAAGAACAAACTCATATACAAAAACCTCCCTCATTTTTTACATATGTGTCACTTTTTGGGAGATGAAAATAGATATTTACAACTCATTTTTCAGATTTGAAAATACAAGAATTTTCTTGTTTTAGTCATCATATTTGGGCATAGATTACAAGGAGATGGAGAGGTATTTTGAAAACCTGAAATAGGTTTTTCTCAATAACAAGCTCATATTCAAAATCTTAATTCAGGTTTCACATAGATATCATGGTTTGGGAGATACAAGCAGATCTTTACAACTCATTTTTCAGATTTGAAAATACAAGAATTTTCCTATTTTAGTCATCATCTTTGGGCACATATTACAAGGATATGGAGAGGTATTTTGAAAAATGGAAAGATGTTTTTCTCAAGAACACGATCATATACAAAAAAATCCCTCAATGTTTACACATGTGTCATGGTTTGGGAGATACAAGTAGATATTTACAACTCATGTTTCAGAAATTCGCCATATGCTGTGAAATGAGACAATTATCCCTTAGTTCGATTCCACATGTTGTAAGAGGATGTGTCAAGTGAAGAGGACACATGGCTGTTCAAGGAGGAAATTTTTTCTAAACATCCTCAAATATTTGATCTGATTTGAATGTATTTAATGCTCTAAATTTCAAACCCTAGATTTTAGGTATGGGAATGATTTTCCAGATTTTTTGTAATCTTGTTGATTTGACTTAGTGAAAATTCGACCCTAGGGGGTGTCATCTATGTCTATTTTGAGTAGATTAGATCCAAACTTGGAGGATCTAGTTTTTACCTCATAGATCTATAAATATAATGTAAAATCATATGGACCTTTTGGAACTTGCAGATCTTAGTTACGTCGCCCGATTGTGATTTTGTTTCCTCGGACCAAATTTTCATTGTCTCCATGAATGCCTTCAGGAGGCGAGTTGGAACTTGCCATAACATGAAAACCGTGCATCGACGAACTATCAGTTCCATTGAACTCTTGACACCATATTTCAATTTTCAACTAGGGGGACCCCTCTCCTATCATTCCGTCGCCTGTAAAAGTACTTGTTAGAGGATATCCAGAACTAGGGTTTTTCTCAATGAGGCACAATGCAAATCTAGCATAGGGGGTCAAATTTCACAACCCCTGTGTCAACCGATGATGGGAAACATGATCACGTGGGTGTTGGACATATGGACCTTCCAGAGCTTACAGATCTTAGTTACGTCACCCGGTTGTGATTTTGTTTCCCCGGACCAAATTTTCTTTGTCTCCGTGAATGCCTTCAGGGGGCGAGTTGCAATTTGCCATAACACGCAAACCCCTTGCATCGATAAACCATCAGTTCCGTTGAAATCCTGACACCATATTCCAACTAAGGGGACCCCTCTCCTATCATTCCATCGCTCGTAAAAGTGCTTGTTAGAGGATATCCATAACTAGGGTTTTTCTCAGTGAGGCACAATGCAAATCTGACATAGGGGGTTCAATTGCACAACCCCTGTGTCGGGTGATTATGGGAACCGTGGTCACGTGTGCATTGGCCATACGGACCTTTCGAAGCTTACAAAAATCAGTTACGTCACCCAATTGTGATTTTGTGCCCCCAGACCAAATTGTCATTATGTCCCTCAATGACTCCAGGAGGCGAGTTGCAACTCACCATAACACACAAAATGTGCCTCGTATAGATGAACCGTCAATTCCATTGGAGTCGTGACACCATATTCCAGCTAGGGGGACCCCTCTCTTGTGATTTCGTCTCCCAAAAAAGTGTTTGTTAGAGGATCTCTAGAACTAGGGTTTTTCTTAGTGAGGCACAATGCAAATCTGACATAGGGGGTCAAATTTCACAACCCCTGTGTTGGAAAAATGTGGGAAACATGATCATGTGGGTGTTGGACATATGGACCTTCCGGAGCTTACAGATCTCAGTTACGTTGCCCGATTGTGATTTTGTTTCCCCAAACCAAATTTTCATTGTCTCTGTGAATGCCTTCAGGAGGCGAGTTGCAACTCGCCATAACATGCAAACCGAGCCTTGCATTGATGAACCATCAGTTACGTTGAACTCCTGACACCATATTCCAACTAGGGGGACCCCTCTCCTATCATTCTGTTGCCCGTAAAAGTGCTTGTTAGAGGATATCTAGAACTAGTGTTTTTCTCAATGAGGCACAATGAAAATATGACACAGGGGGTTGAATTTCAAAACCCCCGTGTCAGGCGATTATGGGAACCATGGTCATGTGTGCATTGGACATACAGACCTTTCAAAGCTTACAAAAATCAGTTATGTCGCTCGATTGTGATTTTGTGCCCCCAGACCAAATTGTCATTATGTCCCTCAATGACTTCAGGAGGCGAGTTACAACTCACCATAACATGCAAACTGTGCCTTGTATAGATGAGCTGTCAATTCCATTGGATTCCTGACACCAGATTCCAGCTAGGGGATCCCTCTCCTATGATTTCGTCTCCAAAAAAAGTGTTTGTTAGAGGATCTCTAGAACTAGGGTTTTGCTTAGTGAGGCACAATGAAAATCTGACACAAGGGGTAGACTTTCACAACGCTTGTGTCGGGCAATTGTGGGCACTGTGGTTTCATGGGCATTGGTCATATAGTAAAGGGATCTGATTCTTTCTAGAATGAGTTATTTCATACTCAATTTATAGATTTGTACATGTTTCCATTGCTTGTTTGAATTGTATTTTTTAGTTTTTTATTTCAAAATTATAAAAGAAGAAATTTCCTATATCTATAGGATTTATTTTTTTTATTTTTAAATTTAAAATAAGAAATTTATTGAACATATATAGGGACAGAACAGTGAGAAACTGAAAGAGGCAATGACTTCTATATTGGAGGTAGAAGTAGTGAAGAAACTAGAAGATATGGACTTGTCCATGCTTACCAAATCTGTGAAAGAACGATCTACTAAAGGCACTTAAACAATCCAACCAAAGAAACCCTGTCAAAGGGAATCGATTGATTCCCCATAAACTCCTGAATCGTGAAAACTATCAAGGAGAAAATCAATCTCAATAACCTCTAAGAATGTGGAACAAGGAGCAGATACATCCAATGTCCCAACCACTCCTGGGTCATAGATTTCTTCCACCACCAGTACATGTTATGCATCTTGCATTGGTACATACAAAACCAAGGTAGAATATGATGTTGTCTCCAGGAAATTTAGAATGACAGATGCTGAGAAAGTGTTCATGCGTAGGTTGAAGGAATCATTCCTTCAACACTTCAAAGAGAATCTACATCTTCCATTCTCGAAGATACCCTTGCACTTTCAAAAAGCAATCATCCATGCCATGTGTTATCACCTGTTATGTTCTACAAAGTTTTATCTCCCACCCCTTACTTTCTTCATTAATTTTTTTTGTACAGGTTATAAATCCTCATCATATTTTGTTAAATGTTCAAAATCTTTATCATGGGGGTCAAAATAATGTTATGTTGTTAGGAATGAGAGATATTTAGTCTTGTAAGAGGGGATACGAGGAGTTATGCACACATTTATAATGACTGTCTCATAATTACCAGAGTTTGAAAAATATTTTTTTCAAGTCAATTCCATTCAAAAAATTCCAAAAGACAACTTTTTCAAGGTGCTACAGGAACTTCCCGCAACTCTCCACAGAGAAAAATTGCAGGTGCTACAAGAACACCTGTAGCAGCCTGTTTTTCAACAAATGAAACAATGTTGAGTTTTTTGTGATGCATGATGGTGAAACATGATAATGTCACTATTACACACCCTAAAATACACATAAGACCATTTTTTATCTTCATAAAAGATTTTTGGAGCAGTCTTGTATGAAAAAGGAGAAAACATAAAACATGGGATTTTCTAGAAATGACTGTTTTTGCAGTTACTTTCAAACTCAGACATTTGACCAAACAGAGAGGTATTTTAAAAAAAAGAAAGAGGGTTTTCTCAAGAGCAAGCTCATATACAAAAGCCTCCCTCATTTTTTACATATGTGCCACTTTTTGGGAGATGCAAATAGATATTTACAACTCATTTTTCAGATTTGAAAATACAATATTTTTCTTGTTTTAGTCATCATCTTTGGGCATAGATTACGAGGAGATGGAGAGGTATTTTGAAAACCTGAAATAGGTTTTTCTCAAGAACATGCTCATATACAAAATCTTCCCCCAGGTTTCACATAGGTATCATGGTTTGGGAGATACAAGCAGAGCTTTACAACTCATTTTTCAGATTTGAAAATACAATAATTTTCCTATTTTAGTCATCATCTTTGGGCACATATTACAAGGGTATGGAGAGGTATTTTGAAAAAGGGAAACAGGTTTTTCTCAAGAACAAGCTCATATACAAAAAACTCCCTCAATGTTTACACATGTGTCATGGTTTTGGAGATACAAGCAGATATTTACAACTCATGTTTCATAAATTTGCCATATGCTGTGAAATGAGACAATTATCCCTTAGTTCGATTCCACACGTTGCAAGAGGAGGTGTCAAGTGAAGAGGACACCTGGATGTTCAAGGAGGATATTATTTCTAAACATCCTCAAAGATTTGATCTGATTTGAATGTATTTAATGCTCTAAATTTCAAACCCTAGATTTTAGGTATGGGAATGATTTTTCAGATTTTTTGTAATCTTGTTGATTTGACTAAGTGCAATTTCGACCCTAGGAGGTGTCATCTATGTCTATTTTGAGTAGATTAGATCCAAACTTGGAGGATCTAGTTTTTAGCTCATAGATCTATAAATACAATGTAAAATCATATGTTAAGAGGGGGATTCAGCCCGAGGAACTTAGAGAGAGCTGCAGAAGGTGAACAACCTATGTAATATTTTGAAGATCCTGCCAAGACTTCTATGTAAAGACTTCAACTGATAACAAAGTTTCTGATTAGTTTGTTATTCTGTGTTAATAATATTTCTCTCATCTTCTTGAATACGTGTTTTTCTTCTATCAAGTATACTTATGCAAATTTTTTGCTGAGAGAGTTATTGTATTGGTTATGCTTTAATTTTCGCCACATGCATATTCAAGTTCTTATATTCATAGTTTTTCTGAATGTTGAGTATTCTTCCCTGTAAGTGTATCAAGGATCATGACGGTTTTTTTTTAACTTGCAATTTTTCTTTCTTCATTTCCTCATTCCATTTCTCTATAGCCTTGGAGCCGATCTAAGTTTTGTTAGCTTGACTTGCTGCCCATAGAATGTTGAGATAGGGTTATTGTTTTTAATGGACTCCATTCCCAATGGCCAACTACTGATTTGCAGTCATCTCACTTCCTTCATGCTGATCTTAGCACTCCCTAAGTTTTCCTAAAACCAATTAAATCAAGGTGTTCTAGGATTGAATCTTTAGTATTCAAGAGTCAACTTCTAGTGCTAACATCATGGAGACTGAATTTGGGATAGGTTGTTCAGTAAAGCAGATAAAAAAAAAAATGACTCAAAATTGCAAGAGATTTCGTTGTAACCAAACAAAAAAGATAAAAGGAATTCCTCCCAAGCTAAGGAACAAAATAAGGCCAATTGATGTAAGTGTGAAAGTATGGAAAGAGCTCGAAAGCATATGATAGAGTAGATGCATGGAGGAATTCCGGTGAGGAGAGCACACAGGTATTTGAATTTTCGACATTAGATTATTTCAAATTCATTAAATGATTTATATATTTTACTTGTGCATAATTAAATTGAATTAGTGTATGTTTCAGGACAAGGCCTTGAAGGTCAAGCTTGCCAAATTTCGTGCCACGCATCATAGTGGTCAAACAGATTTAGAAGCCTTAATATGCAAATTTGTATGTCCTGGGAATATTTGAATTGATATTTTTAAAATTTTTGTACAAAAAAGTAAATGATTGGATATTAATCACTTTAACTAGTCCATCTGCCATGTTTTGACAGAAGCAACAATATGGCCATTATCCATCATAATTAGAATTTGAGATGATACAAGACAAAAAGTGGTCCAATTTTGTTATCTGGATGGAGAATACGGTATCATTAGTTGAATTTCAATAACTTAGTTGGATATTGTGATGTTATTATGTCGATTTGAATTTCTTGTGTTGAGTTGTTTATTTATGTTTACCTTGAGTCAGAAGGCTCTAGTGCAACTAAATAACTTTTTGTGGCCCCTTTTCTCTCTTTCTCTTATAGATTCTTAGAAAAATGGCATGGTCAAATAAAATAAAAGCTTGTATTTATACTTGTTTCCATTCTTGAGCACATTGATCCTAATGGGGTTGGAATGACTTGATAATAACAAGGACTAGAGTCCTCTAACTCAAATCCCCTATCATATTCTCACATTCATCCTTCTTATTTGTTGGTGGGGTAAAGATAGAATATAGCTCTCCATTTTCAGCAAGTGGTGTATTTGGAGCGGATCTTATCCCTAGGCCTTTAGGTCTTTTATCAATAATTGGTAGCTTAGATGGGCCTTGTTCATATTTTCCCATATCTTTGATGTCCTTGAAACCCATGGTTTGGATCATGGGAAAGACCTGTTGTTAGGTTTAGATTTCTCACTGGACAAGTACTTATGCTACTAAAATTTGAGGTGTTTCCCCCTCTCCTCCTGTCTAGGTAAATCATGTCTTAGAAAAATCATATTCATCCTCATCATTATTTGAACCCCCTTCTCCTCCTCTAAAAGGAGGCATGTTTCCAATTACACAACAAGAGTAAATATAAATTTAAATCTCAATTCAAACATTGTCCCTGAAAAATTAAAGACCAAGCAAGACATTCTGTTTCTTTTGTAAGTATCTCAAATGCCTAGGAGTAATCAAAAAATTTCTAGAGCTATGGAAAGGAGACAAGAAGTGCCAATGTGACAACCAACTTTATATATAATGTTTTAAATTATTTTATCAAACATCTTGCAGCTTACTAATCTCACTCAGTTTTGTAACATTAAAGGGCCACAGAGCATTTTAGATCTCCATCCATTATCATACAAAAAAGGGGGCATAGTTGATGCCTCCTAACTATGTGAAATGCATAATCTACCCAAACTTAAGCTATAGATAAGAGTATTTATAATGGGAATTTCTTGGATACCTCAAGTCTTATAGGGAGTTCCTAGGATTGGTACAAATAATATTATTCCCATAATCACTAGCTTCCTCATCCCATGGATATATCATTTTGGCAAGTTTCTAAGGAAACAAATTTTGGGGCACACTATCCTTCTTCATCAGTGTACTCAATGGAATGTTGTAGATGGTTTGTAGGTCCATCTTCCTCCTTGATCAACCAACATGATGGGCTACTATGAATTGTAGTTCCATCTTCCTCTTTTCTTGAATTAAAAAATTGTTGAAAGTGCATGTTCATGGGCCCATTGTCTTTATTGGACGATCTATAAGAGTCATTAAACATGTGTCAAGTATATAATGTTGATATTTGATGTAGATGTGGCTGCACCAATGAAACATCCTCTCCATAATTAATTGTGAAACACTAATTTCTCATTAAAACAATTGTAAAGATTTAAATTACCATGCATCCAACTATAACATTGATTCACCCTGTTGCTATTTCTCTTAAAAAATAAAGTAAAATTAATAGAGGTATCTTTCTTGTCAAATTATGAGTTATTCTTATTATCATAGACTACTTATTTGAAGGAAAAAAAAAGGGAGTGAAAAATTTAGCTTCATAAGCATAGTTGTTAATCTCAATGATAGCCTTAGCCCAGGTTACAAATGAATGCAACATGAAGACATTGAAGAAGATATAAATCTCAGATCAAAGACCAAATGATAAAGTGGCATATACTGATTGCTAATGTATTATTGGCAATATTAATGGAAATTGAGTTCAAGATATAATGTTATTGTCGGGATGATAAAATGTAATGTTTAATATAAACATCTCATAGGTAGAATATACCATCCATGGATATCGATCCTGATAGTTGATGGGGATAAGGGTTTTACAGGATGGAAGAAGATATGGTTGACTTATATGTTGGTCCATACAAAGGTTGCAATATCTGGACTTATCCTATTATAAAAGGATTCCCTAGTCCATTGGAGGCAAAGTTTTCAAAGGATCCTCCTATGGGGTCCATTCCTTTAGAGGTTGAGACCCTGGAAACTTTACAAAAAGTGGTTAAAAATGTATTATGGAGAGGTGATGAGGTTTCTGGGGGTGGTCTTTATTGTGATACAAGTGATCGATCAAGATTCAGACAATCCAAATTGTCATTGTGTCTCTGAATGGCTTTAGGAGGCGAACTGAAACTCTCCATAACATGCAAATCGTGCCTAGGATCAACGAATCGTTAGTTCTATTGGAATCCTAGCACTATATTCTAGCTAGGGGGACCCCTCTTCTATGATTCCATTGCTTGAAAAAATGTTTGTTAGAGGATCTCTAGAACTAGGGTTTTTCTTAGTGAGGCACAATGCAAATATGACACATGGCGTTGAATTTCACAACCCTTGTTTCAGGCAATTATGGGCACCGTGGATGTGTGGGTGTTGTCCATATGGACCTTTTAGAGCTTATGAAACTCAGTTTCGTCGCCCAGTTGTGATTTTGTGCCCCTAGACCAAATTTCCATTGCCTCCCTAAATGGCTTTAGTAGGCGAGTTGCAACTCGCCATAACACACAAACCATGCCTTGGATTGACGAACCTTCAGTTTCATTGGCCTCCTGACATCATATTCTATCTAGGGGGACCCATCTCCTATGATTCAGTTTCTTAGAAAAGTGTTTGTTAGAGGATCTCAAGAACTAGGGTTTTGCTTAGTGAGGCACAATGCAAATCCGACATAAGGGGTCGAATTTCAAAACCCCTATGTTAGGCGATTGTGGGCACCATGGTCACATGGGCGTTAGCTGTATGAACCTTTCGGAGCTTACAGATCTCAGTTACATCGACTAATTGTGATTTTTTTCCCCCGGACCAAATTTTCATCGTCTCCTTGAATGGATTTAGGAGGCGAGTTGCAACTCGCCATAACATGCAAACCATAACTTAGATCGATGAATCGTCAGTTCCGTTGGAATCCTGGAACCATATTCCAGCTAGGGGGACCCATCTCCTATGATTCTATTGCCCATAAAATTGTTTGTTAGAGGATATCTGGAACTAGGGTTTTGCTCAATGAGGCATAATGAAAATCCAACACAGGGGGTCGAATTTCACAACCCATGTTGTGGGAAATTGTGGGCACCGTGGTCATGTGGAAATTGGCCATATGTACCTTTCATAGCTTACAAAACTCAGTTATGTTGCCCAGTTGTAATTTTGTGCCCCCAGACCAAATTGTCATTGTATACTTGAATGGCTTCTGGAGGCGAGTTACAACTCGCCATAACACACAAACTATGCCTCAGATCGACAAAACATCAATTTCGTTGGACTCCTGGCACAAGATTCCATCTAGGGGGACCCATCTCCTATGATTCCCTCCCCCATAAAAGTTTTTGTTAGAGGATTAGAGGATCTCTAGAACTAAGGTTTTATTAAGTGAGGCACAATGCAAATTCAACACAGTGGGTCAACTTTCACAACCCCTGTGTCGGGAAATTGTGGGCATCATGGTCACGTGGGAGTTGGCCATATAGACCTTCCAGAGCTTACATGACTTAATTACATCACCTGGTTGTGATTTTGTGCCCCTAAACCAAATTATCATTGTCTCCCTGAATGGATTCCGGAGGCGAGTTGCAAATCGCAATAACATGAAAATCGTGCCTCAGATCGATGAACCTTTAGTTACATTGGACTCTTGACACCAGATTCTAGCTAGAGGGACCCCTCTCCTCTGATTCCATTGTCCAGAAAAGTGTTTGTTAGAGGATCTCCAAAACTAGGGTTTTTCTTAGTGAGGCATAATGAAAATCTGACATAGGGGGTCAAATTTCACAACCCCTGTGTTGGACAATTGTGGGAAACATGATCATGTGGGTGTTGGACATATGGACCTTCTAGAGCTTACAAATCTTAGTTACGTCGCCTGGTGGTGATTTTGTTTCCCCGAACCAAATTTTCATTGTCTCTATGAATGCCTTCAGGAGGCGAGTTGCAACTCGCCATAACACGCAAAATGTGCCTTGCATCGATGAACCATCAGTTCTGTTGAACTCCTGACACCATATTCCAACTAGGGGGACCCCTCTCCTATCATTTTGTCGCTCGTAAAAGTGCTTGTTAGAGGATTTCCAAAACTAGGGTTTTTCTCAGTGAGGCACATTGCAAATTTCACAACCCTTGTGTCGGGCGATTATGGGAACCATGGTCACGTGTGCATTGGCCATATGGACCTTTCGAAGCTTACATAAATCAGTTACATCGCCTGATTGTGATTTTGTGCCCCCAGACCATATTGTCATTATGTCCCTCAATGACTTCAAGAGGCGAGTTGCAACTCACCATAACACACAAACTGTGCCTCGTATAGACGAACCATCAATTCCATTGGAGTCCTGACACTAGATTCCAGCTAGGGGGACCCCTCTCCTGTGATTTCGTCTCCCAAAAAAGTGATTGTTAGAGGATCTCAAGAACTAGGGTTTTGCTTAGTGAGGCACAATGCAAATCTGACACAAGGGGTAGACTTTCACAATGCTTGTGTAGGGAAATTGTGGGCACTGTGGTCACATGGGCGTTGGCCATACAGACCTTCTAGAGCTTACAAAACTCAGTTACCTCACTCGGTTGTGATTTTTTTCCCTTGGACCAAATTGTCATTGTCTCCCTAAATGGCTTCAGGAGGCGAGTTGCGACTCACCATAACACACAAACCGTGCCTTAGATCAATGAAACTTCAATTTCATTAGACTTCTGGCACCATATTCTAGCTAGGGGGACCCATCTCTTATGATTTCGTCGCCCGAAAAAGTGTTTGTTAGAGGATCTCCAGAACTAGTGTTTTTCTCAGTGAGGCATAATGCAAATCTGACACAGGGGGTCAACTTTCACAATACCTGTGTCAAATGATTTTTTTCACCGTGGTTGCATGGGAATTGGCCATATATACCTCCCGGATCTTATGAAACTCAGTTACGTCGCTCGGTTGTGATTTTTTGCCCTGGGACCAAATTGTCATTGTCTCCCTGAATGGCTCCAGGAGGAGAGTTGAAACTCGCCATAACATGAAAACCATGCCTTGGATCGATGAACCTTAAGTTCCATTGGACTCCTGGCACCAGATTCCAGCTAGGGGGACCCCTCTCCTATGATTTTGTCCCCCAGAAAAGCGTTTGTTAGAGAATCTTTGAAACTAGGGTTTTTCTCAATGAGACACAATGAAAATCCGACACAGGGGGTTGACTTTCACAACCCCTGTGTTGGGCGATTGTGGGAACCATAGTCGTGTGGGTGTTGGTGATACAAGACTTTGAGAGCTTATGGAACTTGTTATGTCGCCCGATTGTGATTTTGTGCCCCTAGACCAAATTGACATTGTGTCCTTGAATGGGTTCAGGAGGTGAATTGAAACTCGCCATAACACACAAACCGTGTCTCGGATCGATGAATCATCAGTTCCGTTGGACTCTTGGCACTGGATTCCAGGTAGGGGGACCCCTATCTTGTGATTTCTTCGCCCGAAAAAGTGTTTTTTAGAGGATCTCGAGAACTAGGGTTTTGCTTAGTGAGGCATAATGCAAATCTGGCATAGGGGGTCGACTTTCACAACTCCCGCGTTGGGTGATTGTGGGCACCATGGTCATGTGGGCATTGTCCATACAGACCTTCTATAGCTTAGAAAACTTAATTATGTCGCCCATTTGTGATTTTGTGCCCCAGACCAAATTGCCAATGTCTCCTTGAATGGCTTCAGGAGGCGAGTTGCAACTCACTATAACATGCAAACCGTGCCTCGGATCGACTGTAATATTCCAAATATAAAATAGTATGCAAAACATAAATAATTAGCTAGAAATGGAAGATAAATAATGATATATCCAGAACAACACCACAATAATACCAAAATATTACCAGAATAACACCAAAAAGAGCACTTTGATTACTGAGAGCAATGTTCACTTGCCTCTTCGAGGGGGAAACCTCTAGCAGAGTCGAGCTCTATTACAATAATATACAAGACCCAACTTCTCATACCCTTGACTCCTATTTATACTAAATATGTCTATCAAAAGAACAATCTAGAGGAAGATCCTTCTAGAAGCAGAAGCTTCTATTAGGTTTTCTTACATTTGACTTATTCTTCCTTATTGCTAGGCCTTATTAATATTGACCTTTATTACATGGAAATATATTATTCTACCTACGTGAGGGGTTAGGTCCCTAACATGTCCTCCCCCTTAAAAATAGCCTTGTCCTCAAGGATTGAGATGAGGAAATTGCTGCAGAATGGTAGTTGGTTCCCAAGTGGCATCTGCTGGAGTTGTATCTTTCCACTGGACTAACACTTCCTTGAGGTTCACTGACACAGATGACGCTCACGTTGGTCCAAAACTGTTTGTGGTTGTAGCCAAATGGAGCCTTCTTCGTCCAACTCGAGAAGGTTGGTTTGAGTTTGGCACTTAGTTCCAATCACCTTCTTTAAGTAGAAAACATGAAAAACAATATGGAGCTTAGAATGAGTGGGAAAAGCTAACTAATAGGTCACTTGTCCTACATTCTTGAGAACGATATAAGGACCATAAAATTTGGGCACCAATTTCTGACAATGGTTAGCCTTGAGGGAATTTTACTTGTAAGGTTGCAGTTGAAGAAACACACGATCTCCTTCCTTAAATTGCCATTCAGAGTGACCTTGATCTGCTTGTTGCTTCATGCAATTTTGGGCCATGACCAAATTATTTTTGAGGGTACAAAGAATAGCCTCTCGAACTGTAAGCGTTTGTTCAACCACCTGGACCTTCGAGACACCTGGAAATTATGAGAGAACTGAAGGTGGATTTTGTCCATATAGCGCTTCAAAAGGAGTCATGTAGGTAGCTGTATGGTAAGAAGTGTTGTACCACCATTCAACTAGTGGTAACCATTGAGCCTACTGATTTTGCCTTTCTGATGAAAAACACCTCAAATATGTTTCCAAACACTTGTTGACAAATTTAGTTTGACCATCGGTCTAGGATGATAAGCTGTGCTGAGATGCAATTGGGTGCCTTGTAACTTGAAAAGTTCTTGCCAAAAATAGCTGGTGAAAGTTGGGTCACGATCAGAAACAATAGAATGAGGCATGCCATGAAGTTTTAAGACCTGATCCATGAAAAGTTAAGCCACAATGGAGGCTATAAATGGGTGTTGAAGAGCATAGGAATGAGAATACTTAGAAAGACGATCAACTACCACCATGATGACTGATTTATTGTCCGATTTAGGTAAGCCTACGACAAAATCCATAAAGATATCCCGCCAAATAGCAACGGGAATCACAAGCGGTTGTAGTGTGCCAGAAGATTTGACTGTTTCACCCTTGTTGCGTTGACAAACATCACATTCTACCACAAAATTGTGAACGTCCTGTTTCATACCATCCCAGAAAAAAGAATGTTTGACCTAGTCATAGGTTTTGGTAAACCCAGAGTGCCCAATGGTGGGTGTAGCATGAAGCTCAGAAAGTACCGTGGATTTAAGTTTTGACTGTTTACTTAAATACAAAAGGCCTTTGTATCGAATCTCATCTTTGATCCAAGAGTACCTTGGGGAGACTGGATAATTGGCCTGCAATTGTTGTATCAGATGCAAACTTTTGGGATCGTGTAGCCATTCCTGGTGAACAACTTGGAGCCAATCAAGTACAATGAAGGAGAGAGAAAAAATGGACCCTTCATCTTCATATTTTCTGGAAAGTGCATCAACAACCGCATTGTCTTTGGCTTTCTTGTAAATGATCTCATAATCATATCCAAAGATCTTAGTCACCCATTTTTGTTGCTCTGGGGAGGAAAGGAGTTGTTCTAGAAAATACTTGAGGATTTGATGATATGTCTTATTTTGGAAGCGTTTCCCCAATAGATAAGGGTGCCAAAGATCTACGACATGCAAAATAGACAATATTTCTTTTTCATAGATTGATTTTCCCAATTTTTGCTTTGACAATTGTTTGCTGGTAAAGGCCAAAGGTTGACCCTCTTGCATAAGGACTACGTCAATTCCTTTCTCGAAAGAATCACATTCCAGGACAAATGTCTTTGTGAAATTAGGAAGGGCCAGGACTGGAGTGGTGCACATGACCATCTTCAAGGTTTGAAAAGCCTCAGCAGTTGTTGGAGTCCAAGTGAAACAATTATTTTTAAGGAGAGCAGTGAGAGGTGTCACAATCTTTCCATAATTATTAACAAACTTGCGATAATAACATGTTAAACCCATAAATCCACGCAAGGTTTTGAGAGTCTTTGGATGAGGCCAATATTGCATAGCTTCAATCTTTTTAGGATACACCTGGACACCGGCCTTGCCAACAAGATGACCCAAGTACTCGACTTCTGAGGCACCAAAAGCACATTTAGATTATTTGAGGAAAAATTGGTGTTGAGAGAGTAGATGGAGAACTCGATCCACATGAGCAAGATGGGCTATCTAGGTTTTACTATAGATGAGGATATCATCAAAGAAAAATAAGACAAAATGACGAAGAAAAGGACATAAGACATGATTCATGAGGCTTTGGAAAGTGGAGGGAGCATTACACAAGCCAAAGGGCATGACCAAAAACTCATAGTGGCCCTCATGAGTTCTAAATGCAGTTTGAGGAATGCCTGCCTCGTTCATATGGATCTTGTGGTAGCCAGGACTAAGATCAAGTTTAGTAAAGAACTGGGCGCCACTCAATTCATCCAAGAGGTCATCAATGACAAGAATGGGAAATTTGACTTTAATGGTGAGTTTGTCGAGGGCGCGAAAGTTAGGACACATGTGCCAAGAACTTTCTTTCTTAAGGACCATGACCACAGGAGAAGAGTAGGAGATCGTGCTAGGGCGGATAACACCTGCGTTGAGAAATTCTTGAACAATTTTCTCAATTTCATTTTTTTGGAAAAGCTATGATGATAAGGACAAATATTGGGAGAAAGGCTTCCTGGGACAAGGGAAATGGAATGATCATGAACACCACGGGAAGGAGGGAGTCCACGAGGAGTGGAAAAAACCACTTGATGTTTAGAGATGATGGATTGGAGGTCCTACAAAATAGAGGGTGTATCAGTGGCTTGTATGGCATGGAGTTGGGCAATAATCCCATAATGACCTTTTTTGAGCAGCGTTTCCATGCGATGGGAACTGATGATGTCCGGGGAGCCGACGGTGATGCCTTGGAACTTATATTGTTAGTCCTCCTCATTGAATTGCATGGTTAATTCCTTAAAATCCATGAGAATGGGACCCAAAGTCTTGAGCCAGTCTGCACCCAACACAATGTCACAACTGCCCATGTCGATAGCAAACATATGATATTTCATGTGGTTCTCACCAATTTGGAGACACACATTTTCACAATGCCCTCCACATTTCATGGACCCGCCATTGACAATCATGATTTGAACATTATTGACGATACATAATAGCAATAAGTTTCTTGGGCAATGTGGCGATGAATAAAATTACGGGTGCTTCCACTATCAAAAAGAATGATGACCTTCCTATGCTTAATGTAACCAATTAGCTTGAGGGTTTGGGGAGTAGTGAAGCAAGTGAGAGAATTTAGGGAAATGACCAGTTCTACTTAGGGAGGGTCTGAGGGAGGGGTCATGTTAGTGGGTTTAGGTGACATGGACACAAGGGGAGCCTCAACATCATCTTCTGACATCCTCCGAGATGGCCATAAAAAGATTTTGTTCCTTACACTTGTGCCCAAGAAAATATTTGTCATCACAATTATAACAAAGGCCTTTGAGTTGGAGTTCAACCATTTTGGCCCTGGTCAATTTCTGGATATTTAGTGGAGTAGAAGGAGGAGTGGGAGTGACTGGTTTAGTGCGAGAAATAAAAGAGGGTTTTCGGTTTTAAGAAGAGACAACTTGTTTTGATTCCTTAGCTCTTTTAATAGCATCCACCCAACTCTGAGGCCGAGCCATGAGGACATGGGCACAAATATCATCCTTGAGGTCACTAATAAAACATTCTCGGAAAAAAGTATGATCAGACATGCCCTCTGTATGAAAATCCAATTGCTCAAAAGTGACTATAAAGTCTTCCACTGTGCCAGATTGTTTCAACTTGGTCAAACGACCTAAATGGTTGGTGTCAGTGTCAAGTGTTCATAAAGCTCTGCCACAAAGCGTGTCCAAGCCACATACCCTTGGCGGGCATTTTTTCTCCATTGCCACCATTGCCAACGTTCTTGATCTAGATGGAGAAAACCATATCAGAGTTTGGCCAACTCATCCGTAATGCCATACAAAGAGAAATAATGTTCCATTTGAGTTACCCAGCCAATGGGATTAGAGCCATTAAATTTGGTCACATCAAAACACAGAAGGCGTAGGTCACACTGAAGTGATGGGGCTGAAAATTTCGGGAATGATAGGAAGTTTAACCTTCGTTTTGCAAAGGTGGGTCAGATGAGGGAAGATCCTTAGGGAGATGTAGCTTGGCGCAGATCATCGTAGTGATGTATTCAAGCTGGTAACAAGGTCTTGTTTGAGGTCCTCTATTTTGGAGTTGATGGAGGAATGCATGTTTTTATTGACTGTGGAAATATTGGCACTGAGCTATCTCACTTCTTATTGGGTTTCTGTGAAATTAGAGTGCAAGGCATTGAAGCGAGCTTCCAAATATTGCCTACGAGTGTGGGACATGATGAAGAGGGAACACGAAAAGGGGTGGGTGGGACCACACATAAAATGGGTTATGGGTGAAGTGTATCACAATGATTAAGGCAACGAGTTGAATCCAATGGGGTAAAGCCCAAATAAGGGTGTTGGAAGGGGGTCAGGTCCATGAGATTTTTTTTTTTGCTGAAAAATAATAGGCACGACTGCAATAAGGGAGAAGAGAGAAATCCAATGGGATAGGTCTCAAATAATGGTGCCAATAGGATCTAGACTTTTTTTTTTACTCATGCGGAGTTATACTATGATCTATAGAATACTGCAGTGATGAAATGCCCAAATGCTTAACAGGAAGAAATGTGTAGTAATTTTGCAATCTGAATGTCAGAGATACAGTTGCGTGGAAATTGAGCTTGTCTGTTGTTGGCCCTTGATCAAGTTTTGAGGAAACATTGGTCAGGATTGACCACTTTTTGGACATAGACATGCTGGTTGAATATGGAGCGCCTAGGCAGAGCTGAGATCACAGGATATCACTTGTTTTGTGGACCCACCAAATGGTTCATTAGGGTTTATGTATTGGGTTATGGGATGTCAGCCCATGGGTTTACCCATGATTAGGCCTTTTTGTAAACATATAAATATGTAAGGATGTAATGTATAAGTAGTAGTATCTAGCTAAGTGCAAGGGGCAAGTAGTTCGGAGTTGCTTTGTGCAACATAACATGTATGTAAGGCTTTGTGCTTCATAGAGGAGTTGGCTCTGTGCCTTGACCTGATTTTGGGAAGGTGGATCTGGTGCGCAGTGCGTAGATCACCTGTTCGGTGTGAAGCTTGGCCTTGTGGCTTAGTGCACATGAGCAGAGGAATGTAAGAGATTGAGGCCTAATAAATAAGAAGAAGCAGTTGGTGGAAATAGCCCCACACTGGGGTGAACCACGTATATCCTATGTTGATGGTTTGCTTTGTGCTATGATGTTATGCTGTAGATCTGCTTAGTGAATTGATTGTTATGAATGATAGATAGATCTATGAATGCTTAGTGCTTTGTCTATGTTGAATGTGTTAGATCTAACTTCTGATGCTAAGTGCGATGCATATTTTGTCATTGTTATTGCGTCGATCTGTACTTAGGGTTTGATCTGCGATGTGAATAAAGCTAATAAATTAAGGTGTGTTGTTACTAAGTACTCTGCAAAGTGTTATAATCATAGATCTGTGTCCCCGCTTGGTTATAAACACTTGAGTCCTGTAAGCCCCCATGCCTCTACCTCAGGTGAGATTGCATCTGCTTCGCATGTGTTGCCAAAAGGGCCGGTAGTTAGGGTTTTGTTGGTGCACTGTTGAAGCATTGAACCTTGGGTCTGCCCTTGTGCCAACAAATGGTTCCGTTGTTCGGACCTGAAAATGTGATTGCTGGGAACTGAAGTAAAGAAAAGAGAAGCTCTGTGCGTAGATCTGCTGCTGTAGTGAGCAGTATTCTACTTGACTTGTGAAGCTCTGCGATAAGAAAGAAACCCGATCTGAAGAAAAGAGGTAAGATCTTGAGAGGGTTAAAGATTTATGATTTGATAAGAGTAAGATAAGTGATTTTTTTTTTCGAAAGCATGAATCTAGGTATGTTTGATAGATTCTGTCCTAGTTTGAAAGCTAGGGTACAATTAGAAGAAAGAGTTGATTTGAATAAATTTGATAGAAATATAGAAATATATGTTATTCCTATGCATAGAAAGAATTTTTGGACTAATAAGTGGATGCAAGAACCTAGAAGGAATTTTTGCAGATTACAGGTCCAACACTGCGATCCCAGGGCGTAGTACATGAGAAGTTGGGGAGCACTTAAGAGAAAGAGAGGATTGACATTATGTTATAACTGCAGAAGACCGGGACATATTGCTAAGGAATGCCCTAGTGCAGGTCCTATTTGTCTATGTTGTAAAATTGTTGGTCATGAAGTTGAACACTGTCCAAGGATGATTGCTAAAGTTGAACAAATGAATACAAGTCAAGAGAATAAGAGCACATTAGAGAATCATAAAGAGAAAGTATGAGAGAAATCTTAGACTATGTTAGTATAGTTAAAAGAAGCAATGAATGGTCACAAAGATATCATTTTACCAGAGATCTTGAAAGAAAAACAACGCATAAGTATGAGAATAAGAGACTTCGACATAGACTGTGTCCTGGATGAGGAGACACAAGTGAATATTATGATAGAAAGCACTTGGGAAATTTTGGGGAAGCCTACTGTGGTACCTTCATTGGGAAGAATAGGCTTGTTCAAAGGAAACATGATAACCGTATGTGGAAGAGTTACTAAGGTACCTATTATCATCCATAGAACATCGACTCAAGAAGAATTTGAAGTCATTAGGTTAGTTGAGAACAACACCCCTTTTCCTCTTTTGTTAGGAAAGAGTTAGATCAAGGAGGATCCGATCAGAAGGAAAGTAGAGGAAGAAGCTACAGAAAAGAAAAAGTAAGAACTAAGAGATTTCATAGCTAGAAGAATCGATCGACTGATAGAAGAACGAGAAGTTGAGTCGAAGCAGTAGAACGCAAGAGAATTAGCCATCGAGGTTGAAAGAACACAAGAAGGTTTGAAGGACCTATATCTGCAAGAAAGAAGAATACCCACCCTGGAGTTAATAAGAAAAGAGGTATTACCTTTGAACCCTTTGAAAACACATCAACAATGGGAAGCTACTATGCTAAGAGAAGATAAGAATAAGAATGGAAAGAGGAATCCAGAGACTCAAATCACATGAAAGAAGGCAAGGAAGCTAAGTAAGAAGAAATCCACGTTAGAAAAACTACAGGAAGTTCTAGAGAAGACTTCGCAGGAGGCAGTTTTGCAGGCTCTGAACCTCGCTGGAACAACAGAACCACGCAGAACGAGACTTCACCCCAACGAAGCTATATGACTGTTGGAAGCACCTCGACCACTAGAACGATGCTCCAGACAACTAGAACACACATTTATGGGCGAATAGACCGCGTTTGGGACACTGAGACCGTGCCACAACAGACTGATTAGTATTGATTGAGACATTCTTGTTCGTTGGAGGAATCCTTTATGACACTTGCTTATTTAACCCATCAGACACTGCGTCGGGACCACTTTTTTCTACCCGTGATTATCTAAGACAAGAAACAAAGTGATTGTGTGTGTCGAGATGTGCTATCAGACCTCGCCATCTATTGTTTACCCCACTATTTTTTCGCCTACCCTGACTTATTTGTTCATAGTGAGAATGTCGACCGAGCGCACTGAGCTAGAGAAATCTGTTGAAGAAGTTCTAAAGAAGTTTACGGCTGATAAAGCTATTCCTGAGGGAGTACAGGAATCATCGACCGGGGGACTGCAGGCTTCCCCTTCGACTGGATGACATTTGGGTCGTACTAACCCTATTACTGAGAAGTGAAGTAAGCATTGCGACAATGTGGCTAATGCGAAGTAGATGCCGTTGATCTTACATGATTACATCCCACCTTTGGATGGTGCGGTTAACTGCGACAACATTCCACGAGACTTCGAGTATACATTGATCACCACGTACATCCCGAAGGGGATACGCATAGAAGGAAGCCAGTTGGGATAGATCCCATCCCTGAAGAACAGTGATTTCAATCTTGGCGATAGAAAGAACTACGCCATGCTCGTGCCTCATAGATACCTGATGAAGACCATTGGGAAGAAGCCCCGCATAGTCTCCCAAACCTGGATTAAGGAGCTGGTGCGGTCCACGATATTGAATGTCATGAAGATTCCCCACTTTGGCCTACATCAGGAGGTTAACGCTTGCGTTAAACTCCTCTTGTCTTGCTATCATGGAGGATACCTGTGGATCGATAGGCGCATTACTATGGATCCGGCGCTGATCCACTTGATCACAAGACTGAGCATGCAGGGACCCGACCCTCAACAGTTATACCCATGGAAGACCTCAGATTGCTCCGTGGCATAGCGCATTAAGGAGGCATATGACGAAGTAGAAAAGGGAAAGCGAGGCTACAAGGTAACCTATATCCAGGATGGCAGAGTGTGCCTTTCTTGCCAACTTATAGTTGACAAGATCATTAGGAATAACCACCCCATGCAGGTTATTAGGTTCATGGTGGACCTCGCAGGGAAATGTGTGAAGGGGATGCAAATGAATTGGGCGAGCTACCTCGTCAAAAAGCTCGAGAAAGACTGTCACGAAGCACATGATCAAGAATATGAGTTCCATTTCAGCTGGTTTCTTGTGTTGATCGCATTTTTCGCTTGGAAAATGACAGAAGGAACTGCCTTCCCAGAGATTGAACCTTTGGAGCCATTGGCCATGAAGTTCTCCACTCTATGGCACACAAATGACATGTCAAAGCAGTGGCAGTCGAACATAGTATTCCATGCCTACTATTAGCAGCTGAAGGTTGCCATAGAATCTTTTCCACGCATGAATCCACGAACATTGCACCAGTACATACCATTAGCTAAGTTCCACACAGATCAACATTTAATTTATATCACTACGCACAGGGATGAGAGCAAGGAGAAATTATAGTCCTACAATAAGTTTACCAATGAAGATATGGAGGAGATCACCAAGGAATGGCCGACATAATTCCTTGTACCAGTTGATGATGTAGAGCTCTCCAACCCTGACATTATAGGAAATCCCTTGGTCACTCGGGTTGAGCATGACAGACAGACTAATGCGAGGAAGAATAATAAAAAGGAGGAAGTCCAAGACATAGAGATTGACAAAGAGGACAATGCCTCGGAGGAAAGTGGCCCTGACTCACTCGTAGGAGGAGGAGGAGTCGAAGTAAATAAAGAAGGAGGAGGGGAAGAAGGAGAAAAGCAAGGAGAAGGCAAAGTTACGTCGCCGAAGGACCCCCCTACTGAGATAGAAACACATAAGAAGAGGAAGGGTTCTCCGTAGAAACCCTCGGCAAGAAAGAAGACCTGCGCCAGTAAACCCCAGATGGAGGCCACCCTCACAGAAGATGATATAAACCTAGTCTATGGAGCGATGAAGGATGATTCTGAGGACATCCTGCAGAGATATGGATCAAAGCAGGGCGAACTATACAGAAGGATATAAAAGGATCTAAGCAAAGTACATGAAGCTATTCGTTCAGTCTGCATAGTCCCTACCGCGCCTTCCTGTCAGAGACTGTAGAGTTGGGGGATGAACCTGCCCAACTTCAAAGACTTGCAGATGCAACAGAGGCTCGATTTGAGTGAGTCCAAGAGGAGAAAGAGAAGTCTATAGAAGCCCTGAAGAAAGAGAAAGAGGAAATCTTGGAGAAACTGTGAGTTACGTGGTACTATGTAACCGCGTATGAAAATGAGAGAGATGAGTTCCGGGTGATGCTCGAGGGAGACAAAGCGCAGATACAGAAGGAAAAGAACCAGCTTCTCGCAGAGTAGACTGCAATCAAGGAAGTGGTGAGCAAAGCACTTTTCTCTGTGCCAGGCTCAACACATGAGGAACATGAGACTGTTGAGGTCCAAGTGACGAAGCTCGCTGAGGCCATCCAATAGATTCAAGCAAGCGTAGTGGAGTTGGAGCTTCAAGTAGTACCTAACACTCCGTAGGAAGTGCGTGACCAAAGGGAGGAAGCTGCCAAGAGCACAGTGGAAAGGATCAAAGTCCTCACCTCAGAATGCAAGCAACTAAGCAACAAAAGTGCACAGTGATACAACACCTCACGGAAGACCCAGAGCCTAGTAAGTTGGAAGCGCAGCAACAGACACTGAAAGTTCAAGCACAAATGAAGTCACTCACTACGGTCGAGAGAATCAAGAGATCACAATAACAACACACGACCCAACAACAGATTACTGCCATCCAGGGTAGAGTAATGGAAGTTACACAGAGGCTACATCCGATGCAGGAGGAAGCCTGTGTGGTGTTTGAAAAGATCGAAGGAAAAGGATCGCAACTGGACCAAGTGGTTGCGACAGTGGAACAATGCCTGGAAGGGCCTGTTACAGAGAAAATGGTCCAAGAGTTCGCTGAGTAGGAAGCTCCGTCGAAGCAGCAAGTCGAGGTAGCTCGAGCCAATCTCAAGGCCTTCGAAGTAGCGTTGCCAAGATATGAGTGACTCGGGACGAGTCACAGGTGAGTGTTGGGGGCTTGTTGGCCCTTGACCAATTTTTGACGAAACATTGGTCAGGATTGACCAATTTTTGGACATCGACAAGCTAGTCGAAGATGGAGTGCCCAGGCAGAACTGAGATCGCGGGATCTCACTTGTTTTGTGGACCCAACAAAGGGTTCATTAAGGTTTATGTAATGGGTTATGGGGTGTCGGCCCATCGGTTTACCCATGATTAGGACTTTTTGTAAAAGTATAAATATGTAAGGATGTAATTTAGAAGTAGTAGTATCTAGATAAGTGTAAGAGGATATTAGTTCTGAGTTGATTTGTGCAACAAAACATGTATGTAAGGATCTGTGCTTCATAGAAGAGTTGGCTCTATGCCTTGACCTGATTTTGGGAAGGTGGATCTGGTGCGCAGTGCACAAATCAATTTTCTGGTGTGAAGCTTGGCCCTGTGGCTTAGTGCACAGGAGCAGAGGAATGTAAGAGATTGAGGCCTAATAAAGAAGAAGAAGCAGTTGGTAGACGTAGCCCCACACTGGGGTGAACCACATATATCCTGTGTTGATGGTTTGCTTTATGCTATGATGTTATGCTGTAAATCTACTTAGTGCATTGATTGTTATGAATGATAGATAGATCTATGAATGCTTAGTGCTTTGTCTATGTTGAATGTGTTAGATATAACTTCTGATGCTAAGTGCGATGTATATTTTTCATTGTTACTGCACCGATCTATACTTAGGGTTTGATCCGCGATGTGAATAAAGATAATAAATTAAGGTGTGTTGTTCCTAAGTACTCTGTGAAGTGTTATAATCACAGATCTGTGTCCCAGATTGGTTACATACACTTGAGTCCTATAACCCCCCTGCCTCTACCTCGGGTGAGATTGCATCTACTTCACAGGTGTTGCCGAAAGGGCTGGAAGTTAGGGTTTTGTTGGTGCGTTGTTGAAGCATTGAACCCTGGGTCTGCCCCTGTGCCAACATCTGTTCTATTTTTTTTTTCGTCCCAAGGGTTAGGGTATTCAAGGGTTCTACAGACAAGGGTTTTCCTTGTGCTATAACTCTTTGATATACGTGTGGGGTCCAACAGTAGTACTCAACCCAATATCTCAGGGCACCAACTAAGGAGGCTAGACTGTGCCCTTAGCTGTACTACCCGACTACTCAGGTACTAGAGAGTATCTTCTTGAGTGCTATTCTCGGTGGAACTATACCAGTCAGGCGGCCAATCGGTTTATCTATGCAGGGCTTCAGGAGATCTAGGCCGATCCATATACAGGTGATGTCTGATGCGTTACCACTCGAAGGGGTACCAACAGGGGTTACAAGGGTGGCCAATAGATGTGTGCTTATGTACTACTTGTATTTCCTGCGTGTATGAATCCCCGATCATGGGTTTATGAGCGTAACGACATATCTCTGTAGCTTAAAGATGCTAGAATACGTCTCTACCCCGAAAATAAATAAATTTAACCCACAATTTTCTGTCGAGGAAGGTGCTCTGATACCACTTGTAATATTTCAGATATAAAATAGTATGCAGAACATAAATAATTAGCTGGAAGTGGCAGATAAACAATGATATAACCAGAACAACACCACAATAATACCAAAATATTACCAGAATAACACCAGAAAGAGCACTTTGATTACTGAGAGCAATGTTCACTTGCCTCTTCGAGGGGGAAACCTCCAACAGAGCATAGCTCTATTACAATTATATCTAAGACCCAAATTCTCATACCCTTGAATCCTATTTATACTAAATATGTCTATCAAAAGAACAATCTAGAGGAAAATCCTTATAGAAGCATAAGCTTCTATTAGGTCTTCTTACATTTGACTTATTCTTCCTTATTGCTAGGCCTTACTAATATTGACCTTTATTACATGGAAATATATTATTCTACCTACGTGAGGGGTTAGGTCCCTAACATCAATGAACCATCAGTTCCATTGGACTCTTGGCACCAGATTCCATCTAGAAGGACCCCTCTCCTATGATTCCGTCGCTTGAAAAAGTGTTTGTTTGAGGATTTCCGTAACTAGGATTTTTCTTAGTGAGGCACAATGCAAATCCAACGCAGGGGGTCGAATTTCACAACCCCTATGTTGGGCATTTTTGGGAACCGTGGTCATGTGGGAATTGGACATACAGACGTTTCGAAGCTTACAGATCTCAGTTACGTCGTTCAATTGTGATTTTATGCCCCTGGACCAAATTGTCATTGTCTCCCTAAATGGCTTCAGGAGGTGAGTTGCAACTCGACATAACACACAAACCATGCCTTGGATCGATGAACCGTCAATTCTGTTGGAATCCTGGCACCAAATTCCAATTAGAGGGACCTCTCTCCCGTGGTTCCGTTGCTAGAAAAGTTTTTTTTAGAGGATCTTCAGAACTAGGGTTTTTCCCATTGAGGCATGATGAAAATCCGACATAGGAGGTCGACTTTGACAACCCCTATGTCGGGCGATTATGGGCACCGTGGTCACATGGGCATTGGCCATACAGACCTTCCAGAGCTTACGAAACTTAGTTACGTCGACCGGTTGTGATTTTGTGCTCCCATCAATGCACAAACTTCAAGCGGATATTATACATGAGTACTATTGATGATGTAAGTTTAGATAAAAGTTATTTCATTGAATTGAGATCAAGACACCCCAATTCTAGAAAATATAATGTTCTCACCATTAAACATTTTCAATACCATTAAATTTTACAACCACCATTTCACCAACCAAGAGAGTTCAATGGGGATTTTGACATTTGACTAGGAGCTCTATGTCATCAAAAACATTTCTCGCACCCAAACTCATGTTGATCAAATATCCAAGACAACCACTATTCCCTCAGTCACTACATTTTCAAAAAAAAAATTCCAAGAATCCATATTCCTTTTGTTAATTTGTGAAAAAATTTCAACTACTCTATGCCCTCTCTCTGACTTCTACGACTAGTTGTCTAGGAAAAGGAAACAATCATCATGTGAGTAGTAAAGTGGAGAGAGGGTCACTTCAATTCCCATTAATTGACAAGAACATGCCATGCAAGGAAAAATAGTCTTTAGTAGAGGATGGAGTAACAAACATGCACCATTAATTATTGTTGTAAATATGGTGTAACAACATGGAGAGGAAGGGAAATCATTGCAGAGGCATGGTCGTCAATGTAGAGGAAGGGAAATCATTGCAGAGGCATGGTCATCAATGTAGAGGAAGGGCCATAGCATGGAAACAACAAAATTCAAGGCATCCAACGACAACCTACCTAGAAAGTGACCAAATAGAAAATATATTCATGCAAATGTACAAGTGTCCTATGTTGAAACACTATCATATGGAATTTAAAGCATCACCTATACATCTCTACCAAGATTAATTTATGCACCTTTTGAAATTCCCAAAAAATGTCATGTTTGGAATTCATTCAAGGCATACAAGGTAGCCACCATATAGTTAAGCAGAGAATTTCTATAGCCATAGACATGTTGTATCTCATTACCACTTTGGTTTGTGTGCATGTTTCTCTTCCACAAGGAATTATGGCTATAAGGCAATTGCAAATGCATATGTAAATACAATGGAAGAACTAGGTATGGGTGGGGTTATAACATAGAATAAGCCCTCATTGAGAAATATATCTCTATTGTTGCATGCCCCATGAGACTGAGAATAAACAAAGATTGAAGATTGTGGTGCTTCTCAATAGCAACATCATAACAACATTAATGTTAGGCATCTCTATGTTGCAGGTCATTCATGTACTATTTTCTACTTGAAAAATTGGGTTCTAGGAAGACTTTGAAAACTTTTCCCTGCATGTTCATGAAGTTAAGGTTTGACATATACCAAATTTGTTTGTGTTAAGGTTGGTGTGGAATGTGGATATGCAAGTAATGTTGCATTTAAATGAGTAACATGGAAAAAATGTCGAAAAATATGGCCTGCTATAGGCCTATAGGATGCCATGTCTGCTCACATACCTATGCATAGAGATGGCATCCTACATGCCTGTGAGTAGTTTCTCCACCACTAAATGGGTAGGGACTCATTTAGTTTCTCCACCACTAAAACCTTTGTCCTCTATATTGAGATCATGGAATGCAATTCCCTTGGAAAAAAATAACAAAAAGGGGAAAATGAGAATTATTTCTTAAGACCTCAGTGTTTTATTAATATGTTTGGGTCATGCATTTTTTTCTATAAGGAAACTAGACAATTGCTTTGACACATGCTCATATTACGAATTTGTTACGAAAGGGGGATGATGAGTCACCACTTTTTATTTCTTTAGATGGAAATCATGTTTATCATGTATTTTATTTTTGTTCCATAGGATTATAACAATGGATATAAAGCCCATGGTTTTGAAAGAGTTATGAATCTAGAATGAATGATTACTTGAAGACTGAGGGATAACAATTGCAGCAAAAACAACCGACACTCCTTGTAGATGCTCCATAGAACTTATATGGGAGTTATATCTAAACCATTTGACCCATCAGATGTTGGTAGGGTAGCAACAATCGCTACAAGGATCATTCTTTTATATTTGAGTATAAGTTTTTTAGGAGATATATGACTTTACATTTTAGCTAAACACAAATTACTTAGCCATTAAAGTTCAAGTACTTTCGGCTATGCTTGAGGCCAAGGTTGCAGTTCTTACATGGTTTCATAAATTTCCAAAAGTTGTTGTTGATAATTTGGAAATTCAAGTGACTTCATGACAATCCAAATACCATAAATTGGAACCTGGTATTACTAACAAGTGCATAGTCATGCTAGTAAGATCCTTTCACTATTACTTCTAAAATATTCAACCCATGTTTGAACCTTGTGATTAGATATATCATGGATCCTAATAATCCTGTGAATATGATGACCACTCCAAATTTGAAACTGTTTTTTTTTGTGGATTCTGGAACTATTCTATTAAAAATACAGTAAAGATACAATCATAAATTCACAGTGTTTATCCTTGTGAATGGACAAAACTGAGGCCCGCCCTTCTTGGGAAACCAGTCTGGAAAAAAGACATGATCATCTTGCTTGCCCTTTGGGGGAAACTAGGTGTACAAAAATAGTGAGAGAGATTGTCTGTTTGATTACTGTCATAAGACCAAAAAACTGAAAAATCATAATTGAGAAAAACTGAAAAAAGAACATAAGCCTGGGAATCATGTATGCTTGCCGGTCACGATTGGAGGGCGATCCAGAGGAATCTATTCTACAATGGGGTAGCCATCGAAGTCGTTGTCGCTGGAGTTTTCCGAGCTTGGTTCCTTGACCGGGAGGCCTACACTCTTGATAAAGGGAGCCATCAACAAACTGTGCTTTCCTAGAGTAGTCTTAGCAGTTTGTTTGTTGGAATTCTCCTGAGGAGACGAGGGGCTGGGGTGGGCCGCAGAAGGAAGAGGACGGGTGCCGGGGGATGGATGAGTTGAAGGAGGAGGGTGAGTGGTGGGGGAGTGGGGTGAGCGAGGTGAACTAGAAGGGATCTGGACAAATACACTCGTGAGGTTGAGGAGGGTATGAGCGAGCAAGTTTTTTACCACCCGGTAATTTCTCGGTGTTTGGAGGTGTGTCGGGAGGCTGGGAGAGATCCTGAATCTTCCTCTTCCCAATTGTCTAACAACTAGAGAAGAGAGTTGGGGACAAAGCGGTCGTAGTCGTCCTGGTTGGCCATGACGAAAGGGGGAGGAGCTGTGGATGCGCACGCGCCACGACCACTTCTCCCCAAGGTGGGGGTGGCACGCTTGCGGGGAGACATGAGTAAGATATTAAGCTTACGGGGTGCTGCGAGGGGGGAGAGCCACCACTGCTTGCAGAGAACAGAGAGCTCCCACCTATAGAGAACAAAGAGCCACCGCTTGTAGAGAACAATGGAGGAATGATAGGGAGGGTCGAGGATAACGGAGTGACAAAATCCATGAGGAGAGGGGGTCAAATCACTAGCCTTCAATGCTACCATCCTCTACATGTGTGTGGATTGGTGCAACGTACTGAGGTCATGCAGGTGAGGAGCGGGAGAAGTTGGCGGAGTAATAGATCAACGCCTCAAGAGGAGAGGTCGTTTAATTCACACGAGGGGAGGGTGAGGTGGAGTGCACCAAGTCGTTGGTTCATGTGATGAGGGGTCTCGTGGTGCCCGCCAGGTGGACGGGGGTGACACCCACATCCGGGGTCCAAATTTGACACTGTTACTATGGAACAATGTGGCATATTATTTTGCAATGAATCTCAAAAAGTGAGAGCTTCCATTATTTTGTTCAAATTCAAATGTAATATTTGATACATCTTTATGTTACTTGGGTCCTTGCATGGTTAGATATTCTTGTATCTCATCATTGTGTACACGTTTCTATCTGCGCAATCCACAAAATAAACATAGAAATGGGTCAACAATACTAGCCTTTACCCATCGAGCATCAATTGACATGAGTGGAATAAAAATCAGCAACATTCCACACATATAATTTGAGGTGTGGTGCTCATTTTCCAGTAGAATCATCAAACAATAGGCATTGGATTCACAGAGGAAATGTTGCTAGAATTGAAGACAAGTGGGAATTTATGCATATCTTTAATTACTTCCCAATTACATGAAGCGCCCAAGGAGAATAGGAAATAGGACTAGAAATATTTCTAATAATTCCAGCGGGTACACTATCAAATGCATTGTATGAGATAGTTTTCCACATCACAATCATCAAGGGTACTCCATATTCTGCACAGAAACATGTGTCCCATCGTTTGATTCAAATATGAATTCACCGATAATTGCAAAACATGTGTTGTAAAGGAAACTAGTCTTGAAATAAGTCTTGAAAATACCTTGAAATTAGTCCATCCCTGGAACCAAATCATACTTGAAACGGATGTGGAATGTCATTTGAGAATGAAAGTTTAAATAATTAAAATGAAGCACAAACCCAACATAGCAATGGTAGTCATGCAAAACTATTCCAACAATATGCTCCAGAAATCATTTTAATTCTTTCCTTATAGGCAGACTATAAATATGACTATAGTAGCATACTGTTCTCATGAACTACAAAGTTTGTGGAAGTGGATAAATTGAATGAGTTTATGTGTGCACTGGAAATGACAAGAGTATGAGCACTTTGTTGTTTGCATTGAAAACATACCTAATTTGATGGGACCAACAATGAGGGTATTATCAATAAGGTCTATTTTAAGACTACAATGACCAAAAGACTGTCCCAGGGTATTAGTAATGGTATTAAAGCTGCTAAGGAAACAAATCTGATGTGCTGGAGATTAAACACTCAAGGCAAGCTATTGCATATATATCTTGAACCATGGGAAAGAGTATTGGATGCCTAAAACAAAAGCAAAGGAAGTTGAGCATTGTGAACGTTTGTCATGCATAGTTTTGACTTGAAATGGAGGACGCCCTATGTTTTCTTTGCATATGGTGACCAAGGGGTCCTATAGTTCCATAGCTGTTTGCAATACCTTTGAGAAGTATGGTGCCTGCATTGGATGCTCGATCTAGGTATGGTTGGCACAGTCAAGTAGTTAGGATTATTCTGTTAAAGGGGACATTGATCTGGTTGCCAATATATTCATGCTCATAAACATATCCCTTTTATGTTTGACAAAGATACAAGGTATCAATGGTTGAGGATTTGTCCAAGATTTTTCTTACTAGCACAACAACAGTGTTGGAGGTTGTTTCCAACATTTTTAAAATTGTAGATGTGTCACCTTAAACTCTGTTCAATCTCAGTGTAAGAATGCATTGTTTAGTCAAAAGGAGCAGACCTGAAAGGTATCCGACTTGTCTCAAGCAAAATTTAAGGGCTGACATATAAATATGAAGCATGGGGTCGACACAAAATAAGACTAGTAATGACTAGTATTTATACACAATGCTGGAGGCGCTTTTGTTGTTCATTCAATGCCAACTTTGTCTTCTGCAGACCTGTAATAGCAGATCAAATCAGCATTCTCTACCTCTTTGCAAATTTAACTACAACAGTAAAGGAGGATGTGTTTAGCAAAGAACTATGTTTGACAGTCTGAAGGATAATATGGCAGCATATGACCAGATCTACAGTGAAATAGTGCTACTATTTATTTGTAGGAACAATCAAGAGACTATTTCCAGATTATTATTGGCAAAGGTGTTATAGTATATACCTTATATCAGTTGAGAAGACAAAAATCTAAAGTGTCAGATCCAAGTTATCTTAGGATGATAAAATATATGTGGATACTGCTGGAAGAATAAAGGATATTTTCGATTTATTACTCATTCTCCACAAACAGCTGCATGGTGAATGTCTATGAATTGAAGGATGAGCTCTGGTTGATCCACTTCAACTCTGCATAACAAAGTCAATACACCAAAGTTTTTAAATAATATTTGGATGCCAAAAGTTCTGGAATAATAGACCACTATCTCATCAAAGAAGCACTTATAGCTTGGAACACTTGACAGTGAACACCTGTAGCAGTTTGGCCCGCAGAAGATCAGATCCAGCAGACACTTGTAGCATCATGTCATGGAGATCACTTGTTGTTTGGTCGTAACACTTTGGCACAACATTCAGGTTTTCAGAGGAGGATGGATGACTTGGCATTTTCAGGCTTGCTTGTAATGGTTGTCCTAGTAGAGCACTCTCTCATATAGAATACTTTGGCACATAGTTTGTGGAATTGGAGTTGGTAATCATTGAATAGTTTTTGGACATGGTTTTTGAGCCCCTAGTTTCTTAATATGCACACAAGATCTAAGGGTGGATTTTGCTTGAGCGCTCCACCTAGTAATGCATATATTCACTTAAGGAGGATGTATTACACATGATCCTATTCTATTTCTTGAGGGCGCCCACATATTTGGAGATTACCACCTTGGGATAATGCCACACATGTGGATATGGTTTCTTATTTGCACATCTTCTCATGGATTGACTTGTCAACACATGGAGACTATTATGATACACGCCCTACTCAATTCATGTCTATCCTCACACATGGAACACTCCTAGAAGGGCGTACTTGCTATTTTTGGAGCTATCACATGGTCAAACCCTCAATCAAAGGAGGCACCCCACCTCTTTGGCTCTATTTTTGGATTCTAGTTTCAAATAATTCCTCTATTCTATGATATATCATTGTTGAATTGGTTGTTGGAGTTAGTTAGATAAAGATAATATTATTTTTGTTTTTCAAGAATATTTTATTGGAAGAAGTTGAGATATCAACAAACTTCTTGCTACTTCTAGTAAGCAAGTTGTTGAGACTTTTATTTTATTGTAGTCATTGGAGATAAGTGGATCTAGGATAATAAATCATATTTTATTGTATGAGGAGTTAGAGCTTAAACCTATATAAGGGTTTTCTCTCTCCATTTGCAACTTGGATTGGAACTTAGTGATTCATGGAAGAACTTGTGAGCAAGCTAGCTCCAAGTGTTGAAATGAAGTTACTTATTGTCTAAGTTATGAGTTTATTGTATGTACAATATGTTATTTATGGAAAATGTTCTAGGCACTCCATTGGGAGATTTATTTTGTAGTATATGGATGCCAAAGTCAACACAGGGCCATAGAAGAGCCGTTCTGCTACATTGGAAAGGATTAAGTTTGTAGGTTTCCTCCTTGTTACCACCCAAACTAGAAGCCTTTGTAGAGGGTGCTAATGGGATAAGCACAACATGAGAAACACACCATTGTCACCTTAGCACAGTTTCTCCTTCACTTTAGGCCAGATCCTCGAAGCCATTGTATCCAAATCCATGGAAACAAACCTGTACATTATCTCGAGGTAGCTTACGATACAAGTCACTCCCAAAACATACTCCCACGTCAAGGCTAGGCATCTCATGCCAAAGAAAGGCATGTCAATGCAAGGCATGGCATGTCAAGGAAAGACATGGCTTGTCAAGGCAAGGCATGGTAAGTCTAGGCATGGCATGTCAAGGCGAGGCAAGGCATGCCAAGGCGAGGCAAGGCATGGCATATCAAGGCAAGGCAAGACATGTCAAGGCAAGGCATGACAAGGCAATGCATTGCATGCCAAAGTTAGGCATGGCATGTCAAGGCTAGGCATGGCAAGGCAATGCATGGCATGCCAAAGTTAGGCATGGCATGTTAAGGCTAGGCATGGCAAGGCAAGGCATGGCAAGGCACGACAATGCATGGCATGTCAAGGCTAGGCATGACAAGGCAAGGCATGGCAAGGAACGACAACGCATGGTAAAACTTGGCAAGACAAGACAAGGCATGGCATGTCAAGGCAAGGCATGACATGTCAAGGTAAGGCAATGCATGGCAAGGCATGACATGGCATGCATGGCATGCCAAGGTAAGGCATGCCATGGCATGTCAAGGCAAGGCATGGCATGTCAAGGCAAGGCAATGCATGGCATGTCAAGGCTAGGAATGATATGTCAAGGCAAGGCATGGCATGTCAAGGCAAGACATGTCAAGGAAAGACATGGTTGGTCAAGGCAAGGCATGGAATGCCAAGGCAAGGAAAGACATGGTATGTCAAGGCAAGGAATGACAAGGCAATGCATGGCATGTCAAGTCTAGGCATGGCATGTCAAGGCTAGACATGGCAAGGCAAGCCATGGAAAGGCATGACAACGCATGACATGTCAAGGCTAGGCATGGCAAGGCAAGGCATGACAAGGAACGACAACACATGGTATGCCAAGGCTAGGCATGGCAAGGCATGGCAACACATGGAAAAGCATGGCAAGGCAAGACAAGGCATGACATGTCAAGGCAAGGCATGGCATGTCAAGGTAAGGCAATGCATAGCAAGGTATGACATGGCATGCAGGTAGGCAAGGCATGCATGTCAAGGTAAGGCATGACATGGCATGGGAAGGTATGGATTTTCAAGGAAAGGTATGGCTTGTCAAGGAAAGACATAGAATGCAAGGATAGACATGGTACGTCAATGCAAGGCATGACATGTCAAGGCAAGGCAATGCGCGGCTCATGTCAAGCAGTACGGTACGTCGGCAAGGTTTGTCACCGCGTATGGGTACGTCAAGGCAAAGGCAACGCCAAGGGAAAGGAACGGCTTTACACCGGCGCAAGGCATGGAAAGGCTAGGCATGGTACGTCAAGGCAAGGCAAGGCAATGAAAAACAAGGAAAGGCAAGGCAAGGCATTGCATGTCAAGGCAAGACATGATTGCAGCAATGCATGGCACAACATACAGGAATGACACAGTCAAGGTAAGGCATTAACGCAAGGCATTGATGACATGTCAAGGCAAGGCATGGCTTGTCAAGGCAAGGCATGACATGTCAAGGCAAGGCAAGGCATGGCATGTCAAGGCAAGGCAAGACATGTCAAGGCAAGGCATGACAAGGCAATGCATGGCATGTAAAGGCTAGGCATGGCATGTCAAGGCAAGGCATGGCTTGTCAAGGAAAGGCATGACAAGGCTAGGCATGGCATGTCAAGGCAAGGCAAGGCATGGCATGTCAAGGCAATGCAAGACATGTTAAGGCAAGGCATGATGAGGCAATGCATGGCATGTCAAGGTTAGGCATGATAAGGAAAGACATGGCAAGGACCAACAACGCATAACATGTCAAGGCTAGGCATGGCAAGGCAAGGCATGGCAAGGTGCGACAATGCATGGAAAATCATGGAAAGACAAGACAATACATGGCATGTCAAGGCAAGGAATGGAAAGGCATGACATGTCAAGGCAAGGAAATGCATGACATGTCAAGGCTAGGCATGGCATGTCAAGGCAAGGCATGCCAATGCAAGGCATGGCATGGATTGTCAAGGCAAGAAATGGGAAGGTAATGCATGACATATTGAGGCAAGGCAATGCACATGGCATGTCAAGGCAAGACAAAACATGTTAAGGCAATGCAAGACATGTAAAGGAAAGGAATGATAAGGCAATGCATGGCATGCCATGGCTAGGCATCACATGTCAAG
The DNA here is from genome assembly GCA_010110895.2 of Picea sitchensis. Classification (NCBI taxonomy): domain Eukaryota; kingdom Viridiplantae; phylum Streptophyta; class Pinopsida; order Pinales; family Pinaceae; genus Picea; species Picea sitchensis. The sequence goes on along the minus strand of SNQJ01S0003751.1, from coordinate 142,427 downwards.
GCAATACATGTCAATGGAAGGCATGACATGTCAAGGCAAGGCATGATATGTCAAGGAAAGACATGCCAAGGCAAGGCAAGTCATGTCGGAGAGGCATGGAAAGGTAAGGCAAGGAAAGGAATGTCAAGGCAAGGCATGGAAAGGCAAGGCATGGAAAGGCAAGGCAAGGGAATGCATGGGAAGGCAAGGCAAGTCATGGTAAGGCATGCCAACACATGGCATGTCAAGGGAAGGCAAGACATGTCAAGGTAAGGCATGGCTTGTTAAGGAAAGGCATGGCTTGTCAAGGAAAGACATGGCAAGGCTAGGCATGGTATGATAAGACAAGGCAAGGTATGGCATGTCAAGGCAAGGAAAGACATGTCAAGGCAAGGCATGGCATGTCAAGGAAATGCAATGGCATGTCAAGTGAAGGCAAGGAATGTCAAGGAAAGACATGGCGTGTCAAGGCAAGGAAAGGCATGCTAGGTCAAGGCAAGGCAAGGAATGCCAAGGCAAGGCATGGCATGGCATGCTAAGGAAAGACACGACAAGGCAAGGCAAGGCAATACAAGGAATGTCAAGGCAAGGCATGTCAAGGCAAGACATGTTAAGGCATGTCAAGGCAAGGCATGACATGTCAAGGAAAGGCATGGTAGGGAAAGACAATGGAATGCATGGCAAGGCAAGGAATAACAAGGCACAACAACACATGGAAAAGCATGGAAAGGTAAGCCAAGGCATGGAATATCAAGGCAAGTCATGGCATGTCAAGACAAGGCATGGCATGTCAAGTTAAGGCAATGTATGGCAAGGCACGACATGGCATGCCGAGGCAAGATATGGCATGTCAAGGTAAGGCAATGCATGGCACAACACGACATGTCAAGGAAAGGCAAGGCATGGCATGTCAAGGCAAGGCAATGCATGGCATGCCAAGGAAAGACAAGACATGTCAAGGCAAGGCATGGATTGTCAAGGAAAGGCATGGAAAGGCTAGGCATGCCAATTTTTTGTGATCTTTACTAACATTTATTAGAATTGTTGAATGTTTTACATCATTAGAATGACATCTTAGATGTAACTTATTTGAAATTTTATTATCGTATGTGCACTTTGATATGATGTAATATGATTATCGTTTCATTTCATATGTTGTAATATTAGATATATAACATAGAAATTAATTATTGCATGAAATAAATAATAACTTTCATTCTAAATGTTTTTTTTTGCAGAACAAGGATCTTGTAGTAGAACCAATTCATCCTCATCAAATAGATCAAGATCATAACATCGGGTCCGATGCTAAGATGGCAGATGATGCTCATCATGATGAAACATATACAAATGAAAATGATGCCAATGCCAAAGTAGATGACGATGATGATGATCATGATCACGATGGTGATGATGATGAGGTAGTTGCTGGTAGCAACTAGTGAGATTCATGATCATATAGACTACATCATGAATCATTTTTGATATATTGGTATAATGCCTCTTTTCATACTATCATATGTATCATTTTCATAGCCTCCAATACCATATTATTGAGTTGTATCATTTTGACATCTATCATTTTGACTTATATCATTTGGACATGACGTATCATATTGACTTGTATCATTTTGTCTTACATAATTTATAATTTTTGTTTATATCATTTGTACATGATGTATCATTTTGACTTATGTCAACTGTTGGACATGTATCATTTTCAGATGTTATTGATCTATTCGCATATTTGACTTTCACTTGTTTTAGTTATATATGATGATGATCTTATCAATATTGACTGGTCAATTTTTATATATTGAAAGTGGTTGATGATTTTTGGATGCATATTTATTACATATGATGGTTTTGATTCATTGCTCATGAAGGATGTTGTCAAATTCACTTAAATTATAGATATTTGACTCACTCGTTTTAATTATAGATGATGATCATGTTATAATATTTATCTTGTTATTTTATATATACTGGATGTTGTAGATTCTATTTTGATGGATATTTAATAAGTATAATGATGTTGTTAATTTGTATGGATGTTCGTTTTCCTAAAAAATATTTATAAATGTTATCCTATAAAATATTTCAAATGCATTTATATGACTTATTGTATAATAATATACGTTATTTAAGAGACATGATATATTTAACTTATTAAATTGAAATAAAACATATTAAATTAATAGTTGTAAGCAAAACAAGAAGCATTTTTGGAAGCAAAAAATGAAGCAACAATGGAATCCAAATTGGAAGCCACATCAGAAGCCAAAACGGAAGCCAAACTAGAAGCCAAACTAGATGCAAAATGAGAAGCAAAACTAGAATCAAAACTAGACATAAAATTGGAAGCCAAACAAGAAGCCAAATTGGAAGCAAAATTAGAAGCCATATCAGAACCAAAACTGGAAGCCAAACCATAAGCCAAAATGGAAGCAAAATTGGAAGGCATATCAGAAGAAAAATTGGAAGCGACACCTGGTGCCAAACTAGAAGCAAAACTGGACATAAAAGTGGAAGCCAAACCAGAAGTCAAAATGGAAGAAAAATTGGGAGGCATATCAAAAGGAAAATTGGATGCAACACTTGGCACTAAACCTGACGCAATTCCCGGCATTAATTTTGGAATTATTCTCGATGCTAATTCTGGCACTATTCTTGATGCTAAACCTGATGCTATTTCTGCCGCTAATCCCAACACTATTTATGGCACTATTCCCAACGCTATTTTCCCGATGCTAAACCTAACGCTAAATTGGGCACAATTATAAAAAGTCCAAATTGCATCAGAAAAGGTGTCCAATTCGTGAAATGAAATACACTAAATTACGATGCTATTTTAGGCGTTGCTATCACCACAACAATTTTTCAGATAGGATCCAAGTCTCAGAAATTTAGCGAAAAGCTACATCGGGATGGAGGCATGATAGTTTGGAGGATAGGGTCGCATATGACAGAATATGGATAAATCTAGCAGAGACACGAAGGTGATGGGGCCCGATAGACCATAGATCTTGAAACAACCCAGATCAACGGCTAAGGCACATATAGGGCGACAAAATAGCACGAAGTTTAATTATACAAAGGCGGGCCGGAGAAAACTGTCGTGGTTTCATTCGTGGACTCGTGGCACCCTCAGAGGCGCATCGGGGCGAAAAATGGTTTACCCAAAACCATTTTTTCCCACCCCCGATATCTAAAGTTGGTGAGACTCAGTGGACCTAGATATATTGGAGTTACTTCACACACACCTAGGATTTTTTTTTCCTAAGGTTATTCCTTGTTTATTAGTCATAATTAGTCATTATCTAGTCCCCTATATTTTAGGGGAGAATATTCCACCTGGGGAATATTCTCTTTCAGTTGACACTTCAGTTTGACTAGTTGAGTTGAGTTTAGATGTTGCATTGGTTTTGTCACCATGCAACATTGGGATCATCACCAACTCACTACTCTTTGTTCAGTTAATTAGCTAAAGACTAGTTGACTAGTTAACTCAGCTAGGTGGCAATGCACTCCCGTAACTGCTTGAGAGACTGGACTAGGTGGCAGTTTACTCTTGTAACCATTGGTGTGTGTCTAGATAAATCTATACCACCACTATGGCTCATTAGTTACTCATTTATCCTATATATATATTGTAAATTATTCACTCTTTGAGTGTGTAATACAGTTAATGAGAATTCTTCCATTCTTTCTCTCTTGCTTCTCCTTTCTCAAATTCTCTCTTCAAATGTGTGTATCCTTGTTTAGATATATCTATTCTGTGCAGGTTCAACATATTTACATGGTATCAGAGCCGACGGACTGCTAAACAAAAGCTACACCAAATCATGTTTTGTGGGTACAAAAGATTGAAGACAACAAAAAGATGGATTATTCACCGGAAATACTTCTCACGCCTCATAACTATTTGGAATGGAAGCCAAAAATTCTGCTTCATCTTAGATGCAGAGGCTTGTACCAAATTACTATGGCTATGGAAGTAGAGCTTGATTATGTCGATGAGAAAAATGATTTTCTCAATAGACAAGATATGGCCATAGGAAGTATCGACATGTTTGTTTCTCCCAAAATTTTCTATCAAGCATATGAAGAATCAAAAGGATTAAATCCAAATGAATTATGGACCAGATTGGAGGTTCTATTTGGGAATAAAGAATATTGTGAAGATTTCATACAGGAGGTCGAACAGATAGAGCCAGAAGAGAAGCCATCAGAAGATCAAGCCTCTCATTATGAAGAGTCTTCTACAAACGTTTTTGCAGAAATTAATATTCCAATAATTGAAGATGATATCTACTCCATTTAAGATTTATTTTTTGAAATTCATGTGGAAGATATATGGCATGCATCTCAGGAGTCACATGCAAACACTTTTGCATGCACCATGCATGCATGTTAGGAGACAAAAAAAGAGCCGTGCACATCAGACGCCATTCTGATATTTTCTGAGAAAAATTTGCAGAAACAAATTGGATATTTGAATTCCTCTCAGGAAAATATCCAATTTCAAAAAAAAATCATCCGAAACGGAGTCCGGAAAGTGAAGTTATGATCGTTTTAAAATCAACAAAATTTCAACATTTTTCTGGAAATGACCGCACGGTTTTCAAAATTTCATCCATAATTTATTTGGATATTATTCATTACAAGAAGATAAAGTGGACATGTGTGGAAATATCAATGATGCATATACTTCATCAGATCCATGCAGACATCTACATCTTCAACAAAATCTTCAAAGAGCACAAAATTGCACAGTTGCGAGGTCTTCATTGAGTGAAGGACATGGTTGCTTAGCAACTGCCTTTTGTTCCTTATCATTTTTTATTTTATGCATTGTAATTTGAGGGGGGGGTTTTGTTCCCATGAGGTTTTCCCTCTTTCCTCGTTTATTTCAGTGTATCTTTTGTATTTGGGTACCTAACATGGTCTCGTAGCTGGGACTCATTCTTTATTTTCACCATAGTGATGTTTAGGGGGGGTGTTGGAGTTACTTCACACACACCTAGGATTTATTTTTCCTAAGGTTATTCCTTGTTTATTAGTCATTATCCAGTCTCTTATATTTTAGGGGAGAATATTCCACCTGGAGAATATTCTCTTTCAGTTGACACTTCAATTTGACTAGTTGAGTTGAGTTTAGATGTTGCATTGGTTTTGTCACCATGCAACATTGGGATCATCACCAACTCACTACTTTTTGTCAGTCAGTTAATTGAAGACTAGTTGACTAGTTAACTCAGCTAGGTGGCAGTTCACTCCCGTAACTGCCTGAGAGACTAGACTAGGTGGCAATTTACTCTCGTAACTGTTGGTGTGTGTCCAGATCAATCTAGACCACCACTATGGCTCATTAGTTACTCATTTATCCTATATATATTGTAAAGTATTCACTCTTTGAGTGTGGAATATAGTTAATGAGAATTCTTCCATTCTTTCTCTCTTGCTTCTTCTTTCTCAAATTCTCTCTACAAATGTGTGTATCATTGTTTAGCTAGATCTATTATGTACAGGTTCAACACATTTACAAGATCACCTGCAAATTTGCATTAATTTTTCCCAATGCATCTTGTCCTTGTGTTATTTTGCCACTCAGATTTTCAAACTTTTTCACCAGCTCCGTCAAGCTACCATCACCTAAATCCTTCACTCAACTGATAATCCAAAATAGTCATGTTCTCCATGATTCAAAGATTTGGAAAATAGCCCAAGCCTATACCTAGCCTTAATTCTTATCTAAATCCCTTAGTTTCATCACTTCATTCATTTTTACCCTTATTTTCATATTCCCATTGAAAATAAAAAATATGCCTTTTATTAAGCACCCTTATCCTATCAGCAAAGTCATGTGTTAAGCCTCATATGCCCAAAGTCCTTCGAAAATAGAAAAAAAGGGGTTTTTTATTATTAATATAAATATTTAATCCAATATTTAATTTATGGAATCACGTCAAATCATGGGCACGAATCTCAATTTATAATGTGGAAAAGTAAAAGGTTGGATGGAGGGCACGCATACATATCAGGGATTAAAGCAATGAGGAGGTTAATTATGTGAAGGCGTGCCAGGGAAAACTACCGTGGTTTATTTGGTGGACACATGTTTTTATGTGGAGCACATTGGATGTAAAAGCAGTTTGAATTAAACCACTCCAGCCAAAGCCCGATGTAATAAATGCACCATTTATCATATGTTTAATGTGCGACATTTTTCCAGGAGTGCATTTCAACAACAAATATGGAATTTTTAATAAATGAAATTCCTTCTCACGGTGAAAAGGTTTTATAGAGGTAAGATTTAAGTTTTACAAATTAAAGACATTAATGCTTATTTCCATGCAAAATATTTAAATGGGAAGATGTACATGAACAGACTTGGATAATTCTTTATCCAAAGATTTACAGAAGTAAAAGAAGAAGATAAAAGGTATTTTACCAAAGATGATAAACTGGAAAAAACACACAGTAAATCTTTTTTCACAGTGAAACGGTAAATTGGAAAAACATTACACAATAAATGTTTTCTACAGTGAAATGGTAATAGTAAATGTTTTTTACAATGAAATAGTGAATTGGGCAAACAAGACATGGTTTTAAAAACCACGAGCATGAATTAAATTATGGAAATTTAATTCTACAGGATAGAAAAATATTTGGGAATTATTTTTATTTCAAATATATTATTTCCAAATGTTTAATGAGAATATCGAAAAATGCAATTATATTTGAAGGATTATGAGTGACATTTCAAAGAGAATGTCACAGAGGAAGGAGCTGGAGCATCAGAGGAATATGCGGGGATCATGAAACATTTTTTCTGAAAACTGTCATTTGTAATCATTGTAGAACCTGAAACGTTTCATTTCCGTTATTGTAACCGGTTGCACACTGAAGGAACTCGAATTGTATAAGTGTTAGAGTTTCTGAGTGTATTAATGGCAGACAGAAGTGCAAGGGCACAATTTTGGTGGTTCTAGACTCTATTGTAAATTTTCTGGGATTGAATTGAATACATATGCAGAAGCATTTTGAACTGTTTATGAAAAGATTCTAATGGCTATGATATGAGTTTTGTCCTCCTTCATTGTTTGTATTTACTGTGTTCTTTAATTCCATTTGCATTTTTTTTTGTTTAAATTGGAGAGTTAAAGGCCCATAATTCATCTTATGATGCTCTTGGCCTAAGCAATTTAAATTGTGTAATTGTCTTCTTAACTAATTCAGAATTCATTTTGTTAATGCTCTGATGCAGTTACTTGTTTTTCCATTTCCTCTTACACTCTGCAAATATCAATTCACAATTCAGATTCATGGCCTCATTTAGCCTTTATCTCCTGGAGAGTTCTACATGTTGATCATTTTTTTCATTCATTTTCAGAAATTTTGACTCCATAGCCCTGTGTGTTCCTCCCCTTCATTGCCAACAACTTTATTTAAACCCCCCCAAAACAAACCAAATCTAGCCACTGTTCATTAAAGAAATATCAAGTGACAAGAGAGAGCTCTCTATGAGTTGAGCAGGCTAGTGCCCAACTCTGAAGTTGGTTGAAACAATTACCTCTGTTGTTTGTCTATTCAGCCAAATAAAATTTACAGAGTGCTAATAGGCGCTAATTTCCTATTTTGTTGTAGTGTGCATGCACACAAAATATATTATATCTTCTGAAACTACATGCATAGGGCCTCCTATCCTCATGGGGGATGACTCTCCAGTCGAGGTCACTCGAAAAGCAAGAGTTGATCTAGATCATGGAAGCTTTGAGAATCTTCTCCATATTCCTCAACTTATCCTAAATATGCTCTCAATGTGCCAAATTACACACACAAGCTTAGACAAAAGAGTGGAGTTCACACTAGACTCCATGCCCATTTTTGACATGCAAGATAAATCCAAAATTGTTGTCAGGGAGGTAAATCATAAATCTCAGTCATATACTTTTACTAAGTTTATTGAACTTGATTCCTATATACTACTTATGCATGCTGATGACAATAGTATATTATGGCATGAGAGGTTTGGTCACCTGAACTTTAGGTACATGCAACAACTTAGCAAGAATGGAATGGTCACTAGGTTACCTAATATCCACTTTTCTGAAGGGGTTTGTGAAGGATGTGTCCTTGGAAAACATCCTTAAGAGAAGTTCGAGAAAGGGAAGGCTCACAAGGCCTCCTCTACATTGGATCTGGTTCATAGTGATCTCATGGGTCCATTCCCGCATCCATCCATCGGTAAAGCAAGGTACATGCTTACAATTTTGGATGATTGTTCACATTATACTTGGGTATTTTTTCTCAGACAGAAGTCAGAGGTATTTGAGCACCTAAAAGAGTTCAAGGCACTTGTTGAGACTCAATCAGGGAGAAAGATTAAATCCCTTCGTACAAATAATGGTGGGGAGTATGTCAACAAATATGTTCATAATCTTTGTCTTGAGGACATGATAAAATTGCAAAACATAGTACCATACACTTCACAACAGAATGGGGTTGATGAGAGGAAGAACATATCTCTCAAGGAGATGGCCTCTTGCATGCTACATGCAAGGTCACTTCCTCAAATATTTTGGGCCGAGTCACTTAACTATTCCAACTACATCCAAAACAAATCCCCTCACAGATCTGTCAAGGATTGAACTCTTTTCGAGGCTTGGAGCGACAAAAAATCGGAAGTTACCCAATTCTGTATCTTTAGATCATGAGCATGGGCCCACATTCCCTCTAAGAAGAGAAAAGAATTAGATCCACATAGCCAACCATGTATTTTTGTTGGCTACCCATATGGTGTGAAAGGATACAAAATTATTGATCCCTCTACAGACCATCTCATCATTGAGTGTAAGTTTCAGTTTGAGGAAAGTCTATCACATCCTACACAGGAGCCACATGCAGATACTTTTTTCCTTCCACCAATTCGAGATGATGAGTCTGCACATTCAGACTCCACTTCTGAATGGATCTGAGGAGGAATAGATCTCAATATGAGTACCCTCCTCATGTATTCACTTCCACTAAAGCCAAAATGCCTCCACATTGTTATATGGTTCAGCCTTCAAACTCGCAGACCTACAACTCTCAGCTCGAGAACCAGACTTGGGATTTGGTTCCACTTCCTTCAGAAATGAATATTGTTAGATGCAGATGGGTCTACAAGACCAAAAAGGTAGAAAATAGACATGTGAGAAGACATAAGGGAAGACTAGCCATCGAAGGATTTCAACAGATACACAGGATTGACTATGATGAGACTTTTTCTCCAGTAGAAAAGTTGGATTCTATTAGGTTGGCCCTTGCCATTGGAGCAACCAAGGGATGTAAAGTACATCATATGGACATGAAGAATTCTTTTCTTCATGGGGATATCTTAGAGGATATTTATATGGAGAAACCACCTTGATTCATACATAATTCATCTTTAGGGTGCTAACTCAAAAAGTTGCTCTATGGCCTCCAACAAGTTCCTAGAGCATGGTATGAAAATATGGACTCCTTCTTTCTCTCTCCAATAATTTTTTCAAATGAAAATCTGATCCAAATGTCTACATGTTGAGGACCACTAACTCACTTATGATCCTAGTCCTATATGTGAATGATCTTTTGATCACCGACAACTCGATTTCAGTGATTACCTCGGTCAAGGGAATTCTTCATGACAGGTTTTAGATGACAGACATGGGTACACTCCATTTCTTTCTTGGTCTCAAGATCAACCAGGATGCTTCAGGCATCAAGCTATCTCAAGCTAAGTATGCACATGATCTCATGGAGAGATTCCACATGGCAGTCTGCAAGTCTGCACCTACACATATCTTATTTGGGGTTAGAATTGAGGATGGTTGGGATACATCGGTGGTGGATAATGAATTTTATCGATAGCTTGCGGGGAGCCTTTTATATCTCACCCACACCCGACCAGATCTATCATATGCAATAGGGGTAGTATCCAGGTACATGCAAGAGACACATGGGTTACACTGGAAGGCTGCCAAGCACATCCTCAAATACGTTCAGGGCACCTTCAGTTATGGGATCCACTACGCAATAGGTTGCAATTTGGATCTCATAGGATTCATCGATTCTGATTGGGATGGAAATGGCACTGATCGCAAGTCCACATCTGAATAAACTCTCATTTTGGGTTCAGGGCCTATATGTTGGTTGAGCAAGAAGCAATATGCTATTTCTCTATCTAAAGCTGAGGCCAAGTACAAGGGATTAGTTAAAATTACCATCCAGGCATTTTGGCTACAAAACTTCCTTACAGAGTTGGGCATCTGGTTCCATAGACCAACTATCATTTGGTGTGACAACCAAAGTACTCACAAGTTTTTTAGAGACTTAGTGCAACGACAATGGATAAAGCATATCGAGATCCATATGCAGTACATCACATATCTAGTCCACGAGAGGATCACCGACCTGCATTTTTGTCCTTCCTCTAAACACACTACTGACATCTTCACCAAGACTTTCACTGAGTAGAAGCTTAACTCTCTACGCGATCGTCTTGGAGTGAAGGATATCGTTTCCTAGCAACTTCCTTTCTCTTCTTTCAATACATTGTGTTTTGAGGTTGGGGGGGGGGGGTTCCCATTAGGTTTTACCTCTTTCCTCACTTTATTTCAATGTTAATTAGTTGAACTATTCATATATACCTAACATGGCCTCTGTTTCTAGGACCCATTCATTATATATATTCCCTAGTAGTGTTCATGGGGGGTGTTGGAGATATTACACACACCTAGGATTTTCTTTTTCTTTTATTTTCCTAAGTTTATTTGGTTATGTTGAGGGTCCCTTAGTCTGATATATTCTCTCCTCATTGATAATATTCTCCCTAGACAAGGGTGCCACATACCCTCCAGTCAACTCTAAGTTACTGTTCTGTTAGACTAGTTGAGTGAAGTGTTGCATGTCAACTTTGATTTTATCATCAAGTGTTGCATGCTAACCTCGTGATCATCACCAATAATTCACACTTGCATTGGGATCATCACCAATAAGGTGCATTCCACATGTGTGAGTGATCTCCTCCTCATTTCACTCTCATTTGGCTAGTTAACTGGCGACCGCATGGAAAATTAACTAAGACTAGGTGGTAGTTGACTCCAACGACTGCCAATGTGTGTCAGATCTCTCTAGAACACTCCTAACACACATTAGTTGACCAATTTGGTGAGTTAGTTGTGCGATACAAAGTATATCACTTGTATTTTATCATTTCTCTCATTCAATTAATAGAAATTCTTTCATTCTTACCTCCATTTTTTTGTCTTCTCTTCACACCATTTGCAAGCTGTGTATGTTTCATTGTTAGCTAGATATTCTGTGTAGGTATATTAGAAACTCTATAGTGATGAAGAGCCATGCCACCTAGGGTTTCCTCAGAACCGAGGGTTTTCATCTTGTAGGCTCATGAATGACACATCCACCATTTTTTCCTCATGTTAGTTCACATGGAAGAGGGACTCATAAACTATTTAGATTACCCTTTGGGCCATGAATAGATGTGAGCTAACCCAAAGGTCATTCAGTTCACACTAGACCCACTGACACCCCCTCCCATTAGCTACCTTTAGAAGTTGTTATGGCTAACACTAAGATCCCGTTAGGAGTGACGTAGAGTATAACCTATAACCTTGGACCATATGATCGTTCCCATGTATTGGTGGTGACAACCACCTTGACACCCTTTTGAACCCCTTACCTGTACAAGTAAGCTTCATCCAATGATATAGAGAGGCACCTATGGGATGAGGAATTACAAGCTATTTTCTCAAAACAAGAAGGATTTTTATTTCCATCCCAAAGGAAAGATCCTATTAGTTTAGTTATCAAGGGAGAAATCTCCATTGGCATGATGAGAATAGAGTTTAGAGTGAGGGACTACAAATATGGTTTTTTGGGTTCGCAGGGGTATAGTTATATTGGAGATTTTATCACAAATTATCTTATGAGTATTCTACCCCTCTCTAATTCTAGACCTCTCGTAGAAATAAGTATAGGACAGGGAGGTCTAGGGAACATTCACAAAACAAAGAAGTTCATCAAGAAAAAATATGAAACTATAAATGTGCTTCTAAGGGATAGTATGAAGTTAAAAAAAATTCCGGAGTTTGAAAAATCTTCTCTAGTTGGAAGATGCCCTAGCTGTAGGTTGGGAGCAACCTCCCTCAAAATTTGGACTAGGGAGAATTTCGATGTTGTTTTCAGTTACATTCCAAGAAGTATGGTCTTAGTTAAAGGATGCCTAACTCTGCACATGACTAAGTTCGCACGAATAATTCCATATGTGTGAGTCATGGAAGCTAACATGGCCTCCACTTGGTATCATGGTGGTCAACAAGATAGATCTACTTTCAGAAGGTATAACTTCCTAATACAAAATCCAATTGAGTTGATCTTCACACCATTGGAAAGTTATTGATGTGTAGAACATTTTTGAGAGTCAATAAATTTATTTGTGAAATTTTGGCAACAAAAAATTCTATTTGATGCCTCAAATAAGATCTGGAAGTTTTTGGACCCCAAATCACCAAAGCGGGACTTGCCACTAAAATGGGTCATAAAGCCAATAACTCTAATTTTCCACCTAGAAAGTACCAAAATAGATGAAAAAGATACAAATTATCCATTTTAGATGAGATAATTGCTGATTTTTCTATATGAGATGATAGATTGAATAATGCCAGAACTGACGGTCGTGCCCTCAACCCTAATGGAAAATCACATACCCTACTCACATTCCACTGCCATAATCAATTCAACAAATATCTTCACACGGTCCCGAGGCATCACCATATTGTTCAAGGATGATCAACACTTCAAGCTAATCGATAAGCCAAATATTTCTAGGATCAACTTTTTCAGTCATGTGGGTATGCTTCTCCGGGCTTCTCCAGTACTAATCGCTCCACCTTCCTAACTCTCATTCTTTTCTTTATCATAGTTGAACTTCCAATTACCAACAAAGAACACAGAAACATGTTTATTATAGATAGGATTTTCTAGTTCATATAAATTCTCCAAGAGCTTCTCGATCCTGACCTCATTTCACGGATCCCTGCACTGCTCTCGCAATATGTAATCACTGGAGAACTTTTAGAGTATGCTGGTGTTGTTCTGGATGCATGTTTTGGACATCAATTGGATTTGTGGAGGCACATCCACAGACATATCCAACAAACTTTCCAATATGTTGTACCTTGCGTGCCACAGAGCATTCGTGATGGGTGATTAGTACATGCCCGACCACAGGTTGAGAGGATTGTAGAGGGATGACCCTACGTTTATCAATGGGGACTCCTCGAATGGCGAGGTAAATGTCAAAATTACAGAGATAGTTTTATCTTGGGAAGGAAGGATGGAGCCAACACGAGAAATGGCAGCCTGTCATGCTTTCTTCATGATTTTTTCATTTGTACTCGTAGTGGGATTCACTCAGATGCCCACATATTTGATTCTCGTTGGTTTATTCAATCAAGTGTTTCTAGGCTTGAGACATCAATGAAGATGGCGGAAAACAAATAAATCACACTAATGCATACTTAGCAACAATCCACATTCAACCAATCTACTCTCACCTAATTCTCACATGCTTCTATTTCCCTGGACCCTCCCGCGAGGAAGTCAAGGCGAATCTTGCTCTGAAAGCATGTTGATTTTTCTATATGAGATAATATTATATATTCTATTGTAGCATTAGACTCCAACACCCCTCTTAAGGTTACAATACAGTAATCAATAATTATATTATTAATTATTAATTTAGGAGAATGCCTTCCTGATGTTGTCCAAATATCAACAATAATTGTCATCCTTTATGTTGTCGATACTTGGCAACCATATCTCATTGGGAGACATTTCTAGATAAATCTATATCGTAATAGCTTAAAGTATTTTCTAGAACAAAGGTTTTCATCATTAGAGGAACACAAATAATTCAGTAAGATTCATGGGTATGGTCATGAGATCATATATAAGAAAGGAAAAGAGAATGTGGTAGAAGATGCATTGTCTTAGAAATATGAGGATAAAGGTTTTGTACTAGCCTTATGCTTAGCCATGCCCAATTGGCTCACTAAATCCCACAAGCATGGAGGACCAACGACTCTTTGGTTCAACTCATCCACAGATTTCAAGAGGACCCAAATCCACCTAAGGGATACACTTGGTAGCAAGATAGCTTGGTGTTTGGAGGGAATATTTTTATGGTACACAATTCAAATTTGAAACATAGGGTGTTAGAGGAGTTACATTCATCTCCTACTATAGATCCCACTCCGTATTTCACAAAAAATATGAACACAATAATCTCTCTTTCTTTTGGGAAGACATGAAAAATACATCCACAATTTTGTAGCCTCATGTGATGTCCATCGACAGAAAAATGGGTAGATAGAAAAGTCTCATAAGGGATTGTTTCTACTACCAATACTAGCCACTATCTAGACTAACATTTCTATGTAATTTATAGTGGGATTGTGACAAAAGACAACAAATTGGCATGATGACATGAGGGTTTAGAGTGAGGGAATACAAAGATGGCTTTCTGGGCTCACATGGGTACAAATCTATTGGGTATTTTCTCACAAATGATCTTATGAGTAGTTTACCCCTCTCTGATTCTAGAGCTCTTGTAGTAAGAAGTATAGGACATGGAGGAATAGGGAACACTCACAAAATAAATATGTGCACCAAGAAAAAATAATGAAGCTATCAATGTGATCCTAGGGAATAGTGTGAAGTTAAAAAAAATCCCGGAGTTTGAAAAATATTCTCTAGTTGGAATATTCCTGAGTTGCAGGATGGGAGCAACCTCCCTCAAAATTTGGACTAGGGAGAATTTTAGTGTTGTTTTTGGTTACATTCCAAGAAGTATGGTCCTGGTTAAAGGATGACTAGCTTGGTTTTTTTGTGCCTTTAAATAAGTGGACAAACTATTATAAATTTGCTAGAAATGGGGCTCTCATGCTCTCTTTCTTAAATAATGGCACTTAGACTTCAATGCAAGATAAACACAAATTGATTTTACCTCGGTCTGGGTTAGAATGATAGGCCTCCCTTTTATTCTCTGGTCCAAGGATGTTTTTAAGTAAATCGATGATTCCTTGGGCCTTTATTATGAAGTAGATAATTCATTTGGGACACATGGTACATGGGTATGGCAAGAATCCTGGTAGGTATTGACCTAACCAAAGGATTGGAATATTCTTTTTTTGTTTGTTATAAATTCACGTCACTTGTGGGGCCAACATTTCAACCTTTGGCTAAGAAACCACAACCTAGGGGAATCTAAGCCATCAAAACCACATGGGGATTGCACCTGGCCTAGGTAGCACCAACCCTTAAGATGGATGGATTTTTGGGTGCCTCATCCCAACTAAACACATCGTAAGGGTATTGAAATTGGGTCACCTAGCAAACAAAACCCACACCTTAACCATATGTGCTAGCAAGAATTGATAGGATTGGCATATTCTATCATTATTAGGAAAGGTTCCACTTTATTTCATCATACTCTTGATTATGAAGGAATTCCTTTCAAGTGTGGAAGGTGCCATGAATATGGGAATCTAGTTATGGATTGTGTTCTTCATATCTCTAGAAAGGCATGGGTGCAAAAGTCCCAGTCTCCTTTCAAAGAGCACACACCTATGACATAGGAAAAAGGTCCTATCTCTTCTATGCAAACCTCTCAAATGGGAGATCCTCCAAAATCAGGCCACTGAGTAGGAATTATAGGGACTGATTAGTAGGACAACCCCATAAAACAACCTCTACAAAATAGCTCACTAGAACAGGGTAAGATATCTTCTCCTTCAATATAATTCAAAATTTAGGAAGGAGGACTAGAGTAGGGACATAGAATTATACAAGGGGAATTTCTCTCCAGTCCCTCAGGGTTCTCGATCCCCCAACCTTCTTCTCTCATCCCCTTGGAAGGATTTGAATATTTTCCAGCTAAACCTTTGGAAACTTGTGACCGTGACCCTCCTCCCTCAACCAACATCTCTGAACAAGATACCAAAGTAGGTTCCCCTTCCTCTAAGATTTCAAAATATAATCTTAGACCGTGTAACAAAATTTTTGGTGCATCCAAAGGAAGTTATAAAGGTGGTTTTAGAAACTCGGAAGAAAAAATCCCTAAGGCTGGGTAGAGAGGAAATAAATATTACATCTCCATTACACAAAAGCAAGCCAAATAGAAGTGAAAATAAGAAAAAATGATATTTAATAAGGGACCTTATAGAATTTTCCCCTAAGACAATCTCAAAATGATTTTCTTAACCCTAAATTGTAGAGGGTTGGCCAATCCCTTTAGGAAATTGGCCCTCATGAGGCTTATAGACACTCATAAACCCTCAATACTTCTTTTGCAAGAGATTATGATAGAATGGGACAAAATTATCCAAGAGCTCTAAATTTTTTTAAAAGGATGGGACTTCAGTTTCATGGATTTTTTAGGTCACTTAGGAGGGCTAGTCACTGGATGGAAGACCAACATTTTTTTTCTTGCTAATTCTTAGGCTTTTGATTAAGGGTTTGGAGTCTCCCTTCATTCTCATAATTTGGGAAAAGAATTTAACTTACTAGACATAAAAAACCCATACTCAAATCACTTGGAATATTTGGACCACCTCTTCTCCTAGTCGTGGCTTGGGAAAGGGTAGGTCATTCTAGGAAATGATTTAAATTTCACTCTTGCTGCTTCCAAGGTTTTGGATCTAGTGACCCAAGCGGAATGTATATCTTATTCTCTTGTTAGGAGTGTAGAGCAAGTCGACCTCTTGGATATAGATCGAACCAAACTCACTCCTACATGGAGAATTAAAATAACTAGGGATTACTGAATATAAATCTGTCTTGATCGATTACTAAAATCAAAAGGTTTCTTAGGAGAAACCCTTAGATTTCATTAATGAGTTCCATATGGAGGAGATTCTATTAGGGTCCTAACCCGCACATAGGTAGATCAATATATTCGGATGTAATAAAGGTCAATATTAATAAGGCCTTTCAATAAAATAGAATAAGGCGGATGTAAGAAGACCTAGTAGAAGCTTCTGCTTCTAGAAGGATCTTCCTCTAGATGCTCCTCTTGATAAACATATTTAGTATAAATAAGGGTCGAGGGTATGAAAACCCTAGCTTGGAGATTATTGTAACAAAGCACTGCTCGATTGGAGGTTGCCCCCTCGAAGAGGCCTGTGAACATTGCTTTCTGAATCAAAGTGCTATTTCTATTGTTGTTCTTATATCATTTCTGTGTTATTGTGGAGATTATGTTGGATATATTACTATTATTCTGCCATTTCTAGCATTTCTTTTCTGTTCTGCATATTTATTATATATGGTATCTTGCAAGTGGTATCAGAGCACTTTCCTTGGCAGAAATTGTGGAAACTTTTTTTCCAGGGTAGAGATGTATTCCGATGTCTTTAAGCCACATAGATCTGTCGTTACGCGCATAAACCTGCGGTTGAGGGATTCATACATGCAGGAAATACAAGTGGTTCTTAAGCACACATCTATTGGCCACCCTTGTAACCCCTGTTGGTACCCCTTCGAGTGGTATCGAATCAGAAAACACCTGTGTACAGATCGGCCTAGATTTCCTAAAGCCCTCTTTAGATAAGCCTATCAGCCGTCAGACTGCTATAGTGTCACCGAGAACAACACTCAGAAAGATACTCTCTAGTACCTGGGTAGTCAGGTAGTACAACTAAGGGTACGATCTATCCTCCTTAGTTAGTGCCCTGAGATATTGGGTCGAGTACTATTGTTGTACCCCATATGTATATCAGAGAGCTATAGCATAGGGCAAACCCTTGTCTGTAGAACCCTTGAATACCTA
>SNQJ01S0003751.1:32407-59258 GCA_010110895.2 Picea sitchensis | reverse complement strand
TTTAATAACCGAGAGCTTGGCATCATATCTCAAAGGAAGTGATCTCAACACTTTTTGTACAACCAAGGATTCTTTGACTTCTTCTCCTAATCCTCTGTTGGAATTGGAAACTTCATCTAGTATGAGTAAATAGGTTGCAATATCTTCTTTTTGATTCATTTTTATATTTTTAAACTGTGCTTTGTGTTGTTGAAGCTTGACCCGCTTGAATTTCAGATTTCCTTCATAAATATTTTGAAGTTTATCCCAAACCTATTTACGTGTGCTGCAACCCATCACCTTGATAGAAACAATTGGTGTCATCCCACTTATGATAACATTCCTAGCCTTTGAATTAAAACTCATTAATTTCTTCTCATATGGATCACTTGGAGTATTTTCAAAAATTTATAGCCATTGACAACTGAGAACCACATATCCACTCCTAAAGCTGTAAAGTAAGTTTGCATTTTGTTTCTCCAGTATGCATAATTATTTCCATCAAATGGTGGAATCCCATTTGGAATGTGACCTTCCATTTTTTCTCATGATCTTCTTTCCAATGATTAGACTATTCTGAAGGTAACCTGATCAATTATAATTTAGCACATTTAAAAAAATTTAAATTTTCAATCAAATAAATGCATCGTGATATATAGTAAAGAGAAAAATAATAAATACACAGTGCACAACATATTTATGTGGAAAACCAAATGGAAGAAAACCACATAATGATTTTCTTATATAAAAACAATAGTATATTAATAGGAAGCTACGACTTCCAAGATTATCCAGATCCATCTGGAAGGTGGCACCAAACCATTGATTTAAAGGCACCAACCTTAAGGAACCTAAAACTCCCTAGATTCTCCAATTCCAACTGGAAGGAGGATCCAACCCCCTTTCCTTGCCCCTTCCTTCCACCCTCAGATATGCATATAAAAGAATAAAATTGTCACTGTCACTGTCACAGTCACTGCCTATGTCACTATTATTGATACATAATTATCATCATCGAAATGGGTCCACATAGAGATCCTAGGTCCACATACAAAACCAAACAACCACATAAAAACCTGTTCCAAGATCTCCAAGGATACACCTCAAATCATGTGCCAAGATATCCAAAAGATGAGCCTCACAAACCGGGTCCACATAGAGATCCTAGGTCCACATGGGTCCACATATAAACCCCAACAACCTCATGGCAACATGACAACAACATCACAACTTCATATCATAACATACAACAACATCACAACCTTATAACATACCTTGAGAATAAAAAATGCCATAAGGGAAGACCTTAGTTTTCTCTTGCACACCAGAAGACACCCCAAACACCTTGTGCACACCTTAGAATTGATCTCTTGCTTGGTTTAAAAAAAAATGCGAAATTATGTCCTATATTTATAGTCCTCAAAAATTAGTTGAGGTGACTTCAATTTTTTGGCTAGGGAGTTGGACGAAAAAATTCATATCTCCTCATTCCTAGAGAGTTAGAGAGAATTTAATATACCATTCAAAAGGTATCAGAATAATATTTCCAACCATATAAATTGTGATTCCATTTGAGGTATTTATGTAGGGTAAACATTCCCTCAAATATAGGGTATCCAAATTGACCACAAATAATACTTTTAACAATATCCATATTGCAATCTTGATCTTGGACATATGTAGGAATATTCACTTGAATATAGATGATTCTTGTGGGATTCTTCAACTCATTTTCCTGTGAGGGCATGGTTAAAGTTACACCACAAGGGGACCACTTTGGAGACTCCTTCAAGTAAACCCATAGGATTATTCATGTTGATCACAGATGGATGACTTTGACATAAATGTTGAAAACATTCAACATAATGTACAATAGAAATACAACTATTACAAAATGGAATATGATGGAATCCTCTTATACGAGAACAAGGTTTATGTTCCTAATTCTTAGGAGTTGAGGAATTTAATTTTAAAAGAAATGCACAACGTGCCATATGTCAGACATCCATGATATCAATGAACAATTGCATCTAAAATATGTCAAAATTATTGGCATGCAATTAAAGGAGCCATGGATGATTTTATTGTTAGATGCATGGAATGTCAAAAGGTAAAGGCTAAGCACATACATCTAGCGAGATTTCTATATCCATTTCCCATTCATGAGTGGAAATGGGAGATTTTTACCACAATATTCTTTACAAATTTGTCCATAAAAAAAAAGGAAACATGATTCCACCATGGTAGTGGTGGAAACTTATGAAGGCTACACATTCTATTTTGATAAAGATGACACATAACACAACCAACATTGCAGAAATTAATATGAAATAAATTTCTAGGCTACATGGTGTTATGACCCAATGCCTTAAAAATGATAAGAAGTCAATGAATACAATCCACTTCAAGGGGGGAACCTCCTTTTATAATATATCCAATTCAAAATACAATACAAGATGTGATAAGATGATCCAAAGACTAGGTCTCATTGGTATATATATATGATAAAAAGGGTACAATGAAAGGTTATATACAACCTACTAATATAATACTAGAAATATAATAACTCAACATCTAGGTATTTATAAGGGGTTTTATTATTAAGATGGCTCTTTGTATAGGGTTTAACATGCACCTCCTCTTCAAACAAGTGTTTTACTAACCACTTGACAACCATGTGTGAGTCTACATGAATAAATCATCTTCCCATGTTACCTCTTCCACTGGTAGGTAATTCTTCCATTTGACGAGGTACTCAATAGTTGCTTGATTTCACAGATTCTTAATCCCTTTCAACGATTGTTTCTGATTCTATTATGAATTTCCCTTCATTAATATCTGATAAAATAGTTCACATTGGGATCTTCTCACTGGTTATCTTCTTTAAGAAAGAAACATGGAAGACTAGATGCACACTTCCTAGTTGCAAATGAATATCCTGGGCATGATCTTGAGAAGGTGGAACACCCTTAGGAATCTCTCCAAATACCTTGGAATAATTGTTGATAACTTTTTGGAGATCCATTGGAGTAGAGGATATATATGTTTGAACATCTAGTGAGCACAATTGTGCAATTACATCATGGTGTCCCTTTTTGAGTAATTTTGTCATGTTGTTAGAGATGATCACTTTAGAGGGTTTCCCTTGGATACCTCTAAGCTCAATTTCCTTTCCTTATGATAAAATCTCATGAAAATATCTTGAAAATCAAGGGTCACTTGTTATAGCAAGATTTGTCTCACCCCATGCAACTTGCTCAGAAGGCCTTTTCCATTTCCCTATGCATACTTGAAGTCCCTTTTTGCAGTTCCCAGAGCTAAAAATTGTATTTTTCCACATATACGTTCCCTAACAACTATACAACATGTGTATACATAGGTTGCACCACTACAACCTGCGTACATCGAGTTTTGTACCCAAAATTAAAAAAATACGGTGTCAGGTTTCCATGTCACGTCACAAGATCCATGATCCTTGACCTTCCATATACTGGAAACATTCTGAATCGACCCTTTAGTTCCATTTGAAGGATATAAATGGGCCATATCCAAGCTGTGGAGAAGAGGAGAATAATTCAACTTTGAGAGCAAGGTTACTCTGGAGAAATCAATCGCTTCATTTTGACTCTGCATCCCTTTGTCCTTTTAAGTTTGAACACATTGTTCAACTCCCAAGCTCTTCCATATTTGATGGAGAACCTCATTGTATCTCTTATATGAGCTTGCCTTTGGTGGAGGCCCAACTGGAAGGGACTTAGTTTCTCGGTTCCGAATGTGTCGACACAGAAGTTTGTCATTCATACACTTCTGTTTATTAGATTTTAATAGAAATACTCTTTGCTCGTCCAATTAATGTATTGCAAATATTTGAATTGTTATTCCATGGGCATATTTGTTATGAATATTGATGGATTATGCTATTATATGTGCTAACTTTATATATTATCACCATATGCTTGCGTATCTTGGTTGTTGAGGAAAAGTTGCAGGTGTATTGCTTTGAGTCAAGTGCTCAACGATGAACTTCATCGAATGTATGGACGAGGTAGGCTATTTATCTTGTCTTGTTAGCATATTTGTTTATATAGCATACTTGATATTAGAGTTGATTTTTGCAGTCATTTCCATCTGTTGTGGTTTACTCCATGCCATAGAGTGATTTTCCTTGTAACAAAATTGGCGACCATACTGGGGAAGGAATCTTGTTTTCGGGGTTTGGAGTGTTTTTTTCATTTGATTGCTCTCGGTGATCTTAAAGTTTCTTGTCGTCTAATTGCTTGATAGCTTATTTTTATTTTGAGTATGAGTTTCTTGGCCTTATTATTAACTTGGCAGTGTTTCAATACATATACACGGGTTTTTCCGTGACATGCGCATACATACGCGAGTTGTCGTTCGCGTCCATCATCCTTTTTTTCTTAATGTATGAGTTTGATGTTTGTTGGGTAAGTTTTGATGGTTGTTGATTCTTCTTAGGTCTCTATCATGAATTTTAAGTGCTTGCGGAGTGATAGGAAACCTTTCTTTGGTTGAAATTTCAGGCGGTTTTTCTTTCTCATCATCCTTTTCATTGGTTTTCCTTGCATCTTGGGTTGGGTGTTTGCTTCTTGATATTCTACTTGGTTTTTCCTTGTTTACATATAGGAGGGTATTTATATCAAGCTGTTGTTCAGTCCTTTCATTTTCATTCTTTTATATTGAAAATACAAAAAAAATATACATTTTTCATTGTTGGCATTTGATCTTTTGGGTTATTATAATTGATCTTAGTACATGTATGGAAATATTGCATCTTATTTGAAATTGTAGAATTGAATTGAAATTTGCAATTTGAAAATATTATCATTTATTGAGAATTGAAGTTAGGACTGTGGATTATATCCATATTCATTTCTTTTACTTGTTGAGTCATAACAACATTAGTTTCATGACCGCACCTTTTGAGTAAACAAAGCCACTAAAAGTAACATTGATACATTTAAAAATGATTAGAAACGATTTTTTTTTTTCAGGATGCAGAAACTAGCTTAAGATTTAAAGCCTTGGAATAGAATTTTGTGAGTAAACTTCTCCAAGGCTATTAAACTCAACATGTGTGTTTGACTAAGGGAGTGGTGAAATCCATTGTATAATTGGTGACGTTAGGAGGCTTCGCTCACATCGGAGTTAAGCACGAGGTTGTGTAAAGTTGGTTGAGGAGATATCTCTCCAATACCTTCTTAGCATAAGAGATATTTCTGGGGATTTATTTGTATATGGGGGTCTTTCTAGTACCTTTACCTCTATGAGAGGTGGTTCTTTCAATATTTTAGGCTATGTTACCCTACCCATATAGTGGACCTGACTTACGACTATTCTCCTACGCATTGGTTATATCGTGGTGGCTTAGTTGCTTGACATAGGTTACTTGCAGGGGTTATTCTGCAGGTACCCTAGGTCAAATAAGGGTCGGACAACATACAACCTTTATGGAGGATTACCTCTCTGGGGGGATATGGCCGACTGGTTGTTAAGCCCACGAGGGCCCTTATAACTTATTCTGATACCTCCAATTTTTTGCAGGGAGTCTCAGGCCCCTCTGGGGCGAGGCATACCTACTTTAGAGAGGGAGGCCCCTTTCAACCACTTTATTCTGTCTGTTTGCATAGTGGACTTTTGTTTATTTTGGTGTGATCTTTGATTGTTAGTTGGACTTACGATTTGTTTTTATATCGCAAGTCTTGAGCCATCGTGGAGCCAAAACAACTTCCTCACAGGTCTAGCTGTTTGTTAAAGTTACCACCACATCTTGAGTCTTTTCATTCTAAAAGGCATAAAGTTATCAAACGTGGCACACACACCTCCACCTACCAAACTTGTGGTCATACAAGTATGAGTACTGAATCGAGTTAGAAAGATAATGGGAGTCCTTCAACTCCCATACCTACTATAGTTAATGGTACTCCTTCGACACCTTCAAACACCATGGTTGTAGTGTCGAAGGTTCCCATCATCAATCTTGTCTGGCCTATAGTTAATACTCAATCTATAGTCATGAACCCTTTTGGGCCTCTTTTTCATTCACCGAGCTACAATACTTAGTCCATCCCTATGACCTCTAGCCATTTTTCTTATGGTATTCCAAATTTCACATCGAAATTTTCATCCTCCATTCCAAAGTCTAATTCGAATACTAGTATTGGACTTGGGGGCATGGCTCCTTCACATATACCATTCTCCTTTGGCGATGATCATATTCTCTAAATGACTCCTATGGTTGGAAGCCTACCTCATTTTCACCCCGGGTCTAATCCTCGTCTTAATGCTCCTGGATGGAGTAGTCAACCTGGAGGACAAGCTGCTACTTATGGTCTATCCTTTACACCTACCTCCTCCACAATGATTCTGACCAACACATTTGTCATGACGAATCCACCTCTATCCTCCAGATTCACACCCCGAGGAGGTCAGTTTCACACCTTGGGAAACCCCCAACCTAGAGCTACTCTGGCTGGGGACAATATTTACAATCCTCATCGTAACATTCCTACTGGAGTAGTGCCCAAAAAACCCTTTATGAATCAGTTCAGAGGGGGGTTTTACAATCTCGGATAGGGTCATGGTGCATACTAGAACTATGGATGGGATGCAATTCCCCAACAACAATCTTTCTTGGGAGCTTGGGGCCAGATGCTGTAAACTCATCTCCCTTTTTTGGCCACACTCAATTTTCCAGACTTGTCAAGATTAATGAATGACCCTGTGCGTCATGAATCAACATGGACCCGCATCCCCACCAAGCTTCCTTCGAATATTCCAAAATTTGAGGGTAATACTGGTGAGGATCCTAGTGATCATGCCACTACTTTCCATCTTTGGTGCTCTTCTAATTCCCTTAACGAGGATTCTATTCATTTAATATTGTTTCAACGCACCCTCACGGGGGTTGCAACAAAATGTTATACAGAGATACCAGGGGGGAGGTGTATGCAAATTTTAATCAGATGGTTTTAGTCTTCCTCAACCACTTCTAGTTTTCGGGTCATTACTATGTCGTCATAGAACTTCTGTTGGCCCTTCCTCCAGGACAAATCTACCCATATCTTGGATCACATCCAAGAGTGGCATAGATGGAAGAGGTTGATCAAGGCCTACATTCCTCCAGAGTTTCAATTGGAATGGTTCCTTGAGTCTTTACAACCTTGTATTTCGAAGGATGTTTCTACATCCAAAGTTACATCTAAGGAATAAGCAATTTTTAAAGCCCAACAATTAGATCTTATATATGCTCATTCTAGGATGTTATACGAAATTATTCTTGACTCATCGAGTTCAAGTTACGACCCTAGACAAAATCCCAGGCCTCATGTCGATGGCATTGTAGGATCCACAAATGTTAAATCCACAGACTTGGTGACAAGCCAGTTGAAAGAGTTGTCTCTAAACCAGTCTATACGAGGGAAATCTTCATCTGTGTCCTCCACTCCCACTCAGTTGGTGGATGTACATTTTGTGCAATCGTTGACCAACGCGAATGGTAACCAACAACCATGAGGGAATAAAAAGAAAGGATGTGGTAACAATCATAAGGGTGGGAGGAATAATAATAATAATAATAAACCAAAGGACAACGTTAACAATGATAAATCGAATAATAATGCCAGTGAGGGAAAGAAATAAAGGAGAAAGGTGAAGTTTCCTTGAAATATTTATATTGATGATCACCTTACCCACTTGTGCCCAAAACTCATGGAAGCTACGAGGATTTTATCTCTACCGCCCACTATACTGACTAATCCTTTTCTGCAGAATCAACACATGGCCTCAAGCTCCTCTGATGCTGAAAATGTGGCAAGTGGAAGTAAAAATCCACCAACACAAGATGATGACCGTCTATGCATAAATATGGTCAAGTCTCAGGTCAATGTAGCCACTCGGTCTCATGATTACATTTCTTCACATGTTGTTCCAGGTTTAGAGTCTCCTGCTCCTCTGGAGATGCCTCTACATATCTAAAAACCAGAGCCTCTACCTCGTATTCCGAAAGGAGTACTCAAACTCTCTACATACAACCCTAATGCTAGAGCTTCCCGAAATTACTATATTGTTGAGGATTTGGGTCAAATCCCTTGCACAATGTCATCTCTGGAGGCACTCTAGACGTTTCCTTCATAAAGGAATTCCTTTTTATCTACGTTGGGATATTTAGAACCCTGTGGCTCTAAGGTTATCAAGTTTGACGTCATGAATGTGAAGACTCGCTTGCCTTACCATGTGGCCTTTCAAATCCATGTGAATTACTCAAATTATACCATCAAACGTACTATTATTGATGAAGGCACTGCAACATGTGTGATGTACCTAACCTATTGGAAAGACATTGGCACTCTAACCCTCTCTCAGTATCTGACCATGTTGACTGCATTTGATGGTTGTTCTTTCTATTCCCATGGAATTATTCCTACCTTCTCGGTCCAACTATGTGGGAAGATGGTGGAGGTGGATGTCGAGGTGCTTGATGCACCCATTGACTATAATTCACTACTAGGACGTAATTGGACTTATGCTATGACTGCATTCATATCGTCAATCTTCCGTACTTTATGTTTTCCTCGTGATAGGAAAATCATGATGATCGATCAATTGTCCTTTGCGTACACTATCCCCAATGCATCAGTTGGACAGTAGATCCCCGTGATAAAAAATTATTAGCCGAGAACTGAGAATTTTGGCGTCATAATGTATTACTCCCTTATGGGTACCTTTGATTTTATTGCACCAATTCATCATATCTATGCCATGTACAATAGGTATTCTTCGAAAATGAGGTCCGTTCCTTTACGCACTTCGTATTTTAATGATCCTTGGACCCTACCTTCCCCGACTATGTCTTGTGAAGGTCAATCACATATTGGAATATAAATTCCACTGCTAGTGACAAAGATATCGTATTAGGTTGTTCTCAACTCTACTTTTTACCTAGATCCTATTCCCCCCGCAAACGGACGAGGAGGATCTTGTTCTTCGACCCATATGGGCCACTTCATCATCTTGCTCACATGATTGCCTCGACGACACTTTACCTTCAGATGACGATATTTTGGAGGCCATGAGTGGTTCCGATAGGCCATGGGATGGTATGCATCATCATTGTTACTTCCTCCTAGATCTTGTTAGGATCGAACAAGACAATTTTAGATCCAACTTGAGTGAGATAGTCGGTCACGTCATAGTTCCACTTGATAAGAACAAAATTTATGGTGAGGGAAACATGGAGAGTATCTCTCCTACCGTCATGATCGATATCTCTCCTATCGTCATGATCGATATCTCTCATATTCCTGGTAAAGTTGAAAATGTATATATCAGTGCAGATTGCTTGCCTAAAGAAATTCAGATCTACACTGAGATCTTCAAAGAATTCTGTGATTTATTCGCTTGGTCATATGAAGAGATGCCAAGAATTGACCCTTGAATTGTCGAACATGAGATTACAACTTACCTAGATGCTAAGCCTATTCGGAAATGAATTAGAGTTATTAATCCTAGGAAGGCCCCTACTATTAAGGCAGAGGTGGAGAAACTACTGAATGTTGGTTTTATCTACATGATTTCCTTGATTGAATGGGTATCCAATCCCATTCCCATAAATAATAAGCAAGGAACCATCCGTGTATGCATGGAATTTTGAGACCTGAATAAGGATTGTCCTAAAGACAACTTCCTAACACCCTTCATTGATCATATTCTCGATGAGTGCACAAGAAGTGAGGTTTTCTATTTTATGGATGGATTTTTAGAATACAACCAAATTCATATTAAACCCGAGGATCAACATAAGATGACATTTATTTGTCCTTGGGGTACATTTACATACCTGAATATGCCTTTCGACCTTAAAAATGTCGGAGCAACCTTCCAACGAGCCATGACCTTCGCTTTTCATGATCTCAAGAATAGAGTTGAATCTTACCTTGAGGATATCGCTGCTCACTCTCACAAGAGAGTGGATTACTCTACCCACCTTTGGATAGTTTTTGAAATATGCCTCTATTATTTCATCCGTTTGAACACTCATAAGTGAAAATTTTGCGTTAGGTCGGATTTTCTATTAGGATTCTTAGTTTATGAGTCTGGGATCATGGTGGATCATTTAAAGGTTGAGGAAATACTTTGGTTTCCTCCCCCGCGCAACATTCATCAACTTCAAGGTTTACAGGGGAAATATAACTTCTTATGTCAGTTTATAGTAAAATATGTCAATATTACTAAGGGTTTCATGCGTCTCTTGAATAAGGAAACTCCATTTATATGGGATGAGCGAGCTCAATAGTCCTTCGATGCTATGAAGAAATACTTGGTATCGACATCTATGTTGAAGCCTCTAGCCTATAGTAGAGATTAATTGCTTTATATCGTTGTGTCCGAAGGGAGGGTTGGTATGGTTTTAGTTCAAGAGGATGATGATCTCCATGAGAACATCATTTACTATCTTATTCGAAACTTAGTTGGCTCTAAAATCAAGTATTCTCATGTTGAGGAGCTAGCTTTGGCTGTTGTTCACACAATTCAACGATTACAACACTATATATTGCTTTTACAAACTACCATAGTTGCTGATGTCAACCCATTTCAATACGTCCTTACTAGGCGTATCATAGGGGGAAAATATAATAAATGGATTTTCATCTTGCCAGAGTTTGACCTTAATTTTGCTTCGGCGAAATGCAAGAAATCACTAGTTTTTGCCAAGTTAATATCAAACTTACCTCGGTTAGATGAGGACGTTATTCATATCGATTCATTTGCGGATGAATACATTTTGCTTATGTCTTCATCTGACCCCTAATATGGAGACATTTTTATCTATATTCAAACCTTGAAGTTCCCTCAACAACTTTTGAGAGATGATCAAAGACGTATACGATAGCAAGATAAGAACTACCTTATCATTGACAACACTTTTTATTGTCGATGCATAGATAATATCTTACGTCATTCTTTGACCCACAAAGAGGCTGAGTCTATTCTTAATGAATATCATAGTGGGGCTTGTGGTGGTCATCTATACGGGCTTGCGACAACCCATAAGATTTTTCGTGCTGGTTATTTTTGGAAATCTATTCTTAAAGATTGTGTAGAAGAGGTCAAGAAGTGTCACCCCTACCAGGTGTTCACTCAAAATATGCACTTGCATCCAACCCCTCTTCACTGCCAGTCCCTTCACCAAGTGGGGGGTGGATTTTGTGGATTGCAACCCAAATTTGGCTAGGGGGCATCAACACATTGTCGTGGCCATAGAATAATTTACTAAGTGGGCTGAGGCCATGCCTACAATTAAATATGATGGTAATACTACCACATTTTTTGTGTTCAATCAAATTATATCTAGGTTTAGAATCCTGAGTGAGATTGTTGCTGATCATGGTAGTCACTTTCATAATGAAATGATGAAAGAATTAGCATAAAAACTAGGGTTTAAACATGGTCATTCTTCCCCTTATTACCCCCAGGAAAATGGACAAGTAGAGGCCATGAACAAGTCTCTTAAGACCATTTTGTAGAAAAATGTTAGCCAAAGAAAATCTGACTGGCATATCATGCTTTACCCTACGCTTTGGGAATACCAAACCTCGGTGAAGACTTCCACCGATTTTTCTCCATTTCAGTTAGTACATGGTGTGCAGTCGATTCGTCCTATTGAATGTGAAATCCATTCTCTTAGATAGGAATTTAATCTCCTACCTGACACTTCCAAGCTTGAAGAACACCTCATATGCCTAGAGAGCCTAGACGAGCAGTGTTGAGATTCCTCTACGACTATTGAAGTGAATAAATGACATGTCAAGGTCCAGTATGATAAGTCTGTCTGTCCTCGACAGTATTATGAGAGTTACTTGGTACTCTTTTATGACCAATCCAAAGAACCATTAGGGGTAGGCAAGTTCAATCCCATGTGGCACAGTCTTTATATCGCGACATGTCTTAGAAAAAGAAGCCTATGAATTAGAAGATTATGAAGGGAATATTATAGCTAAGCCCAGGAATGGGATCTACTTGAAAAGATATTACTCTTGAGCCCCAAGCTTGGTCGTAACTCTTTGTATACTAATATGTTTTAGTGTATATATATCTTTTCCTTTGTGTCATCGAATTTCTTATCAAGTTTTCCCTTGGTTGGAATATGTCAATGGAATCGTCAGTTTACTTAAGATTCAGAGACGATGCCAGTCATCATACATAGAACTTGGCTTCCTCTTCTTGGGTCGTTTACTCACCCAAGGGTCAACTGGTGGCTTCAGGTGGCGTTTGTCTAGGTCCATCAACGAATAATGTGTCTGAATATAGTGTTGTTATAGAGCTTTTACGCGATGCCATTTCACATGGTATTCATTCTTTAGAATTTCACCTGGATTCCCAGTTAGTAGTATGTCAGTTGAATGAAAATTACTATGTGTGAGACCCTACTCTACTCTGACGGTTCTTATGGGTACGAATTTTGGAACGACATTTTGATTTTATTACTTACCATCACATACCTAGAAGTTCTAATTATGTATCCGATGCATACGCTAATTATGTTTTATATTGGTATTTGTCATATAACTAAAGAAAATAAAACACATTCACGAATGTACACATTGTAATATAAGTAAAGTTGAAGACAATTGTTTTTTATATTTCATCTCTCCAAAAAATATGGCGTCATAGTACAAAATTGGGGTTCACACCCTCAAAATACATATACGGGCGATCAATACAATAACCATGACATCTACGTTTGTGGAGCCAGATGTGTGTCATGATAACATTGTATGGAGTTTGCGATATGTCAAAATATTTTCACCCAAGCATAGGGCACACCTACCACCTCTTGCTGCATCGCCTCTGGCAGATCCTCTACCTGAACCATGGGAATTCTTTGCGTCAAACAAGAAATATTTTGAAGCACTCTCTCAACATCTCCTCCTGCTGGCTCATCCCCCCAGTGTCTCCACTGATGTTGTGGGAGTCTATCCAGCCTACAAAGACCCACATCTGCGTAACAATACATGTTTGAGTTAGTACTTGACATCATCCATTTTTTTTTTGTTTTTCCTCTACAAAATACAAAAAAATGAAATATTCAAAAATAAAATTCATACCTATGTCTCCATAGGCAGAACCTCGTGGTAATGGCATGTCCATATATCCTCTGAAGTTGATCCCTGCATATGGGTATTCATCCAGATCTATCACCTATCGACGC
This sequence comes from Picea sitchensis, assembly GCA_010110895.2. Lineage (NCBI taxonomy): Eukaryota > Viridiplantae > Streptophyta > Pinopsida > Pinales > Pinaceae > Picea > Picea sitchensis. The sequence goes on along the minus strand of SNQJ01S0003751.1, from coordinate 46,051 downwards.
CACTAGAAGAAAAACTTGTCATTGTAGGGTGTTGGTACCCTACCACCCCCCAACCGCCTCATCACCTTGGTCCACCATGCCATGGATGGATCACTAATTCCATGCAGAACAATATCAACTCTAGAGCCCAAGCCTAGGACCCGCTCGAATAAAAAACCACATAAGATAGATGCAAACCCAAAATTTCTATTTCTACCTTGTTTGCAGTCTGTCAGTTGGCTCTTCATGTTGGCCATTAGTGAGGTGCACGAGTTGTAAACCATGGGTTTCAAGCACTCCACCTAGTAGAACATAAGTGGCCTTGATGCTTGATGCAATTAGGTTGACCCTGTGATCCATGTAAACACTAGGAAAATGATATCGAGACTCAAGTTGTTGATCACTTCGATCGTGAGTTGGCTCCCAACCTTCTCGGTCCCTACAACACAATGAGTGGCTATGTAGTCATCTATATTCATACCAGTCCCAGCTCCTTGGGATTTTAGGTTCACCACCTCACCCTGACATGACAATCYTATTAGGAAGTATATGTCCTCAACTTCAATCCTCAATGGTTTCCCATCAAGGTTGAAGGCCTCTGTATTTAGATCCCAGTAGTTCACCAACATCTGGAGTAGTCTCACTTGATCCCTCATGCCTTTGAGAGMCCAAAATTTATATAGCCCACACCTTCTTAATGCCATTTGGGCCTCTGGATCTMTTTCTATTGCAACATAAACCTCTTCATGCTCTCTTTCTTTCCACTCTAGCACCATCTTGCAAGTTTAAAATCAATTTTTGAGTCAATATCATTTTAAAAATTCAAGTCATGGACTTGTACACAAGCTGGAGGTTACACATTTGTGTATAGGGATGCATATACACAGTTTGTTTTTATAACAATCATGTATAGGGTTGCATATATGTGACCCAATGATCTACAACCCGCGTATACCCTAGTTTCTAATTTACGGCTTAAAATACTCAAGAATTGAAGCCTAAATTAACATTTTAAACCACTAGAAATGAAGAGAAAGGAAAGAAGACTTACTTGGTCTAGACGGTTGTCAATTAAGTCACTCATAAATATTGTAATTGACAGTTGAATATCGGGGGTAATTTGGTCCAAAATGCACTATTTGGGTAAAAAATACAAATGATATGGTAAATTGGTTATTTTTTACTATTTATAGATAAATTTTACCCACTTTACATAGTTTTTGCTAAATATTTTGGCTTAGTGGACTAATAATGTAGTGGATGGAGTTGGTTTTGGTGGGATTATTGTGGTTTCTAGCATCATGCCACCGATTCATGACTTTAGCAGGTATTTTCACTAACCAACATATAGGATAGGTCATCGCTCTGTTTTTCACACTTGCATTATCCTATAACTACAATCCTACATTCTCCAACACTTCGTCTATGAAGGGAGTAGGTAATAGGTCATGTAGGCATGTATCATTCAACTTCCTTAAGTCAACACATAGTCACACCCCCCCTTGTTTCTTCTCCTAAACTACCATCGGGCTTATCCATTATGATTCCTCAATAGGTTCTATGATTCCAACTTCTAACATCCTATCCATTTTGGATTTAACTTTTTTTTTTCTGTATATGGGATTCAGTCTATATGGTCGTTGTCTGATTGGTCTTTCCTCAACTCCAAGTGGTATCTTCATTTCTCCTAGCTCTCCTGCTATGCCTTTCATTTCTGTGAACGTTGTTGGGAACAGGTCTTTATACTCGCGCAGTAACTCTGTTATACTTTCCATTGTTTTCTCATCCCAATAGTCTCCAATGCTAGCCATTTTGGAGTTCTCAACTGTCCCAATGTTTACTTTCTTCACCTTGATTGGTGCAACAATTACTTATTATTCTAGAGTTGGAACTTCCACTTCTCTCTTTTTTATAGCCCTAAATCACTCTACACGTGCACACCTAGGATTTGTCCCTCTTACTTGCATATTTTTCCAAGACATCACTGAGTTGCTCTTCTAAAAAACCAAATTTTTGAAGATGTACGCACCCTGCTCCACTACTTCCTACATACATATGTTTTCTACCCCACTACAACCCATGTACGTACACATGTTGCACCACTACAGCTCGTGTATACTTGAAAAAGTTGAAAAAAATAAAAATTTGCAAGGAATTAGTTGAGATTACGGGCTATTGGGTAGTTTCCCAACTAATCCACCGCCTATAGCCTATCACCCAACCGAATAACCATCATTTTACCATATAAAAGGAGGTGTTGGGGTCTCATTCCACAGCTGGACATAAGAACACTGAAAATTTTCATGTTTAACATCCCCTCCTTGCCCCAAGTAATTGCATCCCTTTTGTGAGAATTTCCCTTGCATTCTTAATTAGCCACTCTTTGTCCATCAGAAACCCATTCACTTCCCAAGAAGAGATCCAAATGTTGAGAGGAGAATCCAGACGAAGGTGCACTTGGATCTTGGTGAAGAGGAGCCTGGACTAGGTTTGTGGAGCAGAAGCCGACTTTGGTTGTAAGTGATCATTGTATTATCAATAAAAGAAGTACTTTTCCTGTCCCAAACCATGATGTATCAAATGTATACATTTGATTTATGTTTTTATTCTAACATCTAACCCTAGTTTGTACATGAAATGCATGTTTGTAGCTCTCTATTTGTCTGTCTTTGAATGCAGGCTAGACTTTGGAGGAATTTTTCAGTCAGTGAAGCTATCAAGCATGAGAGGATCATCACTTGACATGGAATAGAGGTACAATTACCTGATCCTTCTCATTTTTATTTTCTTGTACGAGTCTGCGGTATGTTTGGGGTAGTTAGAAAAGTAGTTGACTTTTAGAGGGTTGTGATCTGCCTACATTATGAACCCTAGTGTAGTATTAAGGGTGTTTTTCCCCACTAGCACTCTTGCCTTCAACTTCCTCAATCTGAATATCACACGGGCCATCTTCATCTGGTGCTTCTCCYTGCATGTGGTTGCATGATAGTAGTTCTTTCATTGTCTGTTTGTTTTGTTGTTCTTCTTCTGTCATGAGTTCAACCTTCGGTTCTTTAATGAATATCACCCSTTTGATTTGTTTAAGTGTTGCCTCTATGTTGGTGTTATCATGCTCAAATGATAAAGTGACTGCAAAGTTTTGTTGTAATATTGTCGAGGTCATAGTTCCTCTGCGYAGTTCTTGGTTTGCATACCAGTTTGTCGGGATACCTTCTAATGTGTGAAAAAAATGATGAGGCCATTCCTATGATGGTGTCATCCTCCATAGAATTATACACTTATCCAAGTGTTCTACTGGTGCTCCATGTCCATCATATTTATCTAGTTGGTTGCTTCCTTGTTTTGTGCTAAACCTAATGCGCATTAACCATTTACATTGGTACCAATATTTCACTTTTTGTTTGTGTGCACCCCACCATCTTGTAGGTGTTGCCTTGAGTTATATATCCAGGGATAAGAGCCTCTGAGTTTCTAATATTTCATCTTCATACTATGTTAAGAATGCTTCTAAGTCGTTCACCCCATGGAAGCTGGGAGGTTCTATTATCTTCGTACCTACCCATCTTACTGCATGGTCTATTCTTGCGCATCTTCTTGTGGAGACTTCATGTAACCTCTGTTGCCAATTTTCTAATCCCATATCTGAGTCTGATGCACATAAGGTGATGCTTCTCCAACTAAGTACCTCATCTGCAGTTGGATTCACGTAATATTCATCTCGCGTAGTTTTTCTATACAACTGGTTATTTTCCTCCAGGTCCAAGAAAGTAGGTTCTACAAACCTTTCCTCTTTGGATGGGTCCAATGGAACAATGTGTTGATATTATGGTATCTTTGGGAGGTATGAACCTCTATTGTGACCTTTCACAAGATTAGAATCTTCCAGAAGGAAGCAAAGAAATGAAGGAAACCCTAGACAAGATGTCGACTGCAGAAATATAATTAATATGAATTAATTAGTACCCAGAAGGAGAAGTCAGCCCAGGAAAGCCTGTCAGAATTACTATAAATATAGGGTGCCAGTCTCTCATTATCCACACTTCTTAGAATTGTAGAGAGCGGTTTCTGCGCACTGCAGTCCAACAATTTTGTGCGCAAGTCTTGGGGAAGGTACTATGCTAGTTTTTGGGTGAGACTATCTATTCAGCTTGGTTACTTCTTTCTTGGTGCATTATTCTCTCTTGGCTATTGGATTTCTACCATGATTCTTTTCTCTGTCAAGTTCAAGGTGCTCAGAGGGTGGATTTGGCCTATGGTTGGGTGACAAGGGTGTTGTCAATGGTAAAACAAGCACAATCTTTCATATTCTAAAAGGTTATGGGCCCACACCCCCCTCATTCAGTCTAAATGCTGGAAGGAAGCATAGCCACTGGGATATTGAGCTCATTGAGGAACTGCTGCTAGGGTTACTAGTAGGAGCAGCTTCCAAAGACACTGTCGTTAGGGTTACTAGCAGAAGCAGTTGCAGAAACCCTAATCTCATATCTGACACCTTGTGATGGAGCATCTGACACAAAAATAAGATATTCAGATGCACCCTAACTCAACGCAACTTTTGGCTCTCTCAGAAGACAAAAATGATGAAGTTGAAGTTTTGGATCAATGCATGGCCAGTTACCAGTCAACCGAAGACATGAGTGAAATGATCAATCTTTTACACTACTCAGCACTTACTGGAACGATTGAACATGACATGTGGATAATCGATAGTGGAGCTTCTTCACACATGAAGGGAGATCAAGCCAGACTCTCAAATCTAAATGAGAAGAATACCTCGTACAAGGTAGAGCTTGGAGACAAAACCACTTACCCCGTGGAAGGATTTGGACAAGCCTCCATCAAAATGAAAATAGGTAACTATGTTCACTTAAGCAATGTTTTATATGTACCTGGTTTAGAAAATAATCTTGTATCAATATCTTGCCTAAAAGACAAGGGAAACATAATAGATTTCATGGATGGAAAGGTGTTATCATGGCATAAAGAATCCAACATAGAGAATGCTAGGGTTATTGGAAGTCGTGAAGGAAATCTGTATATACTACTAGAACAAAATGAAGAAGATCTTGTACACAACGAAGTCAACCCCAATGAGCTTTGGCACAGAAGTTACACTCACATTAACTATCAAGCATTACCCTTTCTCAAAAGGATGGTTGAAGGAATACCAGAGTTTCAGTCTACACATGAAGGAATCTGCAAAGCATGTGCTCTTGGGAAGCATATCAAGAAACCATTCCCAAGAAGCAACAACAGATCTAAGGAGATTCTAGATCTGATAGACTCATATGTTTACGGTCTGATGCCAGTAAAATCTCTAGGAGGATCTTCTTACTACATAATCTTCATAGATGACTATTCAAGAAAGACTTGGTTATATCTACTCAAGACAAAAGATGAAGTATTCAACAAGTTTCAAGAGTTCAAAGAAGAAATAGAAAATCTCACGAATAACAAGATCAAGATGCTAAGAACCGATAATGGTGGAGAATACACATCAAAGGAATTTGTTTCATTATGCAAATCGAAAGGGATTAGGAGGGAGCTGATTGTTCCTCATAATCCTCAACAAAATGGTGTAGCAGAAAGAAATAACAAATCCATTGAAATAAACCGTAAAAGCCTTACTAAATGATCAAGGTCTATCCATGTTATTATGGGGAGAAGCAACAATGACAACAATAATAAGGTCGAAACACATTGAGATCAAATACTACTTTATTCGAGATAAAGTGTAGGAAGGAGAGGTAAATCTCGAGTACATCCCCACTGATGAGCAAACAACAGATATCCTGACAAAACCTCTATCCAGAATAAAGTTTTCATATTTCCGAGAGAATATGGGGATCATGGAAATAAATCCCTTAGTTGAAAGGTAAGAAATGACGCTCCAGGTTGGGAGGGAGCACTGAAAATATTAGTGAAAACTTTTATTTTGTGATTGAAAAATAGTCCAAATTGGACAGATTCTTTCCTGTTTGGAAAGTGGATTGAGATTTCTGACGAAAAACGATTTCCCATTGTGGTTAACATGGGAAATGGTCTAGATTATTGATGTATCATAGACAATGACTTCCCATTGTGGTTAACATGGGGAGTGGTCTAGGGCAGTCTCTCTTCTTGAGGGTTACTCAAGAAGACTGGCCCTCCTTGCCAGACAACGATTTCTCATTGTGGTTAACACGAGGAATGGTCCATTTTGGAGGTTGATACAAGACAGTCTTTTCCTCTTGTGGTTAACAGAGGAAATGGTCCAGACATTCATTTCTTAGGGTTTATACATTCTCTCCAGGGTGCACTTTGATTAGTGTAGGAAGAATGGCCCAGGGTGGGGAATGGTCCAGGCTCAACAATTAGGGACAGACATTCCTTAGGGTAGATTTAGTCTCTCCAGGTTACCCTTTGTTTAGTGTCGGAGGAATGGCCCAGGGTGAGGAATGGTCCAGGCTCATAAATCATAAATAATAATTCTTACTTGTTTGAGAAGAATAGGGAAGATAGCCCATTGTTGATGTTCTATACTGAGGGCATATATTCTTTCAGATCTCATAGATGTGAGTGAATTATTGGCCCATATGGTTCAGTTTATTTTAACAATATTTTATGTGTAGGTTGTCACCAGATGATTGTTATGGAGACTACCTGTCTCCAGACAATAGAGATATACTACTGTGGTGGATATGTTTGATTGTTTATGACTATGTGTCTCAGTTTGAGTAGTTGTGTACTACTGTGGATAGACATAGTTGTGTTCTATCAATTGATATTGTACCAATTTTCATAGGAGATTATCTAGTTGGATAATAATGACAGTGCTCATGATACTACTAGTTGAATGGTCTCTTTTTGCTCAAGACCATACCTCCCTAGCTAGGAGGGAGTGTTGATATTATGGTAGCTTCGGGAGGTATGAACCTCTATTGTGACCTTTGAAAATATTAGAATGTTCCAGAAGGAAGCAAAGAAATGAAGGAAACCCTAGACAAGATGTCGGCTGCAGAAATATAATTAATATGAATTAATTAGTACCCATAAGGATAAGTCGGCCCAGGAAAGCCTGCCAAAATTACTATAAATATAGGGTGCTAGTCTCTCATTATTCACACTTCTCAGAATTGCAAAGAGAAATTTCTACGCACTACAGTCCAACAGTTTTGTGCGCAAGTCTCGGGGAAGGTACTGCGCTAGTTTTTGGGTGAGACTATCTATTCATCTTGGTTACTTCTTGCTTGGTGCATTAACCTCTCTTGGCTATTGGATTGATACCATGATTCTTTTCTCTGTCAAGGTCAAGGTTCTCGGAGGGTGGATTTGGCCTATGGCTGGGTGACAAGGGTATTGTCAATGGTAAAACGAGCACAATCTTTCATATTCCAACACAATGAATCTATATTCTCTTGACTTGAAGGTCATATTCCACATCTTTAGGTTGATTATGACCTAGTTACCAAACTCCCAATCCAAACCAAGCAATGTCGGATAAGGTGTTGTTCCATCCACTATCTCAATTACTTCAAAGTCATCTTTAGTTTGTACTCCATCTAGGCCTATTGTTACTCCTTTTAGTCTTCCAATTGGTAGAACTCTATTTTGATTTTCTAGTTTCAGATGAACAAGTGAATATCGTAATGTGGGTTCTCCCATAAATTTCCATGTATTCTTGGGTAATACATTAGCTTCAAATCCTAAATCCAGTATAATATATCCCATGTTGAAATCTCCAATGTTGGCGTTCATCCTGAACTCCCTACTTGTTCTCCTCCTGGTATGTAGGTGATTGACTATTTTTTGTTCTAACTTTCCTTTTGAGCATATTTTGTAATACTTTAATAGAGGATGGATCATTTAACAGTCTAACACAGGATTGAAAAAAACCCTTAATGGTACTTACTTGTCCCAGTGGCTGTGGTTTTTCGGTGTGATCTAGTGATGGAGGAATCTTGTACTCTAGTACTTACTTATTATGCTGCACAGTTGATGTCGATGCAATGTTTGGCTTTAGGAATTCTTATGTGGATTTCTTGAATATCTCCTTCTTGTTCCGCACATCAAAATGCTTCTTTGGTTCAACATTCTTCTTCACCCATTGGAGTTGTACTGGCTCTTGTCTTAGTGCGTTGTTTCCTATTTTATCTCCTCCCCATGTAACTATGTTGATGTTTCTCCCTTCATCCATTTATTCTGTCAAAATCCGTTGAACATTCTGATTGTTCTGATTCCTCCTTTCCTCTATCTTCCCTAATAGTGTCAAACATTCTTCTGTGTCATGATCTGATGCACGACAATACATACAAGTTGTTGGTGGAAGTGGAAATTCTCTTGCATAATGTCTTGGTTGTTGATAGTTGTGACATACCACTGGTCCTCTACCTCTTCCAAAGCCTCCACTCACTCTTCCTCCACCTTTGTAGCCATCTCAATCCCCTCGCAGTGTGTTATACTGAGGCACTTAGTTATACTGCGAGGTATTATAATGTGGCTGCACAATGTTATATTGTTGTTGCACAGTGTTATACTGTTGTTGCACAATGTTGTATGAGGTTGGTACTTGGTTAAAATGAGGTGCGTCTTGCCCAGTCATCATTTATGCCTGCACCTTGTATGCATCTAATGTTCTTTCCTTCATCAACTCCATGGTTTTGCAATCTTTGTCATCATGTCCTACTGACTTGCAAAAGTTGCAATACAAGATTTTTCGTAATGTCTTCTGCATCATTGGGCAGTGGTATGGATCGTAACCCTATTTATTACATATCTTGCACCATAGTCTTCCTGTAGGTAATGGGTTTGGAATTCCTACTGCCATGTATTGTGCGAATGTTGGACATTCGTTTTTATGGTGTCCTTTTGTCCTATATGTGGTACACCAAACGACTTCTATTTTTTCCTTACCTTTGTTCTAGTTCAGCTGGAACATTAAGTTCTTCAAATCCTCCTTCAACTCCTCTATAGCTGGATCTGTCTTCTGATATTGGTTATCTTCCCGTTGTAGGGATGATTCTAAAGCCTCTTCCTGCTTTTGAAACTTTTGTTGTCAGAACGGGTACTTCAAGTGTGGTAGCAGTGAATTGATGAACATATGCCTATGTTGCATATCTATCATGACATATTTTAGCTTTCCCTTCAATTTTTTGAATCTCTGGTCAATCTCCCATACATATTCTCCTGGTTTCTTTCTAATCTCTATCACCTCGTTCATGTATTGATCCTATGAAATAGGCTTCTGGAACTCATTTATCAACAACTTCTTGATATCTCCAATCATTTTGGTTGTCCTTGGTGGACTGTTTGCAACTAAAATTATGTACCAATCCAGTGAATGATCTCTTAATGTGATAGATAACTGTGCAAGTTTAGTGTCTTCGTCTATGATTTGTTTCGCTTCCTAGATATTTTCACAGATAAACAAGTTACTCTTCGGGTCCTCTGATGCTTCTCCTTTAAATTCTGGTAACCTGATGGTGGGATCATGTCCTGCCATTCTGAATGTTGAACTACTCCCTTCGTGTGGTCTAGATACTTGACTACTTCTTTCTGCACTGGCTCCCCCAGTTGTTTTTCCTTGTGTATATGTAATTCCTATTGTCTTCCTTCCCCCAAAATTCGGTTATTTAAATGGTGGTGTTCTTCTTAGTGTATTAGTCGCACATGGGTTTATGAGTTCCACACTGAAACTGATATGGATATGAGTGTTTCCTTCTATCTACGTTCTTGGACCTCTTGTCTTCCTCTCATATGTTGCGCACATAATTTCCTCAATATGCTCCACATCCCGGAGATCCTCTACCTCCTCTTCATCACTTTCCAAGCCTTCCCTCGAGGCTACAACTCTCTTCTTCGTGTTTACCTTATACTGGTAGGGTACTCCACTACGCGTCTTTCCAAATATTCCATGATCCACTTGATCTGGTGTTCATCCATCATAATGGGGTCCAAGGCCTCCTCCTTCTTTCCTTTATCCCATTCTCCTTCCATCTCTCCTTATCCTGTCAGTGCTTCCCCCCTTCCCCCATGCACATAGGGAAGTTTATTTTTCTAACTCCAATGGCATTACACCTTTGTTATATAGTAATATCTTAATGGAAGTATATAACGATATGATGTACCTACCGTGAGGTCCCTTTAAGAACTCTTGTTCAGCCACGCTGTACGACTTTGTTGTATCTACTGCAAACTCTGTGATAAATCTGACAACAATGTTGTCTAACCATAAATCTACTGTGCGCGTAAACTTATTATCAACTCATTGTAGCTGCGCGATCTCTTTAGGATTCCATTCTAGTTGTCTGATCTGTTTTGTAGGGTGGTTTGGTTTCATTCTTTTTATCCACTACTGCAATATGTGTGGGAAATCACATAAAAACACTTCATACAAGTTGGTGAATACGTACTTGTCCAGATATTTGCGCGGTGTTATATTTGGATTTATGTTATCTTTCTATGCAAACTCTAGATTTTTTGTCTTCAACCAACTTTCTATCTCTTCCTTCATGGAATTCCATTGTCTCAACATCCATTTTTAGATTCTCATTCTCCTCGACGTCTTGTGATCAGTTTTGACATTCTTTTGATGCATCCTCCACAAATCTCATATACTCAATCCCATTTTCTTCCACGCAACCGACAATGGAACCATTTGTTGTCTTTCATTATCTACCCTTTTTTTAGTCTTACCTTCACATAATCCCTTTAAAACAATCGACCCCTTAGGTAAAACAGAGGGAAACATAGTACACAAGATGTACTGTGTAGTCTCACCTGAGATAGCTCTATGGGTGGCTACAATACTCAGATGTTTGAGCCTGAGACTGAGTGATATCTGAGGTTGTGTGTTGTAAAATTTATTCATTCAATCCCATATATATTTATAACATTCATTTGATGCATGCATGTGGAATACCAAATCTACTTAGTTTCTTCATTTATCTAACATTCATTAATTAATCAGACATAAAGATGCATTCATTCATTCACATAACACAATATTACCATGGTTTACCCCCTCCTGGGCTACGCCCACAAAGATTTGACTCTTGATATTTATTATAGGTTATAAAGATATCATGTCACACATGGTTACAATGTTAGTTATTCCTCTCTCCCACAATATCCTCTATCCCTACGAGGCTGACTAGATCGCACCAAGCTCCTCAGCCTGCAATCTAACCCTCTAGATCAAGTCACTCACTCCTTCTCTAGCTCACCAGTTTGATGACTCATACATTTATTACCATTATATTCCTCTCTGTCGGGAGTCCCTCCTCCCTCTGTATATCCTCTCTATACCCCCCCTTCTATTTCCTAAGTACTACTTATTTATATCCTCGGCTCACCAACCATTACAATGCATTACAAAAACCCTAACCCTAGCATTGTTAGGTCTTCCTTGCATGCACGCTTCACCTGCTTCTCTTACACATGTTTATTTTCCTTCCATTTGTATTTCACATGCTTTTCCTCCAAAAATATCCCTTTTTCCTAGCTAGGCCTGCATCCAACAATTATCAAAATTCCCTATTGGGTAACCCAATTCCCCAAGAAGAGGAGTGTTTCCTGAGTGAACCCTATCTAGGCCATGTGATGAATGTGAGGTGGATGATGGAGAAACATTTGGGCATGGGGTCATTGACATGCAAGGGTCTCATATGGTCTCATTTCCATGGGTGCCTTTGTGGAGGGTGTGTTTCATCCTTGAGTTACCTTTTGTTTGGGGCATAACCTTTTTCCAAGACCTATAATTTCCTTTTTCTTTATTTTCTTTAGAAAATTTGCAAGTCCCCTTTACAAGGTTTCTTGATTTTGTGCATTAAATTCATTTCCTTTCAAGTGGGATACTTATAAGTCCTTTTCAAATAGGTGAGGTGTTCATTCACACTCAGGACTTAGAAAGAGCACCTACAAAGGTAGAGCTCAAGTTTTTGGACTATGGCTTTTGCGTCCCTTGTATCCATGCCATTGTATTTTGATTGTGGATGATTTTTATTTTTATTTATTTATTGATTCTAGTTGCAACAACCTCTAGGATTTCGTCCCCTTCTTCCCATAAGAGAATGAGGTGTAATCCCATTTTTGTGTACATGTAACCCTAAAACCCAAAATATGAGGATATAAAGAGGAATGAAGATGAAAAGTTATAAAATATGGTCATGAATGGCACAATGGTCGATAAATAAGGACCCCCAATAACACATGTTTCCCTAGGGGTGGAAAAATTACTAGAAACCCCATGATAGCCACCAAGGTGAAAAATGGTAAAAAGCATAACTCCCAAGCAAACGTTTCAAAATCAGAAAGAAACCTTTGAAACTTATCTGAATTCCCCAAGTATTAAAATGATATTTACCATGAAACTTGACTAGTTACCTCATGAAGAAAGACTTGCCACCCTCTGTGGATCAAGTCAATGTGGTGGACACTGCTATGATATTGATGATGATGGTGAAGCTTGGTGAAAAAGAGGGGCTCTATGGGTTGTGTTTTCCATCCAACTCTTGGCACTCCATGTCTACAACCTGCAAGCCTCAATAAATCATCTCCTTAGTTACCCATAGGTTGGGGCGGTAACATATGGATCCTACATGGGGACATGTGCTCATCATAGAGTGCATGGTAACCTAAACATCTCCTATTATGACCTGTGCCTACACACACTCAAGAAAAATGTTAAAATTGAAGGGGTGGTGTAACTCACCCCTTTATTCATATGACAAAATTTGCAACTACAAAAATTTAAGCAAAACACTAAAGGTAAATTTGTTTTGATGGTTTATTTAAACATATCAAAATGAGTATGAAATTCAAATGAATGTAACATAAAAATATGAAATGATGCAAGAAAAGAAATATGTAAATCAAGCACATGTATGCAAATCCAAGAAAATGCAACTACATTATCATCACATGTATATGAAACTATGATACATATGAATGAAAAATGCAAATGAACTACCTACTTACCTGGGCTCGAAGCCCATAGAAGTCAAGTCCCATATATGTAATATTGGAGGATAGACCCATCAATAGGTAATGGAATTTTCCTCCCATCCATGCCAGATAGATAATAATCACCATTTCCATACTTCTTCCTGACAATGTAAAGGCCAAGCCATATAACTTCACTCTTCTTTTCATACTTTGGCCTTCCCTTCCTTTTATCCCAAATGAGTGAAAGGATCACTTCATCAAATTCATTGTATGGTACATCTTCAGTGTAAGGCTATGTGGGAGGGTCTTCTTTGATGATATATTTGATAGATTTTCCACGCTCTTGATCCATCATGTCTACATCCTTCTTGAGAATCTTGACAGATCTTCGGTCCTTTCCCTGGTATTTCACAAGTCTTTCCTTATACTTATTTGTCTTCAGAAATAATGTATCAATACAATCTTATCCAAAAAATGGTAACTCCCCATGATCATAATCCATGGTCTGAGGTGTCACATCAAACTCACAATAACTCTAGTAGTCAAGTCCATTTGGATCAGTCACATAATTCTTGGAAACTGTTTGACTATACAAAATATCAAATATCCCATCTCTCATAGGGATATGTGCATGAGTCAAGTCCATACTAAGAAAACCACCAATATTTGCAAACCAAATTCTTGACAAGATCATTCCCCAAGAATCTAGTACATCTATCACAAACACATTCATCCTAATGT
>SNQJ01S0003750.1:152190-204186 GCA_010110895.2 Picea sitchensis | reverse complement strand
ACCAATCTTTTGCAACACCTTATAAGGGCCATAGTACTTTGGTGATAATTTATTATCCTTCTTGGCTTGCTTGAGGGACATATTTTTGTATGGTTGTAGTCTTAAAAAAACCCAATCCCCTACTTCAAAACTTCTTTCACTACAATGTTGATATGCTTGTTGTTTCATGCGATTCTGTGCCATGGTCAGGTTGTCCTTTAATATTTGGATAACTTGTTGTTGATTCTCGATGTGATACTCCTCTGCTTGAACGTTAGATTTTTCTTTTAGAGAAGAAGTGATGGAAGGAGGGTGGTATCCATAAAGTTCCATAAATGGTGTCATTTTTTTTGCAGTATGAAAGGAAGTGTTATACCACCATTCTGACAAGGGTAACCATTTGAACCATTGTGTTTGATTATCAGAGACAAAGAAACGAAGGTAACCTTCCAGAGATTTGTTCACTATCTCGGTTTGTCCATCATATTGAGGATGATAGGATGAGCTATGGGCCAATTGAGTACCCAAACAAGAAAATAATTTTGTCCAAAAATGTCCAGTGAAGATGAGATCTCTGTCACTTACAATAATCTTTGGGTTTCCATGTAGATTTTGAAATGTCTCCATGAATGCGGTGGAAATTGTACTATCTTTGAAAGGATGAGAGAGTGCACAAAAGTGTGTGTACTTGGTTAGTCTATCAACAATCACCATGATGTACTAGCTAGACAATATTTCTTTTGTTGTATCTCCTAAGTTTTGACCCTTCTGGGTATGAAACATTCTTTTATGTAGTTATTTGATATTTATTCTCTGTAATTCCATAGGTCTGATCAAAATTGGATGTGCCAAGTGGAATTTACGGTAACTTCCCCACAACTTGTGGATTTTTGGTCTTTCCATGAGATATCACTTGTACAGCATGCCCCACACAAAATATTTGATATAAAATTCTGAAACTCATACCAAAAATACTACAGACTGTCCACTATCCAATGAAACTATTCCCACTCAATTTGTATACTCGAGGAAGAAGTTATGATTGTTTTACCTGGAACACCTTCTTGAGACTAGTCAATAGGACTAGTCAGATACCCTATCTTCCACAAGGTGTATATACAAATTTAAGATGACCTAGACAATGAAATTTTTACCAAAGATACCTTACTAGTTTTTGTGAATAGCCTCTAGTGTTCAGGGCCTGAAACGTTACAAAAAAATTTTATAGCAAAATTCCGCAATGACTCAGTTCAGGATCATTCTAGAACTCTATCTTGTACAGGCTGTATCTTCGAGAGTATAAGAACTTAGGAGCCAAAATTTTAACCCAACATACCTTTCTCCGTCTAATAAATATCCTCCAAGTCATTCCTTCTGAAATGTTGTAGAAAAAAAATTTATAGAAAAAATTCCAAGGTGTCTCAGATGTAGCAGCGAAACCCCAAGACCTTCAACTCTGATACCATATATTAAGAACCAAATATCAATATAGCATAGAAAAACCTCATAAAGAGTACTCAACGCCTTGAAAAAGAGATAATCTTAGATAATAAGCCTCTTCAAGGGGGAAACCCCCTTTTACCCCACTTAAATGTTCAAGTACAACATGATTCCAAATGAAAATGTCTCCTTGCTATATATAGGAGATTAGGAGGTATAATTACAAGTAATGGAATAAATCTGACATAAATAAAATAACATTACTAATGTAATATGCCCCAATTAAGGGGTAATGAGCCAATATTAGGGATTAACATTAGTAATTGTTGCTACACGCAGAGTAGGTACCAAAAATTCTAATGGAACCACTACTTCTTGTCCATACACCAATCTGAATGGTGTCTTCCCTATCAACATTTTTCATGTAGTCTTGTATGACCACAATATTGTTGGTATCTTCAAGTCCCAACTATCCCTATTGAAATTGCATATATTTGTCAGTGAATTATCTAGGATATTATTAATGGCTTCCACTGTTTCATTTGCTTGAGGATGATATGGTGTACTATTTTGATGATAAACTCCAAAATACTCAGTCATAGCCTTAATAGTTCAGTTAATGAAGTGCGTGCCTTGGTCACTCATCAAAATCCTTGGGCATCCAAATCAAGTGATCACTTGCTCAAACAAGAAGTGTGGTAATGTCTTTGCGCTACAATATTTTACTGGTGTTTCTTCTGCCCATCTTGTTAAGTACTACGTCATAGTAATAATATACCTTGCTCCTGACCTCTTTGCTAGTGGGTTAATTGGTCCCACAAATTTTGTTTCCCATTTTTTGAAGACTTGCAAGGTTACTTGTGGAATTAAGGGCATTTCATCTCATCTATTAGGTTTAACAACCCTCTGACATACATCAAATCTATGGAAATAGTCCTTTGAATCTCTGTGAACAGTGAGCCACGATAGTCCCGTGCGTAATACCTTCTACGTTGTAGATTTGCCTGCATAATGTCCTCCTGCTATTCCCTCATGGGCCTCTCCTAAAATCCTAGGTATTTCATGTTCTAGTGCACATCTTCTCAAGATGTTTTCTACACCCATGTTATATAAGTGTCCTGCAATCAATTGATAGTTTGCAGCTTTAATTACCAATGTTTTCTTGTGCACGATGTTGAATTCTTGTGGTGGACTCCTTGTACTCAAGTATTGAATAATGCCAGCAAAATATTCATCAGCTACTTGGACTGAAAATAATTGTGCATCAGGGAAGTTGTCCTCTATATTCGTAGGTTCCTCTCCATTGGTGATCCTTGATAGGTGATGAGGTCTTGCATTCAAATTCCCTAGTTTGACTATCACTTCAAAGTCAAATTCCTCAAAAAACAATAACCATCTACAAATTCTTCCCCCCAACATTGGCTTGTTGACTAGGTACTTCAAAGTTGAATGATCTGTAAACATCTTGAAATGTATGCCTAGTAAGTAATGTCTGAACTTCTGAAGTGCATAGACCATATCTTGGCCTTCTCTTTCTATGGTATTGTAATTCTTCTATCAATCTGACAATTTTCTGCTAGCAAATGCTATAGGATGGTCCAATTCCCATGTTCTTGGTTGTGCTAGAATATCTCCAAGTGTTATAGTTGATGCATCTACATGCACATGAAATTTCCTTTCCCAATCTGGGAATAATAGTATTGGTGTGGTTACCATCTTCTCCTTAAGAGTGTCCAATCCTCATTGACAACGCTCATTCCACTGAAACTTGCTATCTTTTCTCAACATTTCTTCCATTGGTGTAGTGATCTACACATACCCTTTTATGAATTCCTGTAATATCCAATGTGTCCCAATGTTTCTCTTAATTGACGTACTGATTTTTGTGGTGGTAGATTAACAATTACTACAATCTTGACAGGATTTACTAGGAATCCTTGTTTACACACTATATGGCCCAATAGTATCCCAAATGGTATTCCAAAGATGCACTTCTTGATGTTTAGTGATATTTGACACTTCTTGCATCTTTCTAACATCATCCTCAACACCTCTACATGGTATTTCAACAAACTGTAGACTATCCATTCATCTAGATATACCTCTAGAAACTGGTGGATAAATTCTTTGAATGCAACTATGACTACTCTAGAAAATATTATTGGTGCATTGTTTAGTCCAAAATGCATGATTGTGTACTAGTCAGATCCCAATTCTTTGGAACAAGTGGTCTTTTACATATCGTCTGGAGATATCTTGATTTGATGGTATCCTGAGAATCCATCGGTGAATGAGTAAGCTTCCTGGCCCTCTACATTATCCAACACCTCGTCTGTGAAAGGGGTAGGGAAAGGGTCATGTAGGAAAGAATCATTCAACTTCCTTAGGTCAACACATGTCCTTATCCCTCCCTTATTCTTCTCCTGAACTACCATAGGGCTTAACCATTTACATTCCTCCACTAGTTTTATGATTTTAGCCTCCAACATCTTGTCGATTTCATCTTTCACCTTTTGCTTATATATTGGGTTTAGTCTATAGGGTCTATGTCTGACCAGTCTTGCCTAAGGTCTGAAAGGTATCTTCATTTCACCTAGCTCTCATGCTATACCTTTCATTTCCGTGAACGTTGTTGGGAACAGGTCACTGTACTCACACAGTAACTCTGTTATGATTTCTATTGTTTGTTCATCCCAATAGTCTCCAATGCTTGCTATTTTGGGATTCTCAGCTGTCCCAATGTTGAATTTATTCACCTTGATCGGCGCAACAAATACTTGTTATTCCAGAGGTGGACCTTCTACATCTCTTTCACCTTCAACTTATGCTATCTGAATGTTGTGCGAGTCATATTCATATGTTGTTTCTTCCTATACATGGTATCATGACATTAGTTCTTTTACTGTTTTTATGTTCTATCGTTGATATTATTTCATAAGTTCAACTTCTAGTTCCTTAATTAATATCACCCCTCTGATTTGTTTGAGTGTTGATTCTATGTTGGAGTTCTCCTATTCAAATGAGAAAGTGATTGTAAAATTTTGTTGTAATATTGTCCAGTCTGTAGTTCCTCTGCGCAATTCCTGGTCTATATACCAGTTTGTTGGAATCCCTTCTAATGTGTGATTAAAGTAATGAGGCCATTCCTTTGGTGGTGTCATTCTCCATAGTTTTTTGCACTTCTCCAAGTGTTCTATTGGTTTCCCTTGTCCATCATATCTCTACAGTTGGTTGCTTCCCTTTTCTGTGCCAAATCTAATGCATATATTTGTCAGTGATGCAAATCGTCCCTATTGACATTGCATATATTGGTCAGTGAATTCTCTAGGATATTATTAAAGGCTTCCACTGTTTCATTTGTTTGAGGATGATATGGTGTAATATTTTGATGATAGACTTCAAACTCCTCATTCATAGCCTTAATAGTTCAGTTAATGAAGTGAGTGCCTTGGTCACTCATCAAAATCCTTGGGCATCCAAATCTAGTGATCACTTTCTCAAACAAGAAGTGTGGTGTCATCTTTGTGCTGCAATATTTTACTGGTGTTGCTTCTTCCCATCTTGTTAACAAATTTGTCGCAGTAATAATATACCTTGCTCCTGACCTCTTTGCTGGTGAGTTAATTGGTCCCACAAATTCTATTTCCCATTTGTCGAATACTTGCAAGGTTACTTGTGTCCTTAAGGGAATTTCATCTCATCTACTAGGCTTACCAACCCTCTAACATACATCACATCTCTCGCAATAGTCCTTTGAATCTCTATGAAAAGTCAGCCATGATAGTCCCGTGTGTAATACCTTTTGTGCAGTAGATTTGTCTGCATAATGTCCTCCTACTATTCCCTCATGGGCCTCTGCTAAAATCCTATGTCTTTCATGTTCTAGTACACATCTTCTCAAGATGATTTCTGCAACCATGTTGTATAGGTATCCTGAAATCAATTGATAGTCTGCAGATTTAACTACCATTTTTTTCTTTTGCGCGATGTTGAATTCTTGTGGTGGGTTCCTTGTACTCAAGTATTGAATGATGTCAACAAAATATTCATCAGCTACTTGGACTGAAAATAATTGTGCATCAAGGAAGTTGTCCTCTATATTCATAGGTTCCTCTCGATTGGTGATCCTTGATAGGTGATGAGGTCCTGCAGTCAACTTCCCTAGTTTGACTATCACTTCAAAGTCAAATTCCTGAAACAACAATAACCATCTACAAAATCTTCCCCCCAACATTAGCTTGTTGACTAGGTACTTCAAAGCTGAATGATCTCTAAACATCTTGAAATGTTTGCCCAGTAGGTAATGTCTGAACTTCTGAAGTGCATAGACCATAGCTAGGACTTCTCTTTCTGTGGTATTGTAATTCATCTATGACTCTGACAATTTTCTGCTAGCAAATTGTATAAGATGGTCCAATTCCCATGTTCTTGGTTGCGCTAGAATAGCTCCAAGTGTTATAGCTGATGCATCTACATGAACATGAAATTTCCTTTCCAAATCTGGGAATACTAGTATTGGTGTAGTTACCATCTTATCCTTAAGAGTGTCCAATCCTCATTGATAGTCCTCATTCCATTGACACTTGCTATCTTTTCTCAACATTTTTTCCATTGGTGTAGTGATCTACACATACCCTTTTATGAATTTCCTGTAATATCTAGTGTGTCCCAATGTTGCCTTTAATTGACGTACTGATATTTGTGGTGGTAGAATAACAATTACTGCAATCTTGGCAGGATCTACTAGGAATCCTTGTTTGCACACTATATGGCCCAATATTATCCAATAGTGTTCCAAAGTTTCACTTCTTGATGTTTAGTGATATTTGACACTTCCTTCATTTTTATAACATCATCCTCAACACCTCTACATGGTATTTCAACAAATTGTAGGCTATCCAGTCATCCAGATACACCTCTAGAAACTAGTGGATGAATTCTTTGAATGCAGCTATGACTACTCTAGAAAATATTGTTGGTGCATTATTTAGTCCAAAATGCATGATTGTGTACTAGTCGGATCCCCATTCTTTGTAAAAAGTGGTCTTGTAACTTTCTTTTGGAGATATCTTGATCTGATGGTAGCCTGAGAATCCATTGGTGAATGATTAAGCTTCTTGTTCCCCTAAATTCTCCAACACCTCATATGTGAAAGGGGTAGGGAAAGGGTCATGTAAGAAAGCATCATTCAACTTCCTCAGGTCGACACATGTCCTTATCCCTCCCTGCTTCTTCTCCTGAACTACCATAGGGCTTAACCATTTAGATTCCTCCACTGGTTCTATGATTCTAGCCTCCAACATCTTGTCGATTTTGGCTTTCACTTTTTTCTTATATATTGGGTTTAGTCTATAGGGTCTTTGTCTGATCGGTCTTGCCTCAGGTCTGAGAGGTATCTTCATTTCACCTAGCTCTCCTTCTATGCCTTTCATTTCCATGAACGTTGTTGGGAACAGGTCACTGTACTCACGCAGTAACTTTGTTATGGTTTCTACTGTTTTCTCATCCCAATAGTCTCCAATGCTTGCTATTTTGGGATTCTCAGTTGTCCCAATGTTGACTTTAGTCACCTTAATCGGCGCAACAAATACTTATGATTCCAAAGGTGGACCTTCTACCTCTCTTTCACCTTCAACTTATGTTATATGAATGTTGTGCGGGTCATATTCATATGTTGTTTCTTCCAATACATGGTATCATGCCATTAGTTCTTTTACTATTTGTTTGTTATGTTGTTGATCTTCTTTCATAATTTCAACTTCTAGTTCCTTAATAAATATTGCCCCTCTGATTTGTTTGAGTGTTGATTCTATGTTGGGGTTCTCCTGTTCAAATGAGAAAGTGACTATAAAATTTCACTGTAATATTGTCTAGTCTATAGTTTCTCTGCACAATTCCTGGTCTATATACCAGTTTGTTGGAATCCCTTCTAATCTATGAATAAAGTGATGAGGCCATTCCTTTGGTGTTGTCATTCTCCATAGTTTTTTGCACTTCTCAAAGTGTTTTGTTGTTTTCCCTTGTCCATCATATCTCTGCAGTTGGTTGCTTCCCTTCTCTACACCAAATTTGATGCACAGTAACTGCTTACATTGGTACCAGTCCTTGACTGTCTCTTTGTGTCCATGCCACTATCTTGCAGGTGTTTCCTTGAGTTCTATATCTAGAGATAAGAGCCTATGATTTTCTAATACTTCATCTTCGTATCTTGTTAATAACTCTTCTACTTCATTCACCCCATGGAAGCTGGGAGTTTCTCTTATCTCTGTACCTACCCATCTTACTGTGTGGTCTATTTTTTCACATCCTCTTGTGGAGACTTCGTGTAACCTCTGCTACCAATTCTCCAACCCTGTATTTCATTCTAATGTGCATGATGCGATACTTCTCCAACTGAGTACCCCATATGCATTTGGATCACATAATCTTCTTCTCGTGCGGTGGTTCTATACAACTGGTTAATTTTCTCCAGTTCTAAACAAGTGAGTTTTACAAACCTTTCCCCTTCAGATGGATCTAATGGGGAAATGACTCTGTATTATCCTGACTTGAATGCCATCTTACTCGTCTTTAATTTGATTATGTCCCAATTTTAAAACGTCCAATCTAAGACAAGTAATCATGGATAAGGTGTTATTCCATCCACTATCTCTATTAATTTGAAATCGGCTTTAGTGTGCACTCCATCTAGATCTATTGTCACCCCTTTTAGCCTTCCAATTGGTAGAACTCTGTGTTGATTTGCTAGTTTCAACTGAAAAAGTGAATATCCTTATGTGGGTTCACCCATACATTGCCATGTATTCTTGGGTAACACATTTACTTCGGATCCTAAGTCTAGTATAATATCTCCCATGTTGAAATCTCCAATGTTGGTGTTCAGTTTGAATTCTCTGTTTTTTCTCCTCCTTGTATGCAGATGATTAACTACTTTCTATTCTAGATTTCCCTCTATCGTTGTGCTACATCTTTCTAACATATTTTGTAACACTTTAATAGCTGATGGATCATTTAGTAGTTTAACACAGGATTTCAAAAAATCCTGGATCATGCTTACTTGTCTTAGGGGTTGTGCTTCATTAGTATGATCCAACAATGAAGGGATCTCGTACATTGGTACTTCCCGAGTATCATGTGAAGTTGATGTTGATGCAATGTATGGCTTCAATAATTCTTGTCTATCATGCTTGAATATCTCCTTTTCGTTATGTGCATCAAACTGCTTCTGCGGTTCAACATTCTTCTTCACCCATTGGTGTTGTGCTAGATATTATATTACTGTGTTGTTTCTTGTCTTATATCCACCACGCATAACTATGTTGATATTTCTTTCATCATCCCCTGCTTCCTCTGAAATCCATTGAACATTCTGATTGTTTTGATTTCTCTTTTCCCCGCTCTTCCCCAATACTGTGGCATAGTCTTCTGTGTCATGATCTGATGCGCAACAATACATACATGTCACAGGTTGAAGTGAACATTCTCTTGCATAGTGTCCTGGTTGTTGACAATTGTGGCATACCACTGTCCTTTGCCTCTTTCAAGTCCTCCTTTTCCTCTTTCTCCACCTCTGTAGCTAGCTTGATCTCCTTGCAGTGCATTGTACTGGGGCACCTGGTTATATTGCGCGGGATTATAGTGTGGTTGTGCGGTATTTTACTTCGGTTGTGTAGTGTTATATTGTTGTTGCACAGTGTTATATGGGGATGGTACTTGGTTAAAATATGGTATAGGTTTCCCAATCATCATTTCTTCCTGTAGCATGTGAGCATGTGATGTTCTTTCCCTCATAATCTCCATGGTCCTACAATCTTTGTCATCATGGCCTACTGACATGCAAAAGTTTCAATATGAACTCTTAGGTACTGTTTGGTATTTATGCATCATTGGACAGTGATATGGATCATGCCCCTATTTCTTATAGATCTCACACCATAGTCCTCCTGTTGGAAAAGAGTTTGGCAATCCTTTTTCCATGTACTTCATGAATGTTGGACATCCATTCTTATGGTGTCCTTTTTTCCTACATGTGGTACACCAAACGAATTATCATTTGTCCATACCCATGTTATGGTTTAACTCAAATGTTAAGTTCTTTAGATCCTCCTTCAGCTCCTCTATGGCTAGATCTGTCTTCTGATATTGGTTCTCTTCCAGTTGTAGGGCTGCCTGCAGAGCCTCTGCCTGAGTTTGAAAATTCTATTGTCGCAAGGGGTATTTCAAGTGTGGGAGTAGTGAATTGAAAAACATATGCCTATGTTGCATATTTGTCATGAAATACTTTAGATTTCTCTTCAATCACTTGAATCTCTGGTCAATCGCCAACACAAATTCTCCTAGTTTCTTTCTAATATCTATCATCTCATTCATGTATCGATCCTCTGAGCTAGGATTTTGGAATTCATTTATCAATAGATTTTTGATATCTCCAATCGTTTTGGTTGTCCCTAGTGGACTATTTGCATCTAAGCTCATGTACCAATCCAGTGTGCGATCTCTTAGCGTGATGGCTAACTGCGCAAGTTTAGTGTCCTCATCTATGATCTGTTTTTCTTCCTAGATCTTTTCACAAATGAACAAGTGCTTCTCAGGGTCCTCTGATGCCTCTCCTTGGAATCCTGGTAACTTGATGGTGGGATCATGTCTTGCCATTCTGAATGTTGAACTACTACCTCCACGTGGTGTAGATACTTAACTAATGCTTCCTGAACTAGATCCCCCAGTTGTTGTTCCCTGTGTATATGTACTTCTTGTAGTCTTCCTTCTCCCAAAATTCGGTTGTCTAAATGGTGGTGTTCTTATTGGTGTATTAGTCGCACATGGGTTCATGGGTTTCACACTGACACTGATATGGATAGGAGTGTTTCCTTTTGTTCTTGTTCTTAGACCTCTTGTCTTCCTTTTGTATTTCGCACGCAAGGTTTCTTCAATCTACTCCACAGCCCATAGATCCTCTACCTCTTCTTCATCACTTTCCAAGCCCTCCCTTGCGACTATGGCTCTCTTCTTGGTGTCCATCTTATATTGGTAGGGTAATCCAGTGTGCTCTCTTCCAGTTGTTGCCATGATCTTCTTGATCTAGTATTCCTCCATCATGATTGGGTCCAAGGCCTCCTCCTTCTTTCCTTTATCCATTTCTCCCTCCATTTCTCCTTCTCCTGTCATTGCTTCCCCCCTTCCCCCATGCATGCAGAGAATTTTAGTTTTTTGAGGCCATTTTCATTATATAGTAATATCTTAATGTAATTATATAGTGATTTGATATACCTACCTCTAGGTCCCTTCAAGAACTATTTCTTTGTTGCGCTGTAATATTTCACCATATCTACTACAAATTTTGTGATAAATCCTATAACAATGATGTCTAACCATAAATCTACTGCATGCATAAATTTATTGTCAACTTTTTGTAGCTACGCAATCTCTACAGGATTCCACTTTAGGTGTCTGATCCGATTTGTAGGATGGTTGTATTTCAACCTTAATATCCACTCCTGCAACACATGTGGGAAATCACAGAAAAATACTTCATGCAAGTCATTGAATACATACTTGTCTAGATATTTACGCGGTGTTAACTTTGGGTTTCTATTATCTTTTTGCCCAAACTCCATTCCTTTGTTTTCAACCAGCTCTCTATCTCTGCCTTCATTGGTTTCCATGGTCTCAACATCCCCTTTTAGATTCTCATTCTCCTAATGTCTTGTCTTCGGATCTGGCATTCTTTTTACGCTTCTTCAACATATCTCATTCACTCAGTCCCATCCTGTTCCAACCAAAAATAGAACCATTTGTTGGAAATCTATTCTACTTTATCAGTTATCTATTATGATCTTACCTTATTGTCATAAGTTGACCCAGGTTCAGATTTAACAAGATTCCAACAAAATCCCTCTAAAACTATCGCCCCCACTGGTAAACCATAAGGCAACGCAACACACGCGGTGTGTTGCGCAGTCTCACCTGAGAGAGATCTATGGGTGGCTACAATAATCAGATGTTTGCAGCCTAGGAATGAGTGGAGAACTGTGGTTGTACCTTGTGATATTTATTTATTTAGTCTAACCTCTTGATTAAAATAGTCATTCTTATTCATGCATGTAGAGTATCAAATCTACTAGTTTATTCATTCCTTCATCTAACATTTAATTCTTAAAAACAATAGAGATTCATATGCTCAATCACATAACACAAGATTTACCATGGTTCACCCCCTTCTAGGCTACATCCATAAAGATTTAGCTCTCAAGATCTTTATTATGGCTTAGCAATATGTCGTGTTGTGCGCGTCTACATGCTTGGATCTTACAATATCAATATGCTTCCTGATCCTTGTGAGGGTGACTATATCACACAAGGCTCCTCAGCTTGTGATCTAACCCTTGGGATCAAGTTGCTCACTTCTTCTCTAGCTCACCAGCTTATGAACTATTGCAGTTCTTACAAACCTTACAACTTTGAGACTCTCTCTACCTCCTAGGTACTACTGATCTCTTTCTGTATCTTTCCAACTTTGGTACCCCTTTGGTTCCTCTCTCTTCTTCTTAGACCTTCTAAGTACTACTTATATCCCCCCTCTTGGCTCATTAGCCATTACAATATATTGCAAAAACCCTAACCCTAATGTAGTTAGGTCTCCCTTGCATGCATGCCTCGCATGCTTTCCTCGCACGTGCTTCTTTTCCTTCCAACTATCATTTCTTCCCTTCATGCTTCTCTCCCCAAAAATAGCCTTTTCCCTAGAATCGGTCTACGTCCAACAATGAGTAAAGGGGGATGGCGTGACATCCTCTTATACGATGGTGGTCAACACAATAGGTCAACTTGTGGGAGGTGTAACTTTTTCATATGAACTCTGATTGATGCACGATCTGCACCGTTGAAAATATCACAGAGTGTATAACACCATTAAGGGGTGTACATAATTTTTCAGGCACTAGATTCCCAAAAAACATTGTTTAATTCCTAAAAATGGCTCTAGAAGGTTTTGGACCCCAATTTTCCAAACTGGGACTTGCTACTAAAATGACCCTGCAAGTTGATTCCTTTGATTTTTTGTACTCTGAAATCATTGAGATAGATGAAAAAAAATATAATGATCCAATCCGTATCACTTGTAGTGGTGCACTAAGGCTTTCTAGACACAATGATTTCAATGTAAGGCATAGGGCATGTACACTAATATGATGAGATATACACACATGCAGTGAAAGTGAATGTACCATTATAGTTGTTACCATTGCATTCATTTAACCACGATGAACTATTTGTGGTGTTTTGCGTTCAAAACCATTATTGTTACATGATGTGTTGCATCACCATAATGCATTCGCAAAAATAAATATACTCCATCAGTGCACCATGTGTGTCAATTGACAAGAATAGGTGAAAACTATATATAGGTACACCATTGATATTTAAAAAGGAAAAAAATAAACCATAGAAATGTAAAGGAATGCATAACATATATATAATTACATGGTTTATTATCTTCGGTAAACGAGGCATGGAAACATAAATGAAAAAAATGCTCCATGTATGTTTTTTTCCATGTATTTTTTTTTTTTTTAAATCAAATTGATAATTTTAATCCATTGATTGTCAATGGAGAATGGGAACCAAAGTTAATAATTCAAAATCACTCGTCTTCAAGGTGGAGGTGGAACCAAGACAAGAACTAGTTCTTGGAAGGGACGGAAGCACTAAAGGGTGGTTAAAATGGGGAAATTGATAAAGGGGATTTTTTTTATTTTAGCTTAACAGCAATGTTCCTTTGATTTTACCAAACATTTTGTAGAGTGCACTAGTGCACTTTGATGGCCAGGGTGCATCAAAGCTATTTTTTCAAAAAAAAAATTGTTCACCACCTCTTGTAGAGAAGATAAGGGAAAAAGTACTCCATTAAAACCCCATTAAACCTTGTTTTCCTTGTTGTGGTTTCACTATAGAAACATATTTCTTATTAAAATTATATCTTGAATTGGGATATCCACACCATAATTGTATTTTGGTTAGGAAGGGTTCTTTGGGTAGTGAAAGTTCTAAAAATGAAATTGTAGAGATTGGTGAGTTTAGAAATGGAAAAGTCTTATATGTTGAGTGAGTGTCATGAGATAGAGATATGTGAATATTGGATAAGTAGTGATAACTATTTGGTTTGAATCATTCGACATAATGATATTTAGGTGTATGTCTAATTTTAATTAATTAAATAAAATAAAATTCTTAAGAATTTGAAAGAAAAATAACATCACCTCTGAGTTTTCCTTTCAAAATATTAATTTAAAGTAAAAAAAAATTAAGTGAAATTAATAAAATATTTCCCTTATTTTCATACTTAGATTCTAGAATATAATTTAAAGGAACCTTCGATATCCTCGAAGCATTGAGTTAACAATTATCGAATCCCATGCAACAAAAAAATCCTATTGCAAAATGGTTTAGAGACATAAGTTTGAAAGAATAAAGAGTAAGGATTTCATACTTCAAAATCATATAGGCATACAAGAGAGAAGTCCAAGCTAAACAGAGTTTATGCTCACCTAAGAATAAGGAAAGGACAACTCATATTCCTCTGATCAATATCACGTGGGGAACAAACAAATTGTAATTATAAAAACTATCATTCTTTGAAAAAGTCAAATGTGGAAAAATTAATTATAGAGAAAAAAGGATTATCATAGAAACTAAATATTATATATAATATTATTTAAATAAAGTCTTTATCAAAAAAGACAAAGATGTAAAAGAAAGTTGAAAGGTTTTAGAGGGGTAACCTAAGCGACAAAAGAGTTTAAAGGTCAAAATCAACCAATTTCATTGGTAAATTCACTTTTTATATTAGAAAAAAGGGAGGGGGTGGCGGGTGTTTCTTGACATTGTAAAACATAGGCCTCTATTATCCAAATTTTGTATGCTTACTTTATTTTTTTGATTAGGGTTATGGATATTTATACAATCAAATATTTTATGAACTTATTCTTATTTGTAGATTGTATTTATTTCTAATCAATTATTTTATGAACTTATCTTTATTTGTAGCTTGTATTTATTTCTATTGGTTCTATATATTTTGGTTCTATATATTGGTTCTGTATATATTGGTTGTATTTATTTGTAGCTTGTATTTATTTCTATTGGTTCTATATATTTATTTCTATTGGTTCTATATATATTGAATTTAGAGGCCAACAACGTTGTATTCTGCATATTTTGAGACCCAAGTTTTATTCATGTACTGTTTATCAACATACACCGTTGTATCTATTTACTGCGACTTTAATTAAATGACTATTTAAATTTTAATAATAAATATTGAATAATCTCACATTTTCACTATTTAATCCATTTATTGCTGTAATTTATGTGGCATATTAAGCATCCGATGGACAATTATTATGTTAAATTTTAGCAACGACTCTTAAATATTTTATTTTTAAATTTTATCACCTCAATTCTCAATTTTCAACCCTTTCATACGTTGGTTGTTTTGATTAATCATTATATAGTGTACTTTAATAATTTTCTTATGCTTTAATGACTTTCTTGAGTATTCCTTTATGTTGTAAGCGATTTTGGTTTCAAAATTCATATCATTCACTTCATATTAATATTTCATTTGGGATGTTTTCAAAATTTAGAAGTTTCCCCGGATGGGGTGACACGTCGTGCAACATTGTCATTTGGCATAGTATTGAGCCAAGGTTTAAATGCGGTAGGCTGCTTCTCATCTATTTAGCATTAACAATGGGAGCAGGCCATTACAGTCGACCTCCACTATGGGTCGGCTTGGCACACCCACACTGCTCATCAACAGAGGAGGCAACCTATGGAACGAGCACTCTCGCTAGAAAACTCTATCCTTTGACAAAGATAGAGGATCACTCGTCTCACACTCCATGCACCCATAATTGAGTCTGCGACAGAGAAGAGAGCTCATACCCCACCAATTCTGGATAATTGGCAGCCCACAGACATTAAGCGAGAAGAAAATCCTCCAACTGTGCCTGAAACTCAAGCTGGAAGCAACTTGAGGGGAAAGCTTGAAGAGGATTTCCCAACCTTCTACATAGAGGAAATACCATGCCTGGAAAACACCTCGACTAACCTAGAGCCTTAAGCAAGAGACAAGACAAGGGGGAGGCTCTGTGAGGATATCCCAAAATGCTATGTCGAGGAAGTGCCTTACATGGATGAGATCTCACAGAGGACCTGTGCGGTAATGGTGCACCATACAGACATAGTAGCCATGGACAAAGACGAGGCCATCGCAGAAGCGAAGGAAGGTACCTCAGGCAAGGCAGACACAAAAGGAATGCATGCACCACTCCTCCGCGTGGCACACCTGGATCTAGTGTTTGAACTCCGAGGACAAATGGAAGACCAGGAGCACAGAGCCCTCCTCATGGGACAACGTTTGGATATGCTTCTAGACACTTATCCCAATGCCCCAGTGAATCGAAAATGTCCAACGTGCGCCCATCCATTTGTCATTCATGCCAAAGCAGCGTGGCAGGAGGATGAGGACGACAGGTCATCGGGTATTTGAGCTTGTCTTTTTTAGTCTGGGTTTCAATCTTGTTGTTCAGAGTTAAGATGATATATTTCCATTTGTCTTGGTTTCCTTCGGGCAGGACAGATGGAGAAACAGTATTTTGGCTTCTTTTCCTAGAAACAACATACTTGCCCCAAATTATGCTGGTTTCTGGTAAAATGGTGGCACATTTGGTGGCAACAATAACGATGTATCTCTGCATTTTTGTCAATATAATATAGTAGGTAACACCTTTTTTACTTCAAAAAAAAAAAAAAAAAACATTTAGAAGTTGATTTTGAAGTATACAAGTTTAAAGATTTTTCTTTTTTGGAAATTTTAAAGGATTTTAATTTCTCAATTTTAAAGTTTAAAAAAAAAAATCAATTATTAATTTTCATATTTTGTGTTATATTGTTTTATGTTTTCAATGTACAATTGTATGTTTTGTATTAACTAGCAAAGAAATCATGGAGACTAGGAGTTCATAATCTAGGGGGTAAGACACAAGTTCTACTTCAATTACAATTTCAAATCAAAACCAAGTCTAACAAAACATAAACTCCAAGAAACCCTTGTTAATGTATGTGAAAAAAATCACTAAAAACAAGAAAAATAATAGTGGTGGTTGTGAAGAATGGATGTGCACATTGTGCATCCATGTGTTTAAGTAAAACTACACTAGGTTGTGACATCCTCTTTTGTCAATATATGGTGAAGGGGTTAAAGGTTGCACATGTGATCTTGAAAAAATGATGGAGTTAGCAAAGCTTCACATGAGTTCCTTGGGTGTTAGTGAAATGGATGTGGACAATGAACATCCATTTAAGGTACCTAGTGTTGTATCATCCTCCAATGATACATGAGATTTGGAAAATGAAAGTCAACTAAACCAAATTGAAACTGAGGAGGGGTCTAATTTCGTGAGGAGTAATAGGTCTACTGGTGTTGTTGTTGAACAAATTTGCAAAATGTACAATATGTTGCATAGGGATGAGGCTAATGATGTTCCAGCTAATTTTTTTTATGGAAAACACAATTTCATTTAATGCCACTCGTTCACCATATTACAAAAAAATGGTGATAAAAATCATAGTTGTTGGGCCAATATATACACCCCCAGGTTACAACAAAATGAGGACATAATTGTTGTATAAAGGGGTGACATGAATGCATGGGCTTATGGGGGACTTGAAACAATATTGGATTCTTACAGGGTGTTCAATAGTCATGGATGGTTGGACAGACATTAAATAAAGGAAATTGTTGAATATTCTTGTCACATCTTTGGGAGGACCTTACTTTTTAAGAGCACTTGATTGCAATGGAAAAATTAAGGATGCTACCTTCATGTTTGAGGTGTTGAAGGATGCAATTGATGAGGTTGGTCCTTCGAATGTAGTACATGTAATCACAGATGCAACACCTTTTTGTAGAGTAGCAGATTGATGGTCCAAAGTCAATATAGGCATACCTTTTGGACTCCTTTTTTTGTACATGCCCTTCACAATATCCCCAAAGACATTGGCAAAATATCTTGTATTTTTAAAATAATTTCAAATGCAAGAGATCCACAAGTGTTCATTTGTAACCACCATGCCTCATTAACAATCTACAGGATGAAATCAAGGAAACAATTTTTAAGACATGCAGAAACAAGATATTCCACATACTTCATTCTTCATCACCATATGATTGAGGTGCATGCATCCTTATGTAACATCCCGCTCTTGTAGACACTGAACAAACTTATTCTTTGAGGACACTTGCTTGTAAGTGATCCAGATTATTATATCATTGACCGTTGATTATTATTATGAGGCATTATGGATGTGATGATATGTTATTTTGTTGCATTGACTTAGACAGTTGTTATTGACTCTGTTCTCCTGAGTGTGCAGGATTTTGACCTTGAGGATGATGAGGCATCAATGAAACCTTTGGACTCTAGATTGAGTCAGGGAGTGGACTATTTAGGTTTGATTGTTCTATATATGACATATGTGCATATGATTAGATGTTATCATTATGGAGTTTATTCTGACATGATTCGTTGATGATGCAGCCTGACGATAGCTTTCCGACCAGACTCACATATGGAGTAGAGGGGTCACGCCCGATAACCAGAGACATTGAGGGAGAGGTGTGGACAACAACCCTGCCACAACCTACTAGGACTCCCGATGTGGCTTGAATTGTAGGTTAACGATTACCTAGTTCGAGAAAACCCATGATGTCGTGAGGGAAGACTGGGATAGTCGCTCATGATGATTCTAAGGGGAACGTAATAATGCAAGGGCCTTATTCCTTAAAGGGCCTTAGTCTCCCACAAGATCACCTGACGAAGTATTGACTCCAGGGGTTTTTGATGTCTACCAAGTCAGTCAAGAGGTGAGTGGCACCCTTGGATCACATAGTGTGTCCTGAATGGCATGTCACACAAGAAAAATGGAAAGAGGCGAGTGACACCCTTGGAGAAAGTAGTGCGTCCTGAAAGGAATGTCGTGCAAGAAAAACAGAAAGAGGCGAGTGGCACCCTTGGAGCACATAGTGCATCCTGAAGGGCATGTCACACAAGGGAAACAAAAAGAGGTGAGTGGCACCCTTGGAGCACCTAGTACGTCCTGAAGGGCACGTCGCGTTGTTAACTAATAAGTGAATAAACCTAGATGGCCTTATAACAAATAATGTAATAAGAAAGATTTAAAAACAATTTCCCTAATAAAATGTCGCCCAGCCTAGGAAAATAAAATATAGGTCTAAGTGATACTTGTAATAAAATAAAATTATATATATATATATATGGATAAAAATAAAATAAAAAATTAATAAATAATAATAATAATAATAATAATAATCATTAAACATGTGACGAGAAGGGGGTAAACAACTCAATTAATTTATAAGAATATTTTGGGGGATAAAATTAAAATAATAATGATAATAATAATTGTTTTGTTGCATATGCTAATTAAAAATTTTATTAATTAAAAAGAAAAAGGGGAAAAAGGTAATTTTCTACACTTGCCAATTTGAGTTTTAGAGGAAAAGGGAAAGAGGGAAATTTAAAAGAATTAGGAAACTAAGGGAAAAATGGGGAAACATAAAGAGAAAGGGAAACATAAGGAAAAAGCAAAATGACTAGCCTACTAAGGTATCTTTCCTTTAATAACTTTCTAAATTGAACTCAACTAGTAAATTAGTAAGGGGGTAGGTCATTAAAATGTGTAAGGAAATATGAGGACACCATGGAGTGATTCTAGGAATGATTTTAGGTGGGTGAGGGAAATAGGAGAAATCAAATAATTAATGAAATTAATTTCTGGTGCAACCAGGGGATGGGTGACACATGTACGGGGAGGATTTTTCTAAATCAATTTTTTTAACAATAAATTAAATGGGAAATTGGGAAAGAAAATGACTTAGAAACTCTATATAAAGGAGGGAGGAGGAGGATGATGGATCTATTCTATGATGCATAACGTTACGTTGCAGAATTTTACAATTGACTGACTTAGCTTGTGGGAGTTGGGATACCCAGCTCGGTGAGGAGTGGTAGCTCGACCTTGCAAGGCGATATGGGAGCTAGTTGTTCTCTGGTTTAGTGTGTGTGGCCCCTTTGTGGCTCGGGGGGGTAAGGGGGAAGAAGAGTACCCCTAGCATTGGTTGGGAGGTACTGGTGAAGTCTCACCAGTCAGTAAGCGGGAGCTGCACGGAGCACGCAAGACAATGAATCAGAGTGGGTGACTTGGGCTATGGTATGCTTACTTTTATTTTGCATGGTAGATTATTATTGACCTTGCGCTTTGAATTATGTACTTTTAACTATGTAAAGAAGGTGTTGGACTTAGCATTTTAATTGAGAAATTAATTTCCCCATAGCCTTAAGCTCGTTGCTTGAATTAATTCCCTTGGCATTCGATCCCTGAATGTTGTGACTGTCCGACTAGTTTTATTGATTTGTTGTGAAGGGTTGTGCTTTTACTTCGTCCTCATCCCTAGTTTTCCATTCCTCGCTTGAGCAGTCGGCCAGGAGCCGAATCGACGTTCGTCACTTCGATGCACAATGACCTATAGATTCTAATGCCCTTCTTTTATGTGTGTGGATGATGAGCGAAGGATGTGTTTGCCCAACTGTTTTCCCCTTCTTATCTCTATGTTTGATATCTACCTTTCTTTGGTCTTTGCATGTTATATCACCTCTATGTCCTAATCATTCTCGGCGTCTGAAAACTATGTTTAGTATTCTCTGCATTTCAACACCCTCAACCACAATTTTTTTTTACTCTGTGTTTTTATATATTGTTGGATAAATTTAACTCTATGTTTTTATATATTGTTGGATAAATTAAATATGCGTTGTAATACCTCCCTCGCGGCTTAACTCTGTGTTTTGTTTTATTGATGGAAATATTATCTTCATTTTTTTATACCTCTGCACTTTAATATTTGAAGATGATTTGACACTACATTTTTTCCTCTTGTTTGATAGCCCTTAGATTTGTTTGGACTGCGATTTTTCCTTATGAATTTAAATTATTTGAAGGCGATTTTGCCCTGCGCTTCTCATATTTCATTATCCTTCCGGCTACAGTATTTAATTTTTCTAGTTATTTATTATTTTATCAAAATATTTGATTTAGTATACCGATTATGCATGGACCAAATGTTCTTGAATAGTGAATGGTATTATGTCCAGTAAACTCGTAATGCTTAGAATATTTTTTATAAAAAAAAACAAATTGGTACATAATTATGAATGGTATTGTGTCCAGTAAGTTAGAAATGATATGAATAATTAAAAAAAAAAATATGAGTTACAATCCCAAGCTCACCTTTGGAAATAAAAAAACAATACCTCCTTCGTCTACTCTTGCGTTTTCGTTCTATGCAATAAGAATCATTCCTAGAATTTCCTTATCTCAGGATCTATCTCTAGGTTTTTCCCTGTGCTCATAAATAATTACAAAATAGGTTGTTGACTACTTCAACAGGTAGAGTTTTTATCAAGTCTGACCACTAAAAAAAAAGAGAGATTCAAGATAAAAAAACAAAACAAAGTGGGAGGAATAGTTCCCGAAACATTATTTACACTTATTAGATTTGCTACCCTTGAGCATTGGAAAGTCCATGACTGAAAATGGAACATTATGTCTACGTATTTTTTTTATGCCTTGGTCTACAAAATTTCCTCAGTGATTTACTACCTTGATGGCAAATTTAATCTGCGTTTTTATTTTGATTGCCATCATTTCGCCCAACAATTCTGACTGCGTGTATTACATATTGACTGCAAGATTTACCCCCTGGGTGTAATAAATAGCATTCGGGTTGTGGTTAAATAAGGATTTTGCAATGACAATGATTATGTTGTGAAGTTAATAGCATTAATTTGGGTAATAAATAAGTTAGACAACGATTTGTGTGTAGTGTCAGCATTTTACTTGTTTTATGAATGGCGACGAAATATTGTAGAATGATTGTGTTTTAGCTTTTAAATAACAGTGAATTCCTACTATCAATACCAATGAGTTTATTACGTGAATGGCAACGATCATGTTCACTTATTACCTTGTATAGACATCCACCTCGTGTTTTTATATATTTGTAAATAGTTGACAAACATATTTATCAGAGAACTTAATTTGGACAGAAATTATAACTTGTATATAAAGTTTCGATTATTAATTCATACAACCATGTCAATTAGTATAAACTTGTTAAAATATAGACTCATGTATAATAGACTAGTTAAAATGTAGAGTGTAACATTTTAAACATAGAAGGTAACTTTTCAACATTAAATTGGTTAAAATATAGGCTGGCTAATTTAGACATCAATGTCATTTTTTATACGCAACATAGATCACCTTTAAAAATGTTAAGTAGTTCACCCATTTATAATGGAAAATGTATAATTGCTGACAAGTGTATTTGATTTGGTTAAATGTCTATTTTAGTCCACATGTATGATAACATTGATGACAATAGTAACATAATAAAGGTTCAACAGATAACAGGATGTGTTAGACATAATGATTTATTGGTGTACTGGTCTTTCTCTTGCGCAAGCTTAATGGACAAGAATTTAGTAGATGTAGCAACTAAAACCTTTAATATCCTTTAGTTATTTGGTATTTATGTGCCTTGCGCCTTAGGTCGAGCTGGAAGGGGTGATTGGTCTTGTCGGTACACCACAGGTTTCCTTGTAGGAAACAAGAATCCTCCGATCTTTCGTGCAATTTAATTTGAGTGTTATCATGCATCTTGTCAATCTGTTGCTTGGGGTGTGGGTATAGTCCTCTTGTTAGTAACTTGAATCCTAGCAATTTGGATTCATCTATATTCCTTCATCCAGATAGGTTAGGTAGTGCCAGGGTTATCTCTGCACCTATCACCTGGGGACGTCATGAGGTCTGATGAGGGGATCATGGTGCGCCCTATTGGATAGAGGTGAATGATAACTTGGCCAGAGTCTGTGCCTTGCAAGTGAGTGTTTTTTATCATTGTAAGTTTTTTATTGGCGCATGGGTTGAATGCCTTCATCTGTTTGGTTGCATGCCAGTGAGGTTCTAGTTAATTATCCGACGAGGCCATTGTGTCAGGATGGGGACGTTGTCCCTTAGATTGTAGGCATGGTCATGTTGTGTCGGGCATGTAGTCATTTCTCCTTGTTGTTTTATGCATGTTTCAACCAATTTCTCTTGTGCCAATGCGTGGAGTCATAGTTGTCTGTTGCCTGATCGGCGTGCATGTGTTCGTAGTCAGGTTGTGTGGTTCAACTGTTGTTGTCATTTCCTTCTTGTCTAAAACAAAAAAAAACAAAAGTTGTTTTCTTCTTCTCTTGTAGTCGTAATGAAGGGCTCGTTACACCTTACAAGCCACTGTTGTTTCTCAAGAGTGGAGAGAATGGTTCCAAACAAAATCATCTCAAGCCAAGAAGATAAGAGATATTATTCTTGATGAATATTGTTGGTGTGAGTGTAGATATGTGGTTTATGTTAAGTACCAAAGACTTAATACAAAATACACCAGAGTAGATCCAATAAGGATATATGAAAACCACACTTTATTATAAGAAAACCCTTGAGGTAGGGAAACACCATACAATGGATCATATTATGGAAGTGATCCTCTCATGTTCACTTGCCTCTTCTATTATGGATGGGATCCTCTCATGTTCTCTGATACCACTTTTTAAGAAACAAATACCTGAATACAAAATACCAGAATAGTACCAAAGATATTTGAATACAATCACAACAGAATATATATGGAACAATATAGAAAACCACCACTTTATTATATCAAAACCCTTGATGTAGGGAAACACCAGACAATGGATCCTATTATGGAAGTGATCCTCTCATGTTCACTTGCCTCTTCAAGGGGGCATTATGCTATTGAGCTACCGCTCCAAGTACAATACTTCTCTTCATGTCCCATTACATTGTTTGAACCCCTTTATATAGTGCTACCAACCACCTAAGAACATTCTAGAGGAGGAACCTTCTAGAAGCCGAACCTTCTAAGATGTTCTCTTATATTGATTATATCTAAGTACCATAGTCAGTCTTTTTTAATACTATAGTGGACCTAGTCCACCTTACATTGAATGGCCTCTACTATTATAACTATGGGCCCTCCGGGCCCCCCACTACCTCTCTAGGTACCTAACAGTTTGTTTCACAACTCTGATTGTGGAGATGATTAGGTATGCAAATTATGATTCCCCTACTCTTGGGGAAATATATGAATGTATGGGTAGCATGGTGGGCAAGGGAAGACACATAATTCATTATATAAACCCCTCTTTGGAGTTTTCCCAAGAAATCCACAATATAATAGACAAAATATGGCTCAAACTCAATACCTTTATTCATGTGGTTTCATATGCCATTAATCTAAAGTGGTATATGGAGAGACCAAATAGAGTTATACTGTTGATGATGAATGGGTAAAGAATGGGTTTCTTAATTCCATAAGAAAGATGTATAATCCTGATGAATAAAGTGTTATGCAAGCAAATTTTGTTGATTTTGGTGCCTTAAGGCCCCCTACCTTCACTCTGTATGCAAAGGAGGACATCAATATTTATGCACAAAATAATCCCATTGGATGGTGGAGAATGTATGGGTGGAAATTCCAAGAGATTCAACAACTTTCCTCATGCTTTCTATCTCAAGTTGCTAGTTCCTCTGTAATGGAAAGGAATTGGTCCACCTATAGTTTCATCCACTCTGTTAAGAGGAATAGGCTTACCTCTAATAGAGAAGAGAAATTGGTTTATTTTCATAGTAGTCTTCGAATTTGTTCAAGGAAGATACCTAAGTATTTAGAAGGCCTTGCAACACAATGGGATGTGGATGCTAAAGACGCTACTTAGAATGATGATGAGGATAATCCTTCACCAAATGCAGGCTTGGTTGGCATACCCTTATATGAAATTGCATTTAATCTTGGTGATGATTATGATGGTGATGATGGAGGTGATGGAGGTGCAATTCCTAGTGAAGCTTAGGCTTATATGGATAGCCTTGTAGTTGAATATCGCACTTTATGATAACCTTAAATGTTAATTATATATTTTAAGCCTCGGTCTTTGGGAATTTTTGGACTGTGATTTACTTTGGTCATTTTTCCAGCTTTTGGACCATGTATTACTTTGGGCTTTCTGTTCATTTTTGAACTATCTATTACTTTGGGCATTTTATCAATACGAATATCAAAATGATGTGGGTGCTTTCTATTTCTTAAACTAATATATAGACTTTTGAATAATTTAAAAGCATAAATATTTGTATTTAATATTTATGTTCTAAGTTAAGTTCTTTACATGATTTCAGAATTTGGAAAATATACATCCATATATTGTCATATAATATTTTTTAATTTTTTTATTGTTTTCAAAGTTTTCAAATTTCTTTTGGAGGTATTTCAACTTTCAACTTTGATTTAATGGATTTAACTAACAAACCGTTCTTCCAGTTTGTCACCAAACTTGACAATGAAAATAATTCTCCAAAATATTCATGAAATGTGCGTGGATTCATGTTTAGGGGAAACTACGATAGGGGAGATGCCCATTTTATAGGGAGCAAAGGCCATGCGATTAAAAAATGTCATTGTTCTGAAGATCAACTCAATGAAGTGTTATGAATTTCTAATCAACATCAAGTTATCTTTGAAGTGCTTCCTAAACAACACAAAGAAAACAATCATTGATGGCCTTTTAGTACTTACTTGTCACATTTCCATGGTGTTTTGAAGTTTGAATTTTTGGGATTTCTCAATTTTGACTAATTTTGGATAATGTAAATGGTCACTATTACATTTTATAAATAAATATTCACGTACAATTACACTTATCGTTTATCATTTATGGTTTAGGTGTCAAATTGATATTCAAGGTCTATAAATTATTAATTATTTTATTAATTTTTTTTTTATATTTTTAATTTTTTATATTTTATAAATTTTAATTTTAAAACTATATTATATTTTTTAATACATATTATTGTCGCTCCCAAATTGTTTCTTCCTGTAAATTTGGAAGAATATTTTAGTCATATCCGATACTTGTACCCTCGTTCCTTCGTTCTTGAAACTTGTGCAACATAGCGTATATAGATATTAAGTAAATAGTATATATCTCCACTTTTTCTTTAGGTGGAGGTAGATTTGCACAAGTTGAGTTATTCAAAGAAGTGTGACAAGTGTATGACCAATAACTATAAGGAAAAGACCTTTTAGCAGAGGTTGTCATGGAGGTTTCTAGTGTTACAAAATTAGCAAAAACTGTCAAAAAAACCTTCGCTACAACATTTGTTTTCGATAGTGGATGTTTTTGTGGATACTATAATGGAAGTTGATTATAAATAAAAATATTTGGATGGCCATAGGTGTTAGTAGATGTTTTTGAATTGGTACATTTGTATAAGGCAAAAGCACCGGTGCATACATACACCTACAACACCAGTGTTTTACATGTAACATCAAGCACCAAGGCAGTAAAATATGAAAACACAGGGGCAGTAAAATATTTAAGCATTGAGGCATTTGTCCTATAAGAATCAGGGCTTTAACATTAAAACACACCAGGAGAGTGAAAAATAATTAAGCACTAGGGATTTCTTCATAGAACGCACCAGTGCATTATTAATAAGAAGACACTGATCCTGTATAAAATAATATGCATCATTGTGTTACAAGGAAAAACACTCCGGTGCATTAAAAATTGAAAGCATTGATGCTTTGTAGTAACAAACAAACCTCAGTGCTTATCAAAAACATAATAGCACTGGTGCATATCAATAACACATATGCATCGATGGCCCCAAACTTTTAATATAACGTTGTGGTATTAAATTAATATTGAAACCATTGCTAATTGATTAGATAAAAGCACCAGTGCGAATTTCATATGAAACACACCAGTGAGTTTTAGTATTAAATGCGCAGATGAGATTAATAATTATAATACACCCAGAGACATCGACCTGTGATAAGATATTATTGTTATTTTTTAATTCCATTATTTATCAAAAAAATTGCATATATATTATATTTTGATTAATGAATTTGGATATGATGTTTGGATTAATTTGTTATATCATCAGATTTTCCATCTCTTCATTATAATATTTAGTCATCCATATATTTAATTAGCGATGTAACATGTCACAACGACATTGGACAATGCAATAGAATAAATTAAAACATATTTTATTATATGAATAAGAGGGTCTTTATCATACAAAATGGGACACTTATCGACAATCCCTTGTCTTTCAATTGAGACATTATGTCCATTACATTAAACAAAAATGTATGATTTTCATAGAAAATTATTTCAAAAAAATACAATTACAACTTTCATTGATATCCAAATATATTGGTCATCATTCTTCACTGGAACTGTTGTTAGTTCTCGAGCTACTTACATGCCTTGGGTTATTTTGATGAATGTTTGGTTGATTGTCTGAATTGTTTTTTTCTTCTTGAAGTTCCATCTACAAATATAAAAATAAATTGTAATGAGTCTATCTACATTGGTGAGAATAATGAAAATTGAAATAAATAATATACATGAATGTATATTGAAAAACGACATACCTCCATAGAAAGAATTGACTCATGAATCATACACATATGTTGAAAATCAATTCTCATGCCTTGTTTCAACAATTCTTATGTTGTCTCAGTTCCATACTTTGTTTCCTGCAAGTTTTATACCCCATAATAAAGCATAGATTTAATATAGAGTATTATTTTTGTTTCATTAATTATAAAATGATAGAAGTAAAAAAACATAGATTCTACTTACAAATTCCACAATTAATTTTTGATATGCCAACATATACTCACAACCCTTAATTAATCCAATGTCAATCAATTTTTTTGATGGCTCTTCTTTGTATGTTAGCACCTATTTGAAGACATTCAAGGATGGATGTTGTAAAACAACTTAAAATATACAAAAAAAAAACCTTAAGTTGTTATAAGGAAATAACAATTACTCACAAACTTTGTTATCAATCCTTTTCTTCCTTGTCATCCAGTTTTATGTGTAGATTGACTTCCATTTTCTTTTATTTTCTATAAGAGAATATTTGAAAATTAATATTTAATATATAATTAATTATTTGTACCTAATAGAAAAATTCAATGATTACATGCATTTGTAGCACGTTCTTGTTGAGATAGCTCCTTCTGTGATGCAATTATGTCCAATTCTTTGACCATCTCCTTGTACACTTTTTTGGACATTCATTCTGGGATATTTTGGATATTAGCTCATTGGTCCTCTAGGTTTTTCATAATTTTCCTGAAAAAATAATATGACAATAAAGTATTTTTATATTGATATATGAAAACTAAATATCACAAAATTGATATATTAATAAATGAATACTTTGTANTATTTTGATGAATGTTTGGTTGATTGTCTGAATTGTTTTTTTCTTCTTGAAGTTCCATCTACAAATATAAAAATAAATTGTAATGAGTCTATCTACATTGGTGAGAATAATGAAAATTGAAATAAATAATATACATGAATGTATATTGAAAAACGACATACCTCCATAGAAAGAATTGACTCATGAATCATACACATATGTTGAAAATCAATTCTCATGCCTTGTTTCAACAATTCTTATGTTGTCTCAGTTCCATACTTTGTTTCCTGCAAGTTTTATACCCCATAATAAAGCATAGATTTAATATAGAGTATTATTTTTGTTTCATTAATTATAAAATGATAGAAGTAAAAAAACATAGATTCTACTTACAAATTCCACAATTAATTTTTGATATGCCAACATATACTCACAACCCTTAATTAATCCAATGTCAATCAATTTTTTTGATGGCTCTTCTTTGTATGTTAGCACCTATTTGAAGACATTCAAGGATGGATGTTGTAAAACAACTTAAAATATACAAAAAAAAAACCTTAAGTTGTTATAAGGAAATAACAATTACTCACAAACTTTGTTATCAAT
Source organism: Picea sitchensis (assembly GCA_010110895.2). Taxonomy (NCBI): domain Eukaryota; kingdom Viridiplantae; phylum Streptophyta; class Pinopsida; order Pinales; family Pinaceae; genus Picea; species Picea sitchensis. The sequence continues at coordinate 175,728 of SNQJ01S0003750.1, read as the reverse complement.
CCTTTTCTTCCTTGTCATCCAGTTTTATGTGTAGATTGACTTCCATTTTCTTTTATTTTCTATAAGAGAATATTTGAAAATTAATATTTAATATATAATTAATTATTTGTACCTAATAGAAAAATTCAATGATTACATGCATTTGTAGCACGTTCTTGTTGAGATAGCTCCTTCTGTGATGCAATTATGTCCAATTCTTTGACCATCTCCTTGTACACTTTTTTGGACATTCATTCTGGGATATTTTGGATATTAGCTCATTGGTCCTCTAGGTTTTTCATAATTTTCCTGAAAAAATAATATGACAATAAAGTATTTTTATATTGATATATGAAAACTAAATATCACAAAATTGATATATTAATAAATGAATACTTTGTAATATATATATATATATATATATATTCTAAATTTTTTTTTTTAGGAATATTACTTTTTGAATGATTATTTTTTGTTGTTGTATGTTTTTGCTATTTGAAGACTGACATGTCTCATTGACCATTTCTCTACAAATGCTTCATGTAGTTTAAATATAATCTAGTTCTTGGAATCATTGGATCGATTTCTATATTGTAAGTGGAAAGTACGTCTATACATTCATTCAACTATTTCCCTCATAGCTCTTTAAAAGTTTTTCCCTATTTGATTAATCTCCAACACCACTCCAGATGAGATAAGGACCAACTCATCATCATTTACATCTTCTATATTAATTGATTTTTGTTTTTTTATGATGACATTTTGTTCCCTCATTGTTGGTGCATGTAGAACATTTTTTTTTTTGTAAATAAAAAGGGGGTAATTCCTATTACTTTGCTGTCATAATAAAAAAAACCACATGTCATCATCTTGCCACCTGTTCTACCAAATTAGTGGAAACTGAAACAATTGGTCACCCGTTATACCTTTTGGAAAAAAATATATCCTCCACCTGCCATGCCCATTGGAAGCCAGAGCAGGTGGCTGATGATTGTCCTTACATTTCTGTCCTAGGAAGCTAAAGCAAGCTAACAACTGTTGGAAAAAGAAAACAAGACAGGAAATTTTCATAGACCCTGTACAGAGATCTGAACAAGAATTCTGAATATTTCCACTATCATAGAACAAGAAACTAATCGTTGGCACTTGGGGATCTGTCTTCCAGATCTTCGGTGAGAGGTTTGTCACTGGGTTGGAGCATGAAGAGCTTTGCATAGGTCGGGTAATGTTGCTTTGTGAGAACATTCAAGAAAGCGTCAAAGAGCATGTCAATCCTCTGGCTAATGAGGGTGTCTCGATGGATCTGATCCACCATGTGGCTCCTGAGGTCAAATATGAGATCCAACTACTCCAGGGTGAAGAGAGGTGGCAGATCTAGGTTGAACTCTAGAATTTCATTTAGCGATGGAGGTTCCAAGATGGGGTGGTTCTCCTGCTCGGTGTCAGTGATGCCTTCCTCAACTGCCTCAACCTCTTCTTTCGCTTTGCTAGTGTCATTTTGGAGTGAAACGCTTGAAGCCTTGTGGAGGAATTCCTCCTTAATTATGAAGGTGGACCCTTCCATGGCATCCTGGGTTATTGTGTTGGCTTTGCTGATGCTAGGAAACTGTAAATCGTCTAGCACTGTGAAAATGAGGTATTATGGTGGGACCTGGATGGGTTCCTCCGGGATAACCTCCTCAACGTAGGCCATCGATGCAGTCCATGGCTTCTCCATGCACTGGGTCCTAGCAATAGACATGGCCCTTTCCATATGCTATAGGCATCTCTGTCGAGAAACATAGTTGTACCAGGAAGGTCCTCGCCTCGACTTACCCCTCTCTCTCTCGCCATGACTGAGCCAGGAGGGATACAAATTCTTTGAGTTACTTCCAGGAGAACCCATTGCATAGTCCAATTCTTAAAACATGCGGGGTGGCAAAGATCAAAGGTGAAATAATTCCATCCTAGGCTAGGTGGGAGAGATAACCTCGTGGTGGACATGACCGCTATATGCACCCATCTCCTGCAATTAATCCGCAAAACTTCCATTAACCAAACTTGTAGGATTGTGCTCCCTTCCTCTGCAGATAATAAAGGTCTCCCTCCATTCAATACTAAGGTGAAGAGAGATGACTGGCCATATTTATGGCTGGAGTCCTGGGAAGGTTGTGTGGCCTCCAATTGCTATGTGGCACCCCATCCGGAAGGTGCCTGTAGAAAATTAAACATATGTGAATTAATAGATTGTTTGAAACATGTCATCTAATATTCCTAAGTATGTTATTAATGAAAATTAAAAAAACAAATCATATTGAATAGTATTTTTTTATTCACCTGATTCAACTCTCTGCATTTTTCCATCAATATTTTACGCTATGCAATTAGATGAGAAATAATATTATTGATCTTCCTCATTTTTTGGCCCTAAATGACACACACTAACCAATACATATTAGTTAAACTTACATATAGTTCAACCATATTAATTTTGTATAGAATTTACAAAGAACATGTCTTCTTGTTTTTTTGGATGTGCCATCATTGTATCGACGATAACGTTTCTTATTTGAACTCTTCTCACTCATATTTTTATCAATATACAAATTGTACCATTCAATACAAAAATTATTAAATATATTTTATAAATAAATCACATAATTTTTAGTGAAAAAAAATCGTTGTAACCGGTGCCCTTTTTATATACAAAGCACTGATGCGTTTATTACATAAAATGCACCGGAGTTTTCCATACAACAAAACACACCAAACATCTTAATTTATTTTTTTAAATATTGTCAATTACAACTGTGTGATATATATAGAAGACATCACAACAACTACAGTAGAAAACAAAAACATAGCAAAAAAATTAAACATTCATAAAAACAAAAATAGAAAAATTACACACTGATGAGAAGAAAAAAAAATAATAATAATGTGACAACATTTTCTGTGTTGTTTAGATGAGAACATCGATGATATTTTTTGTTTGCACCAATTTTTTAAATTTAAAAAAAAAAAAATCTTGATCAGTGCATTCCTTATACATAAACGCACCGGTGCGTTTCTATTGCAATGGTGCACTAGAAAATCAGAAAATGTTTTTGAAAAAGACGTCAAATCAAAAACCGTTTAAAAAAATAAAAAGGCAGAGGGTTGACTATGTTTGGTATCCGATGCAATAAGTGGTCCCTTTGCATCACATGCCAAACACTTATATATAGAAAAACAAACCCATGAGACATAAAATACCTAAAACAAAAATCCCTAATTCTGAAGTGCTAGAGGGAGTTAAACCCTAGGGTGAAATTCCTCATTCACGTAAGTAAAAAAAAGGGGTTTAAGGTAGGTAGGAATGTTTTTTTTTTCTTTTTTCTTAATGTAGGGTTTTGAGTGATTCACCATACCCTTCAAATCCTGGTTTTAAGAATATTTATGTTGTTCCAAAGTATTCTTTTGCTCCACAGTGCTCCCCGATATGTCTCTCTTCCAAATCTATCTACTATAAATTTTGACAAAATAATGAAAATATTGAATACCCTCTTAATATTAAAAAAACATTATGAAAAGGGTTTAGAGTGAATCGCCATACCCTTCAAATTCTCATATTAAGAATAATACTATGGTTCCAAAGTATTCTGCTCCTCCACAATGTTTCTCTGTATATCTCTGTTGCAAGTCTCTCCCCTGCAAAATTTTGCAAAATAATGAAATAGTGAATAGCTTTTTAGTATTTAAATGACTATGAAATTTGATTCCCACTCTTTTTTTAATTTTTTAAAAAACTCGCACTTTTTTTTTCTTTTTCGACACGACGGTGCATTTATATAAGTCACATTGGTGTGGCCATATTACATTATGCATCGATGCATCCATATTAATTTATGCACCAGATACATATAGTTTTTTTTTATTAACAAAATCTTGAAACATTGTGTGGTCGATTTTCCAGCGCACTGGTGCTTATTGTTAATATCTGCACTAGTGTGTTTGTGGTTTATAAGCACACTGGGATGCTTCTAAAGTTATTTGAACTTTTATTTGCACAAAAAAATAGTATATTCATCTCAAATTATATTTTAGGATGAATTCACATGAATTGCAATACTTTAGTATAGATTTTACGTTTGACGTCACCTTATTCTTAAAAAATGGTTTCAAAACTATATTCAAACTCAGATTGTGGTATGGTCCTCGAAATTTATTATAGATATGTACAAGAAAATTTATTGCTAATTTTGTTGAAATGCAGGGAGAAAAACTTATTATATGAACCAATGGCCAATTCTTCAAATTCCATCCCATTCCATATTGCTCAAAGTCCATCGCGGAGTTCTCTCTTTATATATCAAATAAGTTTACATTATTTTATTTATGTTTCGATTATCTCATTGAATTTTTTTATCCATGTCAATCTGAATAAAAATGTATCCAAATTTGCATGATCCTGATTGAGAATCAATTTCAGATGAAAAAAATATTCCAATACCAGTTCAAAAATGTCGAAAGGTCTTGTCAGGAGCAACATACCGCAAGAAGTTGGTAGATGAAAATGGATAGTCGTTTTACCGTGCCAATTGTGACATTCCATCTTCAAGCCGCAATCCTTGGTCAACGATGGTAATAATTTTTTGGTATAATGTAATTTGAAAAAACAAATTATTGCATTGTGCTTACTAATATCATCGATGTACTAATGTTCAATATTTTTGAAATTAGGATTCTTCTGATGATGAGTGACCTACCTACCATATTCTGTTGCATCCCAAAACAATGTCAACCCGGGAGAAGGATGTAATGAGAGAACAAATCGAAGAGGAAGCGTACCAAGAATGGTTTAGTCAACCACCTATTCAATTCCCACTACGTCCACATTCACCAATTAGGAATGAATACAAAAATAGTAGTTCTTCAAATGTTGGAAATGGAGACAATAAAAAATAGGTTCATATGGATGATTACTTACGGGATACGACTGTGATGGATACAATGTTGTTAGATGAATTATAGAATGACGATATAGGGGATTATTCTCATACCAATGACACCATTTTCGAAAGCCTAAAATATGTTTCCACCACTTCTCTCTTTAGACCTAGTGCCTAGTCAAATTCTACCCAACTTGGGGAACAAATGTTACTGTACAACATGAAAAAAAGTTTGTCATGTCAAACACAGGTTTCTCAAAAATATTAAGGTAATTGAATAACAAGTGTCGTATATTAATTTTGAGAAATCTTGTCACACAATCAACATTATAAATGGTTTATTTTATAAATGTTAAATGACCTTGTACATTTCTATTTCCCACTAATTGCAAGATATTCAAAGATAAACAGGGATGATTTTAAGGATGGAAATTTATTTTAAAATGTAGAAACCTTGGCAAATCTTACTAATCCTTCATATTCCAACTATAAATGATTGGTGATAGTTTTGTAAAAGTATTCAAATTTCTAAGGATTTTATATATTTTTTATAAAATTTGGATGATTTTTAAGGTAAAATAATTTTATCCTACAGAATTTGGAAGAATCATTTTTAAAATAATGAATCTCATTTTTGGAAAAGCCACGAAAAATTAACCCATGAGCAAAATTTATCCCCTAAAATCATCCCTGAAGATAAGGTTCTTCCTAGTGATAATGTTTTTCCCGGTAGTTGCAAAGAGGAAAAACATTTGTTGAAAATGTTGGGTGTTGAGTATATATCATATCATGCATGTCTAAATGATTGTAGTCTATATAGAGGAGAATATGCAGACAAAGCGATATGTTTAAAATTTGGACATGAAATGTACCATAAATCGAATAAAAACGATAAATCACATGGTCCTCCTCATTATATATTGAGACACATTCCTATAATCACTAGGATTCAAAGGCTCTTTCATTGCAAATAACTAGCTATGTTGCAGGGATGGCATGCCTCGCACAAAAGGGAGTCAGGAGTTATGTGAATCCCAATAGATTCAATAGCCATGAAGCATATAGAGAATACATGGCCAGGAAAATTCAAGGATGAAGTACAAAGTCTATGACACAACATAGAAATGGATGGTGTGAACCCATATTCTCTCCAAAACACCAACTATTATGATTGGCCTATAGTAGTGATCAATAACAATACCCCCCATGGTTGTCCATGAATAATGCACATCTTATTATGGCTCTTATAGTCCCTGGTAGAAAACAAGTGAAGAAAATGGATGTCTACCTACAATGATTGGTAGATGAATTGAAGGAATTATGGGAAGGGATACATGTAGATGATGTATCAAGACCCATTGCAATAGAGAGGAGTTTTATGTTGTATGAAATATGTTCTTACACCACATATTATTATCCATGTGTAGGAGTTTGCTTTGATAATTAACATGTTTATTGATTTTTTTATATATGTAAGAATATTTATTTGCATATTTAATTCATTGTGATTGACATTCTATTCTTAAACGCTAACATGTTATGTATACAATAATTTCGTAGATCTTGTAACTAAAGGCTATCATGGATGTAAATGTTGTGGACCTTCTCTGAAGGCTAGGTGGTTCAACCACCTACGAAATCCAATGTACGACTTCTCAGGGGTATTCCTCCCAGAATAACACCCGTATAGAAGAGAAACATCTTCTTTCAATTCTAAAACAAAGAGAACCCAAATGCCTGCAATAATGACACCAACAGAATGGCTTAGAGCATATGAGAGAGAGAAGGAGAAGGATATTACAAAAATGTTCAATTCAAATGGGGATCCTATGTTTGATGATCTAGAATTCTTCGACACCTATGTTGAGAAATTTTCCATTGGGATTAAAAGGAAATATATATCTTTTATGAGATCCCCTATTGGGAGCATCTTAATATTTCCCACTTACTAGATCCCATGCATATATTTTAAAATGTTTCATCTTCTTTGTGGAGGCACATATCATCGAAAGAAAGTGACACATTGGCTATGGAGGAGAGATCTTATTTCTTCAAAAACTAAAAATAAACATTGGCTAAGACAAGAAATTAGAGGAGAGGTTGGTCCCTCTTGGCATTTCAAAGAAGGTGATGTCCGATGGATTTTAAATAAAGAAGATATTTCTTTGGAAAAGTAAGTTATATTGGGTGTGAAGGTGCCTTATTTATATGGTTCTTCCCTAGGATGTTGCTTCACTATGTGTCAAAACCATTTGTCAGGGTTGAAATAACATGACCATTTGAACCTTGTAAAGGTACTACATATGTCAAAAATATGATTTTATTATTTGTAATTTTTATTTTTATGCCATGGGAAAAAACAAAATTAATTTTTTATGTGTTTACTTTGTAGTTTCATTATCCTCTGCTCATGTGTGGGTGTGTGAACCATGACTTCCCCCATGACCTAAAGCATTCCATATATAATTTATCTTCATTTGTACATTGGATCACATAAAAGGAGATTCATATGGATAGCATTCTACGGTGGCATCAAGAGATAGCTGAGATTGTTTGTATCTTTGAGAAGGAACTACCGTCGAGTTTCATGGACTTGCAAGTTCATCTTCTAATTCACCTGGTAGATGAGGTTGAATTTGTTTGAGTGGTCTCCTGTCGTTGGATTTTTTTTAGAGAGGTACATGAAGAAATTGAAAGGATTTGTTCGTCAAAGGGAAAAACAAGAGCGGTCTATGGAAGAGGGTTAAATATCATATGAGTCTTTCTATTATTCTAGTGAGTACATAAAGCATATCGACAACACAACAGGTGCAATGATTTGGGATGACGAAATGGATGAATACAAAAGAGAATCAGAGCTTCTCCAAATGAATGGAAAAAGACGCTTGATAAATAATAAGTGACTTATTGTTTGTAAAATTTATACACAATAACTATTCACACTAAACTTCATATTGTATATTTTCATTATCTCATATGTACTATATGTTGGTTTTATTTCATGAATACATTAGCGAATTCAGAAATTGATGCCATCAATAAATTCATTCTTTACAATTTCGAGGAAACAAAATCATGGGTCCCATTGTACAAAAAAAAAAGGAGAAAGTGAGAAAGTGATAAGAAAGAATTCAGAGGGTTGAGTGGTAGAAGCATGCCTTATCCTGATCATTTAAAAGAAAATATGCCAATGATATTCCCCAACATTTGGGTTGTTGACCAAATCAGAGAGAACTATGGTGCATCTGGTCGTTACCCGCATGAAGAAGAGGATGCACTAAACTTAGGTATTGGTTGCAACAACTCGATAATAATATTTTTGTGCACATAATTTTTAACTTCGTAATGCACATTTGAATTGTAAGTACATCTATATTATTCTATATTTTAATGGTTGGGTTATTAGACACATATTGACACTGTGATTTGTTAATTTTTTATAGGTGCATTTGTTCCCATCTTTGTGGGCATATGGACATCATTTTCTCACAGAGGATGTTGATGATGGACACATGACACAAGACTGTGGAGTGGAAGTCCAGTTCGACCAATCTAGGCGTGCTACCCACCATGATCAAAAAACCATACATGGAAAGTTAGGTTGCGCCAGAAAGATACAAGAGCCCATTCGAGTGGACTTATCTTCTTTCCAATTTGTTATTTTTAGGTGAAAGTGGTGGGACACTTTTCATCGGAAAAATTTAAGGGAAGATCATGATAGTGGGATGATATGTATCAACTCTAAAAATATGTGATATGAAGCTAAGGAGCCTTATGTTTTCCCAAAACACCACAACCAAGTGTTTTTTTACCCAGATGTGTTGGATAGGGATTGGTGGTTTGTATTAAGACGTGACCCTAGATCAAAACATAATTTTGAGAAAAACATTGTTGTCAAGCAAAGTGAGGAAGATAATGAGGGTGATGAAAAAAGAGAGTGATATGTACATGTTTTATTTCATATTTAATACTGTTGTTGTATCTTTTTTTTATATTCTTTATTTCACTAATTATATTGTCTTTTATTCATCTTTTGACAAAGGAAATGTTAAGTTAACTATAAACAAATCTTTGAACAATTTTAGTTGGTTAACAATCAGTTTGATGCATAATGTGTTTGTCTTTCAAATTATTTGTGATTGCATGGAACAATTGTTATTTCAACATATTTATATATATTTTAATATATTTAAAAATGTTTCATCCTCTTTAAGTATTTCCAATTGTGAAATCGTGAAGAATGTTAAATGTCCAATTGAACTTTTAATAGGATATGAAAATCTACTTTTTATGTTGATATAATTAAATGTAATGATATGGTTGATATGAATGTTGAATAGTACAACATTTTTGAGGATACGTTAACATGATGATTCAAAAACCGAGTTTATGTTCATTTATTGTGTAGATTTAAAAGTAAGATTAACAAAAAATGTGGTTTACATTAAAAGAATTAAATTTATAACATGATTTTGTGATAATTTGGTTTTTAAATAAAGTGGTGTTTGTTAGTTTACATAATTTTATCATTAATTTTGAAAATATTTATAAAATTATGCCCTTGGTGTTGAGTAAAACCACAATTAATGAAGTAATATTTTAAAATTTGATAGCAATCAACTTTTAAAATAATGACAAAATAACAATAGGAAGATTTGCATCCATAAAATTTTAAACCAATAGAATTCTCATAATTAGAGATCATAACTTTTTTATAATAACAATTTTTAGTGTAGAAGAGTCTATTCAAAAAGGGTAATTAGTAAAATGGAAAATTATATTTATTCATATGTAATTTGTTTTTTGAAAAAACAATTAGTTAGAAAGAATATGTATAATGAACTATCTATGAAATTATAGTTTCAATTTTATAATTATAATTTCAACCATATTGAACTTTGTAATTTATAAAAATAAACATAATGATGATAATCATCTTATAACAAACATAAAAAACATCTAAAATACACATTTATATTCACTAGCTAACATCATATAATTATATATACCTCTAGCACATATAAACACCATTAATTAGGTAGCATAGATATCTAATAATTTAACAGGGAATTATCATTGTGATCACATCTAATAAAAGACAATCATTTTCTAACATCATCATCACACACCTCTAAAAAACATCATTTAAAATACACATCTATCAAGCACATTTAACATCCAAATCTAACATGACCTAACAATATACATATCAACATATAAAGTAAGTACATCATCAACATGATCAATAGAAACACACACACACACACACACACACACACACACACACACACACACATGTATATCATGGACAAGTTAAATAACTTCTATAACATATCTAGTCCAGTCGATGGTATAATCTACATATCTACAATAATAGTGGAGGCATGGTCTGTAGTGGAAGATGATGGATGATGAATAGATCTTGTCTGCTCATCTAGGTGAGGTGGAAGAGAAATAATGTTTTCATGCTCATCTAGGTGAGGTGGAAGAGGAGGATGAGGAATAGGTCTGGCATGCTCATCTAGGTGAGACGAAAGAGGAGGATGAGGAATAGGTCTGACATGCTCATCTAGGTGAGGTGAAAAAGGAGGATGAGGAATATGTGTTGTCTCCTCATGATCTAGGTGAGGTGAAGGAGGAGGAGGAAGATGTGGACAAGGATGATCATGGCCACCCTCATCAAACGATGGGGTATTGGATGAACGGGTCGTACTGGAAGAAGAGTTGTGCCTATCATTGAGATCCCTCCTCACTACTAGTAGCCTGACATCTGTGTCGATATGACGCATAAGAGGAATCAAATCACATGACATCTCCCTCCAAATATACAAGGGCGTAGGATCTTCCCTGATGTCTTGCATCAGGGCAGGGAAAAATCCCACCTCAGTCAAAAGTGTAGAGAATCGATCACTTAAATCCATCCTAAATATGGTATTGGGCCTACGATGCATGTCGTTGGGTATCTGTACTGGAGGACCCTAAACCACCATGACCTTAGGAATCATCTCCTAATTTTCATCTGCTGGGGGAGGAGGCATGTCCCTAATGAAAGTTCCAATATATGAAAAATATGTAGTACATAAAAATAATTACAAAGTTAATTCATTAAACAATTTAATAAAACAAGTTGAAGAATGTGTTGAATTAATTTATTCTAATTAAGTAAGACAATAAAATGAAACTATATTAATTTAAACAAAACACTAATATTACCTCTATCATCTAGTGGCTCATTTGCTATGAAGAGGATGTTCATAAATCCTCACCAATCCAAACCTACATAAGGACACAACACCATGACAAACATGTGATCCACTGCAATGCCTAGTAGCCCTAGTGTGTCTGGCGCAATCCTAGTCGAAAACTTTGACTGGACCCTCTTGGGAATCATCTCCTCCCACATGTGCATCCGCACATGAGATCTCGACCTAGCAGGATGATGGACAAAATTTGGCCTCGTCTATGGAAAAATCTCAAAAAATAAGCAAAAGAGCTCTGAGACAAATGGGAATTTTGACCTCTCACGTATCATAGCCCAACAAGCGTTATACAAAAACTACTGCAAACAAATGGCAGACCATCTTATACACTGTGTTCGCTATACCAACAAATAAACATAATAAAAAAGAGGGAATCTATTGCACTGACCATCAATGGTAAAATGGGCTATGGTAGTCACTAAGAGTGAGAGGAACCTAACCTCCTCTGCACTGAAAGAGGTGATTTTTAGTTATCCACCAGATACTTGAAAATCAGTTGGGGATAGTACATCAACCCAAATATATCACTGAGAGTACATGAGCTGACTCTCAGTGGTAACACATACTAGGACATATAGGAACTAGGGAAAATCCTCCCCTCTCTTGGATAGCCCAGTGATAAAGTAAATATCCTCCTCAGTGGGATGGTACCACTAGTCCAAACCCACACATAAATCCTGTCCATGGAAATCTCATCGATGGATTAGATGAACCAACAAACCAGAGTGTGATATGTAGCCTCCTTATAGTACTTAAGGAGGCCTACATCCCTCAAGAGAACATGAGTCATTGTAGTAATAGGGTGATGGTACAAAACCCTCTCCCTCTCCCTCACCTCCCATTCCTATACAACATTGTACAGGTCCACCCTTTACTCCTTTTTTTTATGTTTCTAGCTCTGCTCATGTCTCTGCATGGTTAACATATGAAATACATCAGCCTCACTCATGCATAAAACAAAAATAAAAATCTACTGAATGGTAAATTTATCTATAAATACAAGAAAATAACTTCCTTCAAAAAAATAAGTTAATTGCAGTAACGGTGCACACAAAAAATAGTAATGCACCATCAGCAGTGCGCGCATAGATATTGTGAGCACCGTGACCAGTGCGTCAATGTAAACTAATGCACCGAAAAAAATATGTTCTAATGTGTTATGAGGTACATTGGAAAACAATATCGCACCGGGATGCTACACTACAACACATACACCTCTGTGCATTACATTTATCATATTCACCACTTAAACCAAAAAGAAAATTAAAATATTAATGCACGTAAACAATTACTTCAAAATTAGCCAAAACCGCAATGCGTATACATTCACTACATGCATCAGTGCCTCTAACTAATGTAGATGCATCGTCACATAAACCTTTCCAAATTTTCGAGTATGGAACTTTTTATGGTGCGTTCTCGTCGTCGCTATCGCATCGTGTACAGTGCCACCAAAACATTTACTGGGTGCACTGCAACACAATGTTACATTTCTCGGTGATGTGTTTGGTAAAATGAACTCCCCAGTGTGAACGTTTACCAATGCACTACGTAAAAATATATCTAATAAGGGTGATTCACCATGTACTTTAACATCCTAGTGCATGATCTATACTTTGATGCACCACCCCACCAATTATATGATTTTCTTCGGTGTGTCGTTAAACAAACATGTCAATGCGTTTAGGTTCACAAACGCACTGTCGAGAAAGGTAACAAGGTATGTGGTGCTCCCTGTAACTTTAAAAGCCGCACCATAGTCGGGGCAAGTCGAGAGACTCGAATGCACCGCACAACTTTTTTTTTTTTTTAACACTTAAACTTTCACTCAATTTCAAATTTTAATTTGGTGAAAATTTAAGTTATGAAAAAACAGGGACATTACCTAGATGTTTTATCCTTGGCGAGGCATGGTTGCGATGTACTAAAAAAAAAGATCCTGTGGTTTGGAAATATTTTAAATTCACGCACCGAGCAACAAATGAAAGGAAGGAAACCAAGGAAAGAATCAATGGAAGGGCGCTTCATATAGGCAAAGGTTGCACCAGTGCTTTTGAGCTCTACAACACTGAAAATGGTAGAAATGATTTTTACTGATGGTAATATTTTTTAATAAAACCTTGTTCTGGTGCACCTATTGCACAACTGCACTAGGCCATACATGTTTAATGAGAACACTAGTTATATTTAAAAAACAAATAGCCCTAGCATGGTGCATGTTTTTTTGGGCATGTGTCTGAAGCGATGTGTATACTACTACATAACGCACCACTGTACATTTTTAAAAAAACTACAATAGTGAGAAATTTTTTGTTTAAGCATGAAACGGTGCAGTATAATAATAAACACTCCAATGCGATTGGTTTTACATAGCGCACCGCCTGAATTTGGAAATTAACCCTAACACGGTGCTCCATATTGGAGCACTAGTGCGCACTGATGTGCATGATACAATGGAGTGGAAGTTACTTCACACAAACCTAGGATTTATTTTTCCTAAGGTTTTTCCTATTTCTATTAGTCATTATTCAATCTCTTATATTTTAGGAAGAATATTCCTCTAGGGAGAATATTCTCTTCAGTTTTCACCTCAGTTTGACTAGTTGATTGCAATCTAGATGCTACATTGGTATTATCACCATGTAGGATTGGGATCATTACCAACTAATGCGCATTCTCCTTGGGATCATCACTAGACTAGCACATTACTCATGATTCCTTGATATCCTCTTCACTTCACTATGTTTCAGTCAGTTAACTAAAGATTGGCAAACTAGTTAACTCAGCTAGGTGGTAGTTCACTCACGTAACTACCCGAGAGACTAGACTAGGTGGAAATTTACTCTTGTAACTGCTAGTGTGTGTCAATATCACTCTATACCACCACTATGGTGCATTGGATTCTCCTCTAGTGCACATTGGTTGAGTTATACAGAGTATATCATGTGTGAATTACTCATTATTCATTTAGTTAATGAGAATTTTTTAATTCTTTTTCTCTTGCTTCTTCTTTCTCAATTTCTCTCTGCAAATGTGTGTGGTATTTTATAGATAGATCTATTTTGTGTAGTTTCAACACATTTACATGGTATCAAAGCCGACATAATTCTAAGAAAAAGCTACACCAAATTATTTTTGCAGGTACCGAAGATTGAAGACAACGGAAAAATGGAATTCCCAAAAGAATTCATTCTTACACCTTACAATTTCTTGGTATGGAAGGAGAAGATGATCATGCATATTCGAAGAAGATGATTGTATAGGTTAACCATCAACAGAGAGGCAAAAACAACATCAACCATAGAAAAATCCAAGTATCTAAATCGAATGGATGAAGCATTCACAACAATTTGGGGTTTCATTTATCCAATGAAGCCTGAACCACCATGGAAGAGATTTTTGGAAAATAGGATGATATGAGGGGACACATGCTCAAGGTTGAATTTATCACATTGGATCCAAACGTATTTGACAATCTCCAAGATTTATTTACCAAATTTAAGGATTTATTGTCGCAACTCAAGACTTGTGGGGTTGATAAATCTGAGGAGAAACAAATGGTTCTCACCATTCTCTCCAAACATGGTCCTGAATTATCAGTGTTCATATCCACATTCCATTCAGTCAAATTCTCCTTTGGATCCACCTCGAAGATGCCTTCTCTTTAGGAATTTATCGAATCCCTGACACAAGATAAAACCAATCTCATCAACATGATAAAAATCAAAGTTCCAAAGGCACATGCAATTACTGTGCAAGATGGAGGTGGTCATTAATATCAGAAATCTAAAGATAAATACAAAAGGAAAGTGCATGAAAATCCAAATAAGGAAGGGTACTCAAAACCCTTCACCGATGCCTCCAGATCCAAAGATGGAAAGGGAAGAAAAGGGGAGAAATGTACATTCTTCCATAAAGGATTCCATCCAGAATCTCCATGCATGTAGAAAAAAATAGATCTAATGACTCAAATAATTCAGCAAAACAACCTTGGAGATCACATCCCTGAGGGCTCCAAGAAGAATAATCTAGAAGATTAGAATCCCAATAAAGGCAATTCTATCCATGCCTTGATTTCCATAAACTCCTCTCTCGATGCTTGGATCATAGATTCAAGAGAATCACACCACATGGATGCCACAAAAGAGGTCTATTCTTCATTGGATGCATACAAAGGTCCTCCTATTATGATGGGGGACAACTCTCTAGTAGAGATCACTGGCAAAGGAAGGATTGAACTCACCCACGGAAGCTTCGAGAATGTGTTGCACGTTCCCAAACTTTCCGTCAACCTTATATCCATGTATCATATGACAAATTCTGGCACCAGAAATAAATTCATATTCACACCTTATGAGTGGATATCTACGACATGCAAACCAATTCCAGGGTTGCTACCGGTGAGGTAAATCATCAATCTATATTGTATACATTTTCTGAATTTATTAAACCATATTCTTCTTTACTACTTACCCATGCTAATGAAAGTAGTAGGATATGGCACGAAAGGTTCAAGAATTTGAATTTCATATATATGCAACATCTTATCAAGAAAATATTGGTTGATGGTCTACTATACATCCATTTCTCCAAAGGAATTTGTGAGGTATGTGTTCTTAGAAAAAACCCTCAAGAAACATTCGACATAGGAAAGACTTAGAGAGCTTCCTCTCCTTTAGATATGATTCATAGTGACCTTGTGGGACATTTTCCACATCCATCGATTAGAAAAGAGAGATATGTGCTCCCTTTTGTTGATTATTTCTCACGCTTCACATGGATTTACTTTCTCAGGAAAAAATCAGAGGTCTTTCAACACCTCAAAGATTTCAAAGCCCTGGTTGAGACAGAGTCAGGAAATAAAATCAAAGTCCTCTAAACTGATAACGACGAAGAGTATGTCAACCATGATATACAAAATATTTTTCATGAGGTAGGGATTCAGTTGCAACACATAGTTCCCTATACTCCACATCAAAACAGAGTTGCTGGGCGAAAAAATAGATCTCTAAAAGAGATGGCATCTTGCATGCTACATGAAAATCCACTTCCACAGATATTATGGGCCGAAGAAATTAACTGTGAAACCTACATGAAAAAAAAAACTCCTTGTATATATGTCAGGGATAAGACCCACTACGAGGCTTGGAGCGACCTCAAATCAAAAGTGAACAACTTCTGTATTTTCGATTCAAGTGCATGGGCCTCGATTCCCTCTGAAAAGAGGAAGGCGCTTGATCCATAGGGAACATAGTGTATCTTTTTTAGATACCCAGATGATGTGAAGGGATACAGACTTATTGATGTTTGCTCGGACAAACTCATCATTGAGCAAATTTTCCAATTCGAGGAAAGTGTCCAACATGTACTGCAACAACTGCACACAGACACCTTTATTCTTCCACCTGATAGTCATATGAGAGTTATGATTCAGAGTATTCAGATGATCTAGATACAAAGTTAGTACAATCAGATGCAGAGTCAGTGCATCTAGTTGCAGATGCAGAGCCAGAGTAGAGGCCCAAGTGGGCCCAAACCACTCTTGAGGATGAAGGGGATCTTGTTGGTGATCCAGTTGATACTAGGAGGACTCAATATGATTTCGAGGAGCCTTATATTGTACTCACTACCACTTAACCATTTCCACCTAAGAATATTTTCTTGGTTCATTCTTTAGATCCACAGTCTTATAGCGAGGTTGTTGGAAATCCTTTTTGGGAATCTACCATGCAGGAGGAGTACAACTCCCTCCTCGAGAAAAAAAATTGGGATTTGGTTCCCCTTCCTTCAGGAAGGAAACCTGCCAGGTGAAAATGGGTCAACATGACCAAGAGGGAAACAGATGGACATATTAGCAGATACAATTCCAGGCTAGTTTCCAAAGGCTTTCAGCAGGTGCATGGCATTGAATATAATGAGACCTTCACTCCAGTATTAGTAGATACAAATCCAGGCTAGTTTCCAAAGGCTTTCAGCAGGTGCATGGCATTGAATATAATGAGACCTTCACTCCAGTAGTGAAGATGGATTACATACATTTGGAACTTTCCATTGAGGCAGCCAAGATATGGGAATTCCATCATATGGATGTGAAGAATGGATTTATTCACAGTGATCTCCCTAAGGATATCTATATGGAGAAGCCCCAAGGATTTATGCAGGATTCATCTTTGGTCTATCGACTAAAGAAATCTATTTATGGCCTCAAGCAGGCTCTGAGGGCATTGTATTCCAAGATGGACTCCTACTTGTTGTCACATGACTTTGTATGTTGTAAATCAGACCCGAATGCTTACATGCTCAGGACGGTTGATTCACTTCTACTCTCAGTTCTGTATGTTGATGAGTTTTTGATCATCGGTTGCTCAACTTCAGCAATTACTACAGTCAAGAGGATTCTACATGACAGGTTATTGATGACGGACATGGGTCCGCTACATTTCTTCATTGGCCTCGAGATCATCCTGGATGCATCAGGCATCAAACTATCTCATGTGAAGTATGCACGAGATATCCCTGAGAGATTTCACATGATAGACTACAAGTCTTCTCTGTCTCCTTTCCTATCAGGAGTCACACTTGAGGATGGCAAGGACACTTCATTGGTTGACAACACACTCTACAGACAACTAGTGGGGAGCTTGTTGTATCTCACACACTCCAAAATAGACCTCTCCTATGCAATTGGAGTAGTCTCTAGGTTCATGTAGGAGCCACATGAGCTACATTGGAAGGTTGCAAAGCATACGCTTCGATACATACAGGGAACCATCACCTTTGGGATTCATTATGCATCAGACTCTACATTGGATCTAATTGGGTTCATTGATTCAGAATGTGTTGATGATAACATTGGTCGCAAGTCCACATCTGGTTACTAACTCAGTCTTGGTTCTGGGCCTATCTGTTGGTCGAGCAAGAGGCAGGCTACTATTACTCAATATTCAGACGAGTTAGAGTACTAAGTGGTAGTTACCATAACCATCCATGATATATGGCTACAACATTTTCTCAATAAGTTGGGCATTCAGTTTCATTGATCGATCGTCATCTAGTGTGACAACCAAAACACTATGAATTTTTGTAGAGATTGAGTCCAAAGGCAGTGGACAAAGCACATAGAGATCCACATGCACTACATCCAGGACTTAGTACACAAGGGGATCATTGACCTACAGTTTTTTCCTTCAACAGAACAAATTGCAGACATCTTCACCAAGACCTTCACTAAGCAGAAGTTCCATTCTTTGAAAATTTGTCTTGGAGCGAAGGACACAGTTCCCTAGCAACTGTCAATTCTTATTTTTACATACATTGTACCTTGAGGTGGGGGGTTCCCACGAGGTTTTCCCTCTTTCCTCACTTCATTTGAGTGTATCTTGTGTATTTGGGTACCTAACATGGCCTTGTTTCTGGGACCCATTCTTTATTTTCACCATAGTGATGTTTAGGGGGGGTGTTGTAGTTACTTCACACACACCTATTATTTATTTTTCCTAAGGTTTTTCCTATTTTTATTAGTCATTATTCAATCTCTTATATCTTAGGAAGAATATTCCTCTAGGGAGAATACTCTCTTCAGTTTTCACTTCAGTTTGAC
Source organism: Picea sitchensis (assembly GCA_010110895.2). Classification (NCBI taxonomy): domain Eukaryota; kingdom Viridiplantae; phylum Streptophyta; class Pinopsida; order Pinales; family Pinaceae; genus Picea; species Picea sitchensis. Next base: position 156,979 of record SNQJ01S0003750.1, on the reverse strand, counting down.
TAGTTGAGTGGAGTCTAGATGCTACATTGGTATTATCACCATGCAACATTGGGATCATCACCAGCTAATGCACATTATCCTTGATATCATCACCAGACTAGAGAATTAATCAAGATTCCCTGGTCTACTCCTCACTTCACTTTGTTTTAGTCAATTAACTAAAGAATGGAAGTCTAGTTAACTCATCTAGGTAGCAGTTCACTACCATAATTGACCAAGAGACTAGACTAGGGGGTAGTTTACTCCCGTAATTGTTGGTGTGTGTCCAGATCACTCTATATAGCCACAATGGCGCATTGGCTTCTCCTCCAATGCACATTGATTGAGTTATACAGAGTATATCATGTGTAAATTATTCATTATTCATTCGGTTAATGAGAATTCTTCTATTCTTTCTCTCTTTCTTCTTCTTTCTCAATTTCTCTCTATAAATGTGTGTGGTATTTTCTAGCTAGATCTATTATGTGCAGTTTCAACACATTTACACACCGGAATATATTTTTTGACAAAATCCTACATTAGCGTGTTAATGTTTTTTATTTAACCATATAACAGTGTGCTCTACTAATAGTGCATCGATGCTTCTAGTGTTATGTTGCACACCATAACTTTTTAAAAGATCGTTATTACGATTCTTCATTATTTCCTAGTGAGTCCTTATTTTTGTAGCGCACCGGATAATATGCTTCTTTATATGAAATAACCCTACTACAGTGTGTTAGTTTTGAGGGCACTGATGCGCCTATTGTAGAAAATGCACTGGTGCGTCATGTACTTATAAAAGAAATGGTGTAAAAACATATGCTAAAAACTTCTCCCACTCACCTTCACTAGTATCATCCACTGTAAATGTATTTTTGGGATATTTTTATAGGGGCTTTGCAAAAACCTCCGCTAGAGGGTATTTTCCTTGTAGTGAATATTACAATATTTTTATTTGTTGTCTAATTGATCTATTATGGATTATTAGAGAGTGGTTATTGAATTTCCCATCCAATTTATAACACATTGGGTCATTCTATTAAACAAGGTAAGTCTAAACATTCAATTTTTTTATAATTATTATTGGAATTCGATGATGTAATTGTTGGTCAAATTGCAATTTTCCATTATTCAAATTGTAGTTTTAAATGCATAGATGGACCAGATATGCAATTTTAACAATTCTTCTAAGTTTCTAACCAGATTTTGGACAAAAGTATCTAGAAAAGGTTAAAAAATTCAAATGTTTAGACTACACGGATCAAATATACCTAGAATTATTGACAAATTGTATCATATTCCATCAATTCGGAAATAAACTATCATGTATCATCACAAATCCATTCATGTCTCACCTCCTTTCAATATCTTTGATGTTCAACAGATTCTCGTTATGCATAGGCATTTATATCTCCACTTTTAACTAGGGTTGGGATAGATCAACAAGGGTTTGATATGTTTGAAGAAGTGTAACAATTTGTATTACCAAGATCCAAAGAATTTTCAATGTTTTTGTGATCGGCTCTAAGAAGTGCTACTGCATCACCAAGGTACTCACAGAATTTGAAACAATGAGTAGATGGAGACTAAACCCCACACTAACCAATTTACATACTACCTGTAGATAATTGTCATGGATTATTAACAATCATTACTAAATTCCCCATAAAATTTGTAACAAACTACTCTGCATCATAAAATATCCTGAGATTACTGACGAAGTTCCTCTTGGAAACATGAGCCCACGGAAAGTATAAATTGAAATGTAAATTAGTTGTGAATAAATAATAGGAAAAATAAAAACAAGATAACATAACAACATTCAATAGGACATAGATTTACGCAGTAAAAACATGACAATATGCTAAGGAAACATCCATAGGGAAAGGTATCAGTATTTTTATTTCTCATAAGTAAATATTACACTCTTTCCGCAACAAACATACAAAACTTGCCAATATGCCTCTTAGGGATATGCATATATATACCATCTTCAACATAATTGTCATTGTTGCATGAACTACCATCATTTCATGAACTACCACCATTACATGAACCATCAAATATTTTGATTTTTGTCACTATTCCAAAAACCTCTACCTTGACAAAAAATTACTTGATACCTTTCCCAAGCCCATTCATCACATTGTTTTTCAAGCCAAGAGAAGATAAGCACCAATACAACATCTCTAACAATATCGGTTTGTAAACATGTCTACACAATTTTCTTGACTATGGAATTCCTTAATAGCTACTCCATATCCATCAATAACCTATCTTAGAAAATGGTATTTAACAGTGATGTGCTTGGTCTTACTATGATAAGCTAGATTGATAGAAAAATGGATAACACTTTGACTATCACATAATACATTCACTTTGTCTTGTACTTTTACAAACTCACCCAATAGACCCTTTAACCAAATTTTATCCTTGCATGCATGTAACACAACTATATATTATGTCTGAGTAGTGGATAAAGAAACCATGTTTTGAAGATTTGACTTCCAACAAATAGATCCTCCTCCAAGAGTAAAGACATAACCTAAAGTACATCTCCTTCTGTCAAAATCATAATCAACATAACCACAAAATGAATCACTGCAACTATTATAGGTTATACAGTAAGCATTGATGCCTCTAATATACTAAAGCACCCATTTAACTGCTTATGAATGCTCTCTACCTGTATTTTACATGTATCTATTGAAAACATCAATTACATTTGAAATATATGGTCTTGTACATACCATCACATACATTAAACCTCCTAATGCACTATCATATGATACACGAGACATATGATCATTTCTTATTTATTAATAGGAAATAAACTTGAAGAAAGATTAAAATTCGAAGCCAAAGGGATATTTACTAATTTCACATTATTTATACCAAATATCATAAGTATATTCTCTACATAATTATTTCGTGATAACCAAATATTACCATATTTCATGTCACTATGTATTTCTGTGCCCAAAATTTGTTTTGTTGCTCCTAGATCCTTCATATCAAAAGTCCTAGCCAACTAAGTCTTTAACCTGCTGATATTAACCATGATTTTTCTTACTAAAAGCATATCGTCAAAATATAACACCAAGGTAATGAATATACCATTTTCTAAAATTTAGAAGTAAACACAATGGTCATACTCACTTCTCATAAATATGTTTTCATCATGAAGGAATCAAACTTCTTGTACCATTTCCTTGGAAACTACCTCAATGCATACAATGAATTATTGAGTTTGCAAACAAATCTTCTTTTGCGATCCTAAAAAAGACCTTCTGGACAATTCATATATATTTCATCATCAAAATATCCATGTAAAAATGTTGTTTTAACATCTACCTTCTCTAACTCAAGACCAAGTAAAGAAACTAGTGCTAATGCTACACGAATAGAAACAAGCATAACAATTGGTGAAAATATTTCATGGAAATCAATACCTTTCATTTGAGAATACCCTTTTTCCATTGATATTTCTTTGTTCCTTTCAATTTTATCATGAACACTCTTTTTCAGTGTGCAGACCATTTGCAACCAACATCTTTCCTAGATTTTGGGAGTTCTACTAGGTCCCGTTTTTTATTCTTCTTCAAGGCATACATTTCTTCTTTCATTGTTGTTTTCCATTTAGAACTTTCCATATATTCCTAATAAAAACAAGGTTCCCCGTCATTAAAAACCGAGCAATAGATGAAATATAATATTCATACCTCTTTGGAGGATTTATGCCCTGTGTAGTTATTCTCAGTTGGTTGTGGCATTTCCACATTTTCCTCTATATTTTCAACATCCTCATGTACTTCTTTAGAAGCTTCTTCCCGCTCCCTATTTTTTTTCATATGGATAACTTTCCAACTGGATTTTTTTAATTTTGTGGTACTTGTTCATGTTTCATTTCAACTTCTACTATGTCTGACTTTATGAGAGGGGATTCATCAAATACTGCATCTTTGTTTTGATGATTTTTTGGGAAGTAGGATCCCTCAATATGTATGCCTTCACTTCATCACCATGACCTATAAAGATATACTTCTTTGATCTAGGTTCCAACTTAGAATGTTAATATTTAAAAATAAGAGCATAAGCATCACAACCAAAAAATTCTAGATTTGAGTAATCACAAGAATGACCTATCCTTCCTCTTCATGAATCTCACAGTTTAATGCAATTGATAGTGACTGATTGACTAGATAGCAAGTTGTAGTGATTGCTTCTGCACAAAACTCTTGTTGCAACTTGCCATTATTGAGCATGCTCCTCGTTCTCTCTAGAAGAGTCATGTTCATCTGTTCAACCATGCCATTTTTCTAGGGAATGTGAACTGTGGTTTTATTCCTTTCAATCCCATATCCCTTGCAATAAGTTTCAAACTCCTCATATTTGAACTCGCCTCCATTGTCTATTTGTAAACACATGATTGAACTGCGAGTTATCTTTTCAACCAAAGATCTAAATTACTTAAATACATCAAACACATTATATTTTATTTTGAGAATATAGACCCACACCTTTCTAGACTATTCATCTACAAATGTCATAAAGTATGAATATCCTCCAAAATAAACTATTGGGAATGGCCCCCAAACATGTGAATGGGTATACTCTAGAATACCCTTACTTATATGACTAATTATTTTAAACTTCAACAATGGTCAACAATGTTGAACATGGATGACCTTGTTCATCATAGTCAACTATGGTCACAATAGTCAACAATGGTCAACCATAGTGAACCATGGTCATCAATGGTCAACTATGGTAGACCATATAAATTTATAAATTAACTATATATATT
>SNQJ01S0003750.1:116687-138790 GCA_010110895.2 Picea sitchensis | reverse complement strand
CCAACAGTCAACAAAGGAAAATCAGGGATTGACCTCCTTTTGAGGAAGTATCCCACTTCTTTTACAACATATTTTTACTTACTATTTTTAGTTGATTTGATCCATGTTTTGAGGATCTGAAAACTGTTTGTAAAGGCTATAAAGCCTAGGAACTCATTTTGATAAAGGGTTCGATTCTGGATACAGTAATGCTCTTTGTGCTTAGATTTTTCATTTGCTAATACAGATCACAGGTTTCTTTCCATTTTGGTGGCAGTTTCTCATATTTCTTCTTCACTGTTATACTGTTGTCAAACCTTGAATAGCTGTTATCCTATTGTTTGGTTCATGACATTATAATCAGTTTCTTTAGTTTTTTATTAGACCCTGCTTTGCACTGGTTTATGAGAAATCTTTTCTTCATCCACTGAAAGCTATTTTACTGTTTAACCAATCTTGGAGAGCACTGTCTATTTGTTTATCATTTTGATGTCTGAATGCCCTAAGTCGAATTGAGTTATCCCATTGATCCACCTTTACAAAATACAAAAACATTTGTTTCTTAAGTTACCAAGCACCTTTGGTCTGCAACCACAAAGGGTTTCTTGGAGTGATAACACCTACAATCAACATGCTATCCACATACAACACTACATAAATGAAGTGATTACCAACCTCCTTGGAATATACACAATGATCAACTATGCTTCTCACAAATATCAATCCAAGGATGTATGTATCAAAATTTTGGTACCACGTCCTAGGTGATTGTTTCAGACCATGTAGTGACTTCTTTGTCTTACACACTAGCTCTTTCTTTCCATTCACTGCAAAGCCTTCTGGTTGATTCATGTAGATTTATTCTTCTAGAACCCCATGTAGGAATGTTGTCTTCACATCCATCTGTTCTATTTCAAAATCAAAAGCAGCAGCAACAGATAAAATAAACCTAATAGAAGTTAACTTGGCAACATAAGAAAAAAATTCACCAAAGTCAATTCCCTCTACCCGGGAATAACCTTTTGCTACTAAACAAGCTTTGTATTTCTCCACTTTGCCTTATAAATTCAACTTCTTCTTAAACACACATTGTTTCCAATGGCCTTTCTTCTAGTTGGAAACTCAACTAGATCCCATGCCTCATTCATATCCAAGGAATCCATCTCTTCAACAGTGGCCTTCTTCAATAGTTTACTATCCTATGAATTCACAACTTCCCTGAAAGTTATGTGATCATCATCAATTATAGATAAAGAAAAGTTAGCACAAAAATCAAGTGGACTATACCTTCATGTTGCCTTATTTCCCTCATAGATCACCTCAATACTAGAGTATGGGGTTCTTCTTCTTTTGATTCATCTTCTTCTATTAGTTTGGATTTTACATCATCTAACTCGAACTCTATTTTCTCAAGTTCTTCTTTCCTTGGTAGGAATTTCTATTTGGGAACATCTTTAAACTCTCTAAAAACAACATCCCAACTATAAAAAGTATTCTTAGTTTCTTGGTTTCAAAGCTTATAACCTTTCATACCATCTTTATAATCAATAAAAATACACTTTTCAACTTTATTATCCAACTTACTCATATTTTCTTTTAGGACATGTACATAAGCATCACAAGCAAACACTCTGAGATGTTCAAGAGACTAGGGTTTATTACCACTCCATACCTCATGCGAAATTTTTTCCACCAACAGTGATGAGGGTGATCTATTTACTAGGAAACATGTAGTACCCACTCCCTTTGCCCATAATTCTTGTCCTAACTCAACACCACTAAGCATGCTCCTTGCTTTTTCTATCAACATCCTGTTCATCCTTCCTACAAACCCATTTTTTTGAGGTGTGTATAGAGTATTCTTCTACATTTTGATACCACACTTCTTACAAAACTCTTTGAATTCATTCCTACAATAGTTTCCACCATTATCTATCCTCAACACCTTTATTTTCTTCTATGTCTAATTTTCTACCAGATCCTTAAAATTTTTAAATTTATCAAATACCTCATATTTCTTCCTGAGAAAATAAACCCATGTGTTCCTTAATAAAACATCTATGAATGAAACATAATACACATATCTACCTAGTGATGGAACATGAACAAGTCCTAAGACATCAGTATGTATCAACTATAAGATCCCCTTTTCTCTTCTACCACCATATGAGAATCTTACACGATTATGTTTACCATATATGCATGTTCGCATAAATAAAAATGCATGGTTCAATTAGACATACCTTCAACCATACCTTTACCATGTAGTGTTTGAAGGCCCTTTTCTCCAATATGTCTCAATATTTGATGTCATAGCATGGTATTATTTCCATGGAAATTATAGATCTTGCATTCTTTATTTCTTTGCTCAAGGACAATAGAACTATTACACCCACTAATATAAGTTCTTCCCAACAACTTGTACATAGTTCCACATCGAACTCTCCTCATCAACACCATTTCTCCTCTGACCATCTTGCAAGTCCCCTTTCCCAATAAAGTATCCACACCTGCATCATCCAACTTACATACATATACTAGGCTCCTGGTTAGATATGGGATGTACAAAACTCCAGGGAGAGTTCTAATCCTTCCATCTTTTAGCAACAACTCATGTATATTACAATGTTTATTAACTTCTAATTAAATCATTAATGTAATAATTATAATTTTAATGTAAAGTCTCATCTTTTAAGACAAAAATATGTGACTCTAGTCATTTACGTGTATTTATACACGTTGTTTTACATTGAATAAGTAATCAAATATTAAATATTAAATATATATTCAATTCCATGCTTCCAAGAGGTATCGGAGCCAAACCTCTAGAATCAAGTTGAATTCACATGTGTTTGACATCAAGTTGAAGTCGCATGTGTTTGACATCAAGTTGAAGTCATATGTATTAGTATGGACACCATAAATTCAATATTTGGAAATACGAAAAACATTATGAAAAATATGAGTGACACTCTTGAAGAAATGAAGAATTCTGTGAACCAAATAATGGAAGAAAAAATAGAGAAAGTAGTCTTGGCATACTTGAAGGAGAGGGGTTTTCACCAAACCAAAATATTGTGTTGTTCCAAAATCTCACCATCTCAGTTCATTGATGTTGTGACCAAAGGATATGAATAAGAGAGCAAATAAAATATTATCATGGGCACAAAAGATAATTTACAAGATGAAGAGGATACTAAAATGCACTATTGGCCTTTCCTTTCTCAAGATGAGAAAGAGAAAGACATCGAATATCGATAAATATTGCTCCAAAAAAGTTATGTTTCTTGCCCGGACCATGAAGAATATGAAGCATCCATGTCCCTTGAACAAGAGGAACAATAAAACAAATATGCACTTGCTGGTTTAAAAAACAAAAACTCATGGACAAGTCAGGCAACTCTTTTTCCCAAGGTGAAGAGACAGATAGATGCATGCATCATGATGGACCTCCATACTCTTGTTTCCCTCCATTTGATTTTCCTTATGGTTCACATTCTTCCATAACATTATCCGTGTGAAATATGAATAGTAATGTGGAGGAATCTAAATTGTGTTAAGATGGAGAAAAGGAAAATGAACCTCGCGTCTGTAATCAACTGAAAGAGGATCAAAGAGTGAGGGATAATCTATTTCAACAATAATATAATCACGGTGATGCCCAAATTGAATGAGACAACACAAATAAGGAAAGCCAAGATTATTTAGAGTCATTGCATCTAATAGCTCCTTGTTTGCAGGCTCCATATTAAAGAATCCCTAAAGTCTCCAAAGAGATAAATATATATGTTTTACGATAGTGGAGTAGTTTGAGCATGAGAGTAGAGGTCGATAATGGTCTTGGTAATGGAGATGATAAGTCAAAAAACAAATAAGCTATTGCCTACCATAGAACATATCCATATAATTTGTATACATTTTCCATTACGTATAAAGCAGAATGGATTCACGTTTCAATGTCAGTGCAAGAAGCCATTCTTTTAATATTTGGAACTATGGAAATAAAAGGACAAGAACAACGAGAATTAGTAATTGAACTAATCGAAAATCTTCACATTCACATTACAAAATTTAGAGAAATATTAGCTCAAATGAATCCTGAAATTATGGGATTTAGATAATAATTAGCTCAAATGCAAGAGATTATAAGAGAATTTGGGGAGCTTTATCTACGATGGTGGAAGGGTCTTAATACTCAACCCACTCAGGAGACAGAGGAGAGGATTTTTATGGCCAATTTCTAGAGATAACGAAGGAGATGATGTCTCTATGTCCTCAAGTAGCAGACATGGAGTGTTGAGAGATGGATTGACTGGTAGTTTCCACATATAGAGATGAATACCCGTTTCACCACCATACTTCTCTGATTCATCATAATGAAATTTACCACATCAAATTGTTTCCAGAAGACAGTGGGTCTTTCTCCATTAGGTACAAGTCGTGTATTATGGTAAGTGTCACTTTAATACTTGAGGCATTTGAATATGTTGCATTAAACTTCTCTTTATTCTACAACATTTTCTTGGAAATTATGTTATTTTCCCTATTTCACCTGGGTGGTTAACATTGTGTCCAAGTAATTGGTCACCCTCAGGGAAAGTTTTTCTACTATGAGGTCTCCTTTAGCGTTCATCATACCATTCCCGATCATACTTATCATTGTCCATACTTCATCCTTTCAGTCCACTCATATTTTGGGATATTTTGGGTGTACTGACCCAAGAAGGGATTTTACCTCATTTCATGGGAAAAGGGGTTGAACGCCCATAGGAAAATGTTGTTGGAACAATATAAAATCCAAATCATAACCTTCTAAATGCTCACCCAAATAGGTCTTGGGAACAATGAAACGTTTCTCCTAAAATAATTTGAATACATGGAAAAGAAAACTCAGATTATATAGATGTCTCATTTTTGGGATCTAAAGATGTCATAAAAACAACCTATATGCATCAGCCAAAGGTAGGCATTGGCACGAGCATTTTACTTGTTGCCTACGTAGGTTCTTACCTTCAATTTTCAATACCTCATCCTTTAGAGATGCAACACCTGTGAAGGGAACAACAATGGTAATAAAGGGAATGGCAGTTGTTTCATTGAAATGAATGACACTAGACCTGCAAAGAGAGCAGTAATAGTAACAAAGGGAATGACGGTTGTTACGTTTAAATGAACGACTAAAATGTTGAGATGAACTAATGTCTTATTAATTGCATTGTAATACTTGCCCAACTATTTAATTTTTCCATCTGAGCTTCTTAGAATTACGAAGCACACACAAATTATATGTAGGATTGAAGCTAATTTAACCTAATTGAATGGTAAACCTACAAATGGAATTAAATCATTAACCTAATGCAAGAATTTGAAACACACAACTTAGAATTGAATTGCTATAACACACAACTGAAATAAAATTGTGTAACTGAAATTAATCTAGGAACGGAAAATTGAATCAAAGGAATAACAACATGTGAAGAGAAACAAGACGACATATGTGAGTTCACACTAACAACAAAGCAATCTCAAATTACATTACAAGAATCAAATGGAAATACATGAAACAATAATGAAAACATGAATCAAACTAAGAATACCTTTCTCTACAATCAAACGTATCTTTCAAATCCTAATGACTACTCCTAAATGACTAGTCTTAATGACCACCCCCTCATGAAGAGAGAGCACTCTCTTTTATACATGAGAGCCTTGAAGATAAGATAAGCATCTCATAATTACAGATCCACTATTTTCTCAACTACTTTCCCATTATTACAAAATATGATCCCTTCAAATCCTCACACATATCTCTCATATATATTGGATAAGATATATCAACCAAATCTCCATGATATTCTCCTTGGAATAGGATTTGAATAACTATCTCCTTGAAATGGTGGAGGAGATATTCGTTAAGTCTTTTTGAATTAATCCTTCACATATTCCTACACATTACAAAGCTCACACATTTTTGAGATATATATGAAAACATGTCGATTTTCTAATATTTAATCACAAATTTCCTTTTAATACTAAAATGAATAAAGTGGAGAATAATAAGCTGAAACCCAAATATATTTATGAAAATGATATCATGAAAGGTTAATGGGGAAATGAAATGTGAAGAATGATGAAGGGAAAGGTGGATGAAAATATGACATTTATAGGCCTAAACACTTGTTTGTTGGGGTGTGTACAGTTATGCAGTGTCCATCTTTTACCATGCATAGGGAACTATGTGTACCTCTAGCTTCAAGAGACATTGCAAAACTATTTTTTTTCCATTTCTTACAGTACCCATTTTTTTTGGACTTTCATTAATTAATGACAATGAATGGGGTTGGAAAAGGTTGCATTCAAAACAATGGTGCAACACACCCTCTACAAAGGAACCCATAAATGAGATAATACAAACCCTTGTATGTCATGAACCCCATGTCTATAAGTTTTACCCCCATCAACTTCATACTCTCAACATGGATTAGAGAGGATCCACCTAGGAATCACTCTTTGAGTTGGGGAATGATTCACCCAATGGGTCACCATGACAACCCTCCCATACCTAAACTTGGGAAGTTTCAGAGGGTATTTGAGAAGTGGTTTAATTTGAAAAGGTAGTTTTGATGCATATGTTTAGGTGTCACTTGTATTAAATTTGGTTTTACTTGGCATGATACATTTGAATTGAGAGATTTCGAGGGAAAACTCACTTGTCTTTCCAGGACATGTTTTAATGGAAATTATAGAGAAATAATCTTATCTTGGGCCTTCGTTGGGGCATCGAGCCCATAGGTTGGACTCCATGACCCACACATTGGGAGCAATAGGATTATTAATGTTTCCCTTGGAGGAAATATAAGGGACCTTAGATGATGATACATCTCCCCGTCCCCTCTTAACCCAATGTTTGACCTTGGAAGGTCAAAACGCCACCTTTTAGGGCTTGACATCACATTGAGGGATAGGGTTTGATGATGGTGGTGATGACTTGGTAAATATTTGGCGTTTTTTGATGAGGAGGAGCCTTAGATCATGAAAGGCATGGCCTTTAGAGGCCTAATGACTCCCTCAAATTTCTCAACGATTCATTTCATGTGCAAAAACGTCACACCTAGTGGGTATGGTGTCATTTTTATGGTTTTCTTTATTGTGTAAAATCAAAATTAAATTGTAAATGGGAAATTAGAGGAGGTAGACCTATCTAAATGTGTTTTACCCTAATGATATATAGACAAACTATTTTGAAATTCCTTCAATAAAATGAGAGCTAAGACATTTCATTTTATCATAACTCACTCTCTCGTGAGTGAGATACTTCACTGAAATTTTCACCCCTCTTGGGAAAATCACATCTCTCTCTCTTGTTCAAATTTTTGGATACTTAACACTTGTAATTAGAGATAAATTTGTGTGTTATCTATTGGATGTTTGTCTCTTTGTATGGTGATGGAATATACTTGGTAGATAAGGGTTTATCTTGCACATCTCTTGAAATTGGTAAGGAATTTATGTATATTGTTGGGATTTTTTTTCTTGTTTCATGATTATTATTGTCTACAACCTTGGAGGATTATAATGGCATACACCCTTCACCAAGTATATCATTATTGCTGATTGGATAAGCTATTGCAAAAGGTTTCTAGGAGGAGCAAAAGGGATTACACCCTCCTAGACTTATCTTGTTAGGTTTACTTTCTCTAGGGAGTAAAAGGGATTACACCCATAGAGAATTAGTAGACTTAAATTTACACAAGAAGACTCCATAACCCATTGACAAGAAACTAATATTAATTTGCATTGGAAAAATAAAATCATTGCATTTGTATACATGAAATTGTGAGATATTTCATTTTTTCAAGTTGGAAACTTTTCTTAGTGTTATAAGTTTGATTATGTCCTAAGGGCATCCTATTTTATCCAAGGAATTTATTGCTATAATAAATTTAATGATACATCCATTAGGGTTGCAGTAAAACCCTCATTCTTTCATTCTCTATTATCTAATCTACTATGAAAATTTACTTGTGAACCTAGATTCTTGTTCTACTAATCGTTGGATATCATTTTGATGGTTTACTTGTGAATTTTTTTGTTTATATATCATTGTTGTAAAAAAAAATTGCGACAACCATAAGGTTTCCCTAATACATTTCTGATAACATCTTTTTGCACCCCTATTTTTCCATCAAAATTTGAGTATAAGTATTGGAATATTATCTTCATGTTTTGGGATTAATTATACAATAATAATTTGATGACTTTTATGGTTAGTTGTGAAGCTATTGTAATTTAATTTTTTCTTATAGAAATCTGATATATGTTATATTTTTGGGACAAAAATATTATCTTATTGATTTCCCTCTAGTTTTGAGGCTTACATTGCAATATATCATCTTGTCTTGGTGGGATAACATTTTTTTTAAGGTACACAACCATTGTAAATAATTTACCCTTAAAAAATACTCTTCCTAAATCCTTCATTCATATCCAACCTAGAACTATAGGGGATCCATTGGTCATTCTACAATTTTCCATCTCAATCCCCCTAGGTCATCATGATTCCCCCCTTGTGGTGACTTATCATCACTAAAGAAAGGGCGGTATATATGTAAGGTGACAGTGGGTATTTACTCCCATATCTTTCTCACTCTTATGGATTGGGTCGGACTTTTCCCAACCTAAAATCGATGAGATAATATTTTTGTGCCATTGCTTTGGAGGAATTTGAATCCTCTTTCGATCCCTAAGGACATTTTGGAAATTTATTCCCAAAGTCTTCACCATAACTTGCTTGGTGAGTCCATATGAGAAAGGTTACCTTTTTTTTTTTTTATGAACTTCATATGATTTTTTATGGAGACAACATTTAGGGAAGACATCCCCTCCATATTTGATGAACTTTGAGCTCATCTGGTCACCTCATTAACTGGCCTTTTCAGTAATGGAACCATGGAATCACGATATTTACCATGGAAATTACATAAGGTGCACCCTTCTATTGATGTTCAGAATATCCCTGAATATCCAAATCATTTATCTGCGGAGTGGAGGGAAAGTTTCCCCAAGATCAATGGTGACCCAACTCTTGCAGTCACCCATGTGAACTATATGAAGTATGATTGAAGTATGAATGTATTGCATGAATATATACTAATGAAAAAAAATATATACTATCTAGAATCAAGTCAAAGAAAGTGGATTGCACATTCATTTGATCCGAAAAGTATATGGTCTTCTACAAGTCTTGTTGAATAATTTATCAGTGATGTAACCAATAAAATTGGATTCATTTAGAAGATCTAGAAAAATTGCGAACAAACAAGAATGGAAAATAACTCTCTTTAATTTCTTCTCCACCCTAACTATTATGATGGAGTTTCAACCCCTTATAACTATTATCTCAGGTATTCGAAAACAACTAATTTTAGAAAAAAACAACTAATTTTAGGAAATGCTCGCATGACTCTAAAACTGACCAAGAAATAAGAGCTAACTAGAGAGACACTATTTTTCAACTCATGTTTATGATTAATTTCATAAACTAAGAGATAACTTGTTTAAAAATTTAAAAACTCTCGTAAAAACACTAAAAACACAATTTGAGGCCTTATATGAAGGAATTTGGCCCTGAAAAAGTGTCAAAATGATGTCCAATCTGAAGGATCGAAACTCCATGACAGTGAACTCTGAGAAAAAACTCCCTGTAAAATTCCTTCCAAAACAGATAACCGAGTCAAAAGTTATGACCCTCGGAAAATCCCTGCATCATTCTCCTCTGGTTGAAAAGAATGCATCTCCCGCAATTTACTGTCTTAAAATTGTTACCACTTACTAGGATCTAGGTTCCTCAAGTCACCCTCTATAATCCATGTACTCTCTATTCTTGCTACACCTTTGCACTAGACCAGATATCAATTGTATTGGCCTTGTCGTGTATGAAGGGTCTTCCTATCTAAAATATCCACAATCTTTTCCTTTTTCTTGCTCGGAATGGCCTGTTTCCAATCCACCTCTGCCTCACCATCACCATCCAAACCATCCCCATGGAAGATATAAAAATCAGTAATACTAAACACAAGGGATACATCGAGATCAATTGGTAAATCGACCTTATAAGCATTTCCATTTGTTATCTTGAGAATCTTGCAAGAACCAATTTTCTTATACTTCAATTTGTGGTAGGTTACTCTAGGAAACCATTCTTTTCATAAAAAAACCATCAACAAATCACCTTCATGGAATATTTGTTATTATAGGTGAGCATATTTTATAAAAAAAAAAATTTCATTATTGGCCGACATTTTTTGTCTCACATGTTGTTGCAACTATTGAATGTGTTTTGCAAATGCTTCCTCATCATCATTGATCCTATCCCTAAGTGGAAGTTGCACCAAATCTAGGAAACCCATAGGATTTATACCATAAACAACCTAAAATGGATATTTACTTGTAGATCTATTCAATGAACTAATGTATGTAAATTCTACTTGACGTAAATACAAATCCCAATGTTCGAGCTTCTCTCCAACAATGCTCTATAACAGGTTTCCCAAACTTCAATTTACTACCCCGGTTTTCCCATATGTTTGGGGGTGATAGGCACTGTTGAACTGTAATTTACTCCCCATTTTCTTCCATCAATTCCTCCAAAAATGACCCAATAACCGATTATATCTATCATAGGTAATAGTTTTTGGAACCCCATGCAATCTAACAACTTCTGAAAAAAACAATTCCACCACCCTCGATGCATCACTAGTTTTCTTGCAAGAAATCAAATGAGCCATTTTAGAGAACCTATCAACAACCAAAAAAATAGAATCATTACCTTGTTGTGTGTTTGGGAGCCTGAACACAAAACCCGTGCTCATGTTTGTCCATGGGCCCTTAAGAACTAGTAATGGAATATACAACCATGTGTTCTATGAGTGTCCTTTTGCCATTTGGAAAATCCTACACCCTGCCACATACCTAGTTATATACTTTTTCATCTTCGATCAATAATACTTATCTTCGATTAAGGCTAGTATATTATCCTTTCCAAAATTTCCTTCCAAACCACTATTGTGAAGGTCTCTAATAATAGTTTCCCTCATTGAATCAATAATAATGCATAGTTGTTTTCCTTGGAATAGGTAGCCATATTCAATAAAATATTGACCATGATTAAGATCCATGTTCCCAGCGAGTGACTTCTTAAACTATTCTAGAATATCCGAAATATTATTATCAGACTCATAGAGAACCTTTAATGCAGCAAACCCAATTACTTGATTTTCCATGGTTGTCAAAAGAATAGTGCATTGACTCAAAACATTTGCAACTTGATTCTTTCATCTTGATTTTTTCTTTAGAACAAAGGTGTAGCCTTGTAAGAAAGAGACCCATTTTGCATGTATATTGTTCAGTTTATTTTGGGTGTTTACATATTTTAATGCAATGTTATTAGTAAATAACACAAATTGTTTTGGCACTAAATAATTCCTCCAATGTCACAATGCTTGCACAATTGCATAAAATTATACATCATATGTGGAGTAGTTATTTCTTAACTCATTCAACTTTTCACTAAAGAATGAAATTGGTCTACCTGCTTGGCTAAGTATAGTTCCAATGCCGACATGTGAAGCATCACAATCTAACTCAAACAATTTACCAAAATCATGTAAGGCTAATATGGGTTCTTTAGTTGCCTTCTTCTATAGAAACTTAAAACTTTCCTCAAATTCATTGCTCCACATGAATGTCTTTCCTTTGGTGCAATCTGTTATGGGTGCTACAATACTGCTAAAATTTTGAATAAATTTTATGTAAAAGGTAGTGATCCCATGAAAATGTCTTACCTCTGTTATACTCCTAGCGCTAGGCCACTCCAAAATTAATCTAACATTGTTTGAATCCACATTGACTCGTTCTATCGAGATGACAAAACCCCAAAATACCAAACTTTCTTACAGAAACCTACATTTCTTCAGTTATGCATAAAGTTAATGTTTTCTCAATCCATCTAATATAATTTTTAAATGATGTATGTGATCTTCTTTTTTGTTACTGAAAACTATAATTTCATCAAAACAAATGACAACAAACTTACCAATATAAGTTCGAAGAACAATATTCATTGACCGGATAAAAGTAATAGGTCTATTGGAAAACCTGAATGACATCACCATCCATTCATATAGTCCATCCCTAGTATTGAAGGTAGTTTTACATTCATCCCCTTCGCGAATCTGGATCTGATGGTATCCACTTCACAAATCAATATTATTAAAATATTTAGCTCTCGCTAGTATACCCATCATGTTTTCCAAGTGTGGTATATGAAATTGATATTTTATGGTAATTTTATTGATTTCTCTTCTATTTGTGCACATCCTCCAAGTATTATCCTTTTTGGGAGTCAACAATGTTGGTACAACACAGGGACTCATGCTTTCTCTTACCAAACCTTTCTTTATAAGTTTTGTCACATTATGGTTGATCTCTGCATGTTCTCTAGGACTCATCCTATAGGTTTCTTGATTAGGTAAAGATGATCCTAGTATTAGATCAATGTGATGTTGAATATCCATCTTTTGTGGAAGATCATCAGGTAGTTCATTAGGGATATCATTAACATATTCTTCTAGTAACTTGGCCACTTTAGTAAGAAATGGTACGTCTTCCATAGCTCCTTTTTGCACCATTAAAGCATAGGAGAATCATGTTTCCTTAGTTTCCCATGAAAAAATATCTTTCTGACAACATATCCTCAGTTTTTCCCTCATCCTTAAGGGTTCTATTAGCACATAGAATTGTATTCCAATAGTGTCCTTGAAGTGCGCCATTGATTTTCAATTTGGCACAGCAAATTGGTGCTACGAACTGATTGAAGAGGAGCATTGGAAAACATTCAAAGACATCAACATCAAGCCCAATGTTACCATGTACTCCATGTAGTTTTTCATACCATTTTAAATGCTAAGAGAAGGGTTTTGATGTTTTATCATTGGCGCTACAAACTAGCATTGTGAACTGGTTAAAGAGGAGAGTTGGAGGTTCGACTACTTGTAGACACATTCAGGAAATTTCAAAGATGCCAGAATCAAAATCAAGACCATCAAGTACTCCATGAGGTTTTTCATCCTTTTTGATGGTCGAAAGAGTGGTTTTGGATGTTTTTTCCTTTTGGCACTGTGAACTGGCAGACAAGGGCACTACGAACTCATTTCCTATAGTAGTTGATTCTAAACATTTGATCATACATCAAAAAAAATGATGTGGGTTTTGCTGAAAATGTTTTTGGAGGAAAATGATAATGGCATTGACTTGCTGACCAAATTGCATCCTAACCTAGTTTGTAATTCGAGAGATATAATTAAAACACCAGTGCGTTGAAAACTGGCACTGGAAACTCTTTGTTTTGCATAATTTTTGGATATTTGCCTTGTTTGGAGGTTGCCACCTATCAAGGAAGGTTTGAATGGTCTCCTAGGATTTATTTGGACATGAGGGACATGTGTTTCATCTCCATATCAATCAAAATGACCTGTTTCAAAAGGCATTTATCAGCATAGAAAAAATACCAAAAAAATAGGAATTTGTTAGGCTTTTGTTGGAATCTTTTGTAACAAGACTCATAAATGGAGGAGGAGTCTATGTAACTCCTTGGTTTCAACATAATTAGGGTATATAGATATTATTCACTATAAATGAAAGGGATTTTGATGAGAAAATGGTTGGATTCATGATTCAAGAGACGAGAGAGTTGAAGGAGCAGTTTAGCTGCTTATTTGTAAGCCTGAGGGCCTATTGTAATTAGCATTTCTACCATTAAAGATTCATGAGAGTTCTTTATAAACTTGTCATGTTTTTTTTCCATTTATTTTGTTATCTTATTGATTGAACATTTTGTAGGTTTTGAGGATCAAAGACTACCTTGGATTAACATATCCCTAAGCAGTAA
This sequence comes from Picea sitchensis, assembly GCA_010110895.2. Classification (NCBI taxonomy): domain Eukaryota; kingdom Viridiplantae; phylum Streptophyta; class Pinopsida; order Pinales; family Pinaceae; genus Picea; species Picea sitchensis. The sequence continues at coordinate 124,863 of SNQJ01S0003750.1, read as the reverse complement.
AGGATCTGTTGTAGATGGCTTGTTAATCATTATTTCTATTCAAGATTATTTTCAATCTATACTTCAGAGTGGATATTTGTTTAGTAGGCATTATTCTGATTGTTCACTTTCCTTTCTTCTAATCATCATCATATAAACTCTTAACCTGATATTTATCTTGATTTCCTTCAATCTGCAGAGTGTTTTGACTGTGTTCCCAATGGTACATCACTGATCTATAGTCATATTGTTGTCCTCCTTATTGTTATTTCTTTCCTATCCACCCAATTTTAAATTGATTTAATTTTTCAGGTTCGATGGTAGGTGAGAGACCTCTGATTTTGATATTTTCATATAATAGATATTTTTTTCTTGTTGTGTAAACCGGATTTAAGACAGTTTGTTTCTAAATCCTTACTTGTTGGTCTATACATTGGGATTTCCTTCTATGATTGACACCTTTTCTAAGTTTTCCTCATCCATATTTCACCTTGATATAAATGGTTATCTATAAATTCTTATGAGTATTGGGCTTGCACTCATCACAGTCTAAGTGTAACTCTTAGTGCTAATAGGTTCAATTAGATGACTTTTGATCCATCCTTCCAAAAGGTGTAGGTATTCTTTCCTCCATCATGCATGAGTTTTTGGTCATATTTTCAATGCCTCCCCAATAATAGATGACATGCATCCATTGCAATTACATCAGACCACACTTCATATTTATAAGTCTTACCGATGGAAAACTTGAACAAACATATTTTATTAATGGTAAATTCATTCCACTTTTTGAACCATGTAATTTGATAAGTATGGGGATGTGTTTCACAATGTAATTTCAACTTATATAAAATATCTTTGGAAACCATATTATGAAAACCTCCACTATCAACAAAAAATTGACATACCTTTCCCCAGGAAGTGCATCTGATTCGAAAAATATTTGTCCAAAGCCAAGAATCTTCATTACCACTACTCTGCCTTTGCTCTTTTCAAGAATCACCATTGACCTCTGTAGCATGAGACTCTCCCCCATATCAGGTGAGAATTCATATTCAACTCCTTCTTATTCATTCTCATCTTGGACCAAGTCCAAACTAGGATGTTGAGCTTGCTTCAGCTCTTCCATTTTGTAATTTGGGAATTCAAATGTTAGATGACCCTGTACACCACACCTAAAACACACATAAAGTCCTCCTATGCCACCACCATAACCTTTACCCATGTAAAATCCTCTTCTGCATGGCTAATTTAGGTTACCTTGTTGAGTATCTTCTTCTTTCTCATCTCCTTGGGATGATTCACCTATGCCATAGTTAAAACCACCCCGTGAGAAAGAAGATGTACCCCTCCTTGCTCCTCTATTTCTTTGAGAAAATTTTCATTTTTTATTTTCCTTAGCCTTTAAGGATAATTGGTATGCCTCTTCCATGCTGCAAACCATATGCATGCTTAGTTCATCTTGAATATAAAATTTTAAAAAATTCACATACCTTGCATTCAGTTGCTCATTAGTTTCCTCGTGATCCACCTGAATGGACAACTGATAAAAATCATTTTTTATTTCTTCCATGGTGGATAGGTTTTTCTTCAAGTTTTGAAATCTACGAAAAAGGTTCTAAGCATAGTCCATATGAAAAAATATTTCTCGCTATTTTTTTCCATCTTGCTCCAAGTCCTAATTTTTCCTTTTCCTTTTTTTTCTTCATCTTTCTACACATTATCCCATAAGATCATGGCATGACCCTTCAACTTGGTGCATGTAAATTTCACCTTCTTTTCCTCTCGCATAGGTTGTCATTCAAAAAAACACTCCATGGAATTCATCCAATCTATTAACTCCTCTAGTTTAAGATTTTGTGCATGTTCTTAAACTTCCATTTTGATCCTATCATTTCTTCCTTCTATAGCACTGAGCATCATTTCTTCAAAATCCATGCACCCTAATTGTTCTTATTCATGGTATTAATGTTCTTTATGTTCATCTACATCTCCTCAAACTTTCCCCTCATCATACACTTATCATTTTATTATTCTTTGACTATCCAACATGTTTGTAAGATATTATACTTTCCTTTGGAGGTTTTTCATATCTTTGCACATCTGCGAAAGATAACATGCTCTTCTTCTTCCTTTCCCATCCATCTTCCTCCTTTGATACCCGATGATGTAACCAATAAATTTGGATTCATTCAAAATATCTAAAAACCATGCAAACATACAAGAATGGAAAATAACTCTATTTTATTCCTTCTCCACCCTAACTATTTCAATGGAGGTTCAACCCCTTATAACTACTATTTGAGATTTTTGAAAACAACTAATTTTAGAAAAAAAACTAATCTTAGGAAATTCTCTCATGACTCTAAAACTGACCAAAACCTAAGAGCTAAATAGAGAAAAACTATCTTTCATCTCACTTTTCTAATTAAGTTCATAAAATAAGAGATAAATGATAATTACAAATTTAAAAATTCTCGTAAAAACACTAAAAACCCAATTTGAGGCCTTATATGAAGGAATTTGGCCCCGTAAAAGTGTCAAAACAATGTCTGATTTGAAGGATTAGATTGGCATGACAGTGAAATCTTCAAGATGCAACTCCCTATAAAATTTCATCCCAAATGGATAAATAAGTCCAAAATTATGACCCTAGGAAAATCCCTGCATCACTTAGGCATTGTGGGCCAGCTACTCAGAATTTGCAAGACACTTTTCAATAGATCAAAGACGCTCTTTACAGAGATGGTTTTCTGATGGATGAGTAGATGACAATTAGGGAGAGAAAATTGATAAGGAATATCATCGACCCCTTGAAAAATAAGTGCTTGACAACGACATCCATGAATAAAGCTCTCAAAAATATCTCAATGATGAAGACCCATATGAGACGTCAGTGTCCATTATCCCACTTCATGAAGACGAAGTTTTTAATCCCTATTTTCTTCCTGCACACAAATATGAAGAACTGATTATTCCAAAATATGCATATGTTTTCATGGGGGATCTCGTAGATATGGTTGATAAAAATATTTATTATTTCATATGGGTTGGGAGATGTAGATGGAAAGTGAGTTGATTCATTTTTTATAGAATTCCCATTTACGACATTGAGGGTCCTTCTTGTGTAAGAGGGGTTGATTTTTAATCTTTAGAGAATTGTTCTCTACATGCATATAATTTAGATTCTTGGTAGCCTAATGTTGATATGGTCATAAACTTATTCCATCCATTTGAGGATGATTTGTCGCAATATACTCATGATGACTCTCAACCATCCCTTGAGAGTTGTGATGAATATCCTTTTGGTGACTCAGATTTGTGCTAAGAATATTTCCAACCACCATCGTGCCCAAATTTTGATGGACACTAGGTCATGTCCATCCCATAACAATTTGGGCTCACACTACTAAACAAAAGGATTTTCATTTTGGGATTTTTGGCAAGGATTTGGAGATAAAGAAGAATCATATTCTAAGTGTGGGAAAAGAGTTTTTCTATAAACCTGAGCCTACCCCCCTACCTCATTTCCTCTTCTCTGGAAAATAATTAGGATTTACTGGGATCTCTTATCTCCCCTCAACATTTAGGGAGTGGTGATTTTTTAAGTGAAGATGAAGATGAGTCATCGTCTATACATGGTAGCCCTCTTCAGAGATGGATTGATTGAGCTTGTGGCCATTATTTCAGGAAACATTTATGGTATCATCGAGCTTACGGTTTCTCTTTCCAATAGGATTTCCTCCCTCTCACCCATATCCATGATTTTCATTTCATGATTGATTATATGTCTATTTATGCTCACGGTTATTATGTTCTTGAATTATCTTTGTTGTAGTACATAATTAAGAACAAGGGGAGATACCTTGATGAGATGATTAGTTGGTGGCATCAGTTGTACGATTTCACCTGATATCCACAACATTTTATCGCCATGGGCCCCAAGTAATTAGGTAGGTTATCCTACTTTCTTGCATTTGCATCTTGATTTCTCATAATAGTTTAGTTTCATTTCATTTCTGATTTTCATTTTTATCTACTTGCATTATTGATTTACATCTTTTGTTTTCATCATATTATATGAAAAAGGTGCAATTTTTTTCTTTTCTAGGATTAATTGTCAATTTTAAGTTTTGGATTTTGATTATATGAGAAAAGGGTGAGTGAGCCACCCTAGATTTTTCAGTTTGTTGTTTCAGTGTGTGTAGGCATAGGTATAACTAGGATATGTTGAGCTTCTCATGCACTTTACAACGAGTACATGTCTCTGAGTAGGAGTGAGGTTTTATCTACCATATCTAGCAATAAATAAGGAGTTTATGTCTTGAGGCCCTCAGGTTGCAGACCTGGAGTGTCGAGAGGTGGATTTACTAGTAGTGTACACATACATAGATGAAGAAATGTTTCACCACCATACTTCTTAGATTCATCATGATTGCATTCACCACATCAAATTTCTTCTGGAAGATAGTGGGTCTTTCTCCATGAGGTACAAGTTAGGTATTGTGGTAAGTTTCACTTGAATACTTGAGTCATTTGTATATGTTGCATTAAATATTCTCTTTATTATAGAATTTTTTCTTGGAAATTAAACAACCATTTTCCCTATTTCACCTAGGTGTTTGACATTGTGTCCTAGTAAGTGGTCACCCTCAGGGAAGGTTTTTCTACTGGAAGGTCTCCTTGATGATTCATTATACCATTCTCAATCATAGTTATCACTTTCCATATTTCATCCTTTTCATCCCCTCATCTTTTGTGATGTTTCAAGTGTACTGACCCAAGAAGGGATTGTACCTCATGTCATGGGAAGAAGGGGTTGAAATCCCAGGGGGAAATGTAGTTGGAAAAAGATAAAATGCAAATCATAACCTTTTATATGATCACCCAAAGAGGTCTTGAGAACAATGAAACATTTATCCTAAAATAATTTGAAGACCTGCAAAAGAAAACTCACATTATATAGATGTTCTACTTCTTGAGGTGTGTACACTTATGAAATTTTCCTTTCTTTCCATGCATATGGCACTCTTTGTACCTCTAGATTCAAGTGACATTGAAATGGGATTTTATTTCCATGTATTATAGTACCCAATTGTTTTTGTACTTTAATTAATTAATTTCAATGAAAACGAAGGTGCAACACACCCTCTACAAAGGCACCCATAAATGAGATAATACGAACCCTTGTATGTCATGAACCCCATGCCCATAAGTTTTACCCCCATCCAATTCATACTCTTCACATGGCTTAGATAGGATCCATCTAGGAAACACTCTTTGACTTGGGGAATGATTCAACTAATAGGTCACCATGACAATCCTCCCATACATAAACTTCGCAAGTTGCATAGGGTCTTTGAGCACTTGTTTAATTTGAAAAGGTATTTTTGATGCAATTTTTAGGTGGATCTTGTATTAAATGTGATTTTACTTGGAATGATACATTTGAATTGAGACCCTTGGAGGGAAAATTCACTTGTCTTTGGAGGACATTGTTTGATGGACATTGTGGAGGAAGAAGCCTAGATTGGGCCTTCGTTAGGTAGGAAACCTACAGGTTGGATTCCATGAACCACACCTTGGGAGTAGGTAGATGATGAATGTTTTGTTTAAAGGTAAGAGACTGTTGGCATGTTTACAGGCAGGTATGCTTGTCATTAATGGAAAGATAAAAATATGTAGAAATGGAAAAACAGGGACAACGTAAGCTCAAAAGAGATAGTGCAGAGATGAACAAAGAGTGCAAGAGTCAGCTTGTTTATTTGATGGCAAACAGGCAGGAAAGGAAGACCAGTAGCGCAGGAATAATTGCATTTAAAGATCAAAAGCGTAAACTCCATTTCGTAGTTTCCGATACCGGGCATTGGAGGAGTCAAGGAAGAAACTCACAAAAAGAATGTCAAAACGGAGAAATGAGAAACGCCAAAATCCTGGAAGAAGGAGGACACTTTCGGGTACTAGGAGTTGGAAGAGTCAAGACTCTTCATCATCGGGAGTCCCAGAATCGCGAAATGCGAAACGCCAAAATCTCGGAAGAAGGAGGACAATTTCGGGTACTAAGAGTTGGAAGAGTCAAGACTCTTCATCATTAGGAGTCTTCTTCACATCTGGCATGTGAAAAAATACATACATATCTTCAAAACCAACTTAGATGCATCTTGACTCATGATCTCTCATGCACCGGGAGGCATCAAATCCCTCAATTGAAAATATTTTTTAGAGCACAAAACTTGAGGAAAGATTTACACTTCAACATATTTGATGTCTCTCGGCAGATGATTGATTGAGAGTTAAGATGGATCTATGCTGGTTTAATTATACTGTGGTGAGAATTTAATGATAGTGTGGTGATAATTTAATGAAAAAAACAGATTCTTAGTAGTGTTTTCGTAATCGAAAGTTCTGATTAGGTTAGTTTCATTTGTCTCCATTTACTAAATTGGTGGTTTGTGTGTTTGAAAGTCTATTTTCCACAAGTATCTTTTTTGGTTTTGTCTATGTAATTGGTTGTGACACTTTATAGTGGTTAATTTCCATTCTCTTTATTTAAATATCATATATCGACTATTTCAAAATCTACACATTTGAGAGGCAAGTTAAAAAATTTCACTTATCCACACACACACACACACACATAACTCCCATATGATAAGCAATTCCAAATTGGATTTCAAAAAATAAAAGAAGCCAACAATCCCACTAGTTGAGACTTCTAGATGTGGTAGCACCCACAACACCCATACCGTCTAGACTCTTGAAAGTGAGAGATGAGACTCTGAGATAAGGTTCTTTGGGTGTGCCTACACCATGTACATTGAAGCTTGAAGGTTGAGACTCACATCACAAGAAAGGATTTCTTAATTGTCCAATAGAAATAATAGAAGTAGCTTTTCTTGTCTGTCTCAATAAATTAATGATCTATTTGATTTTGAGATTTTTTTATGTAATTTCTTCAACATTGGAAACCTAATGATAGATCCATGCTTTTATAAAATGGATCTATCTATGAGTTTGATTTTAAAAATGGGTCTATTTTGTGGTTGGATATGGAAATCTCAAATGCCTAGTTACCATGGCTCCAATGTTTTATATAAATTCATACTTGAATTTAAAAGCTACTAGGCTTGGGCCTTGGGGATTTTTATTTTAAGGTGTTGGCATGAGAGTTCCATCCTTAATGTTATAATCGTGCCAAATTTCGATTTAAAATTGGGCTCAAACTTATTTTATTATTTATAAGGTTCTCCTTCACTCTAACTCACGAGGTTAACTCTAACTGACGAGGTTGAAAGTTGAGATCAAAGTGCTCTTCTTTAAAATTTATTATTTATATTACGTTCAATCCAACTCATAAGGTTGAAAATTGAAATCAAAGTGCTCTTTTTAAAAATACATTACAACTAAAAGGTTAAAATACATTACAACTAAAGGGTTCAAGCAAGTTACTTGAGTTTGAATTTGAATGGTTCAACACAACTTGCAAAAGTTCTCAAATTACATAAAAAGTGAGTATACATAATTGCATAAAATTGATTTGGACTTCAGTATTTAGAGGACCCAATGGGTGCACGATAATATTTTAATATTTGTATATATATTATATTTCTAATTCAAAAGGTTTATTCTCAACTACTAATTTTTATATTCATGAAATGAAATGTTTTTCATCCACAAAATAAAGATATTGTGATTGATATTATAACATAGTATGTTTCTCCGGATGATGAGAAGTGTTACCTATGTCATAATATTTTTTTCCAAATTATGTATATAATCTATGGGGTTGACACTTTTACATTCTAAATCTTTGCAGCATATTTAAGATAAAAAACATTGTGATCATATTTTTTCAAGTAGTGGTTTCTTTCTATTTATGGAAATTGACTCCAAACTTTTGTATATGTTTTTTTAATTGTTAAATTTACTACCATATATTTACTATTGCATTGGTTTAAGTTGATAGAAACTTAATTTACTATTGCATTGGTTTAAGTTTATAGAAACTTAATTGTATTAAAATTTGAAAAGTTTAGGATTTGAGTAAATGTTAAATGAATTTAATCATCTTTGTGTAAAGTCTTGGAACAAAATTTTTGAAATGTACACAAAAGTATGAAAGGTTTATGGAATTGAGTAAGTTTTTATATACTGATAATCTTTTCAATTAATTTAGCTAGATAAATTTTAGATTCCA
>SNQJ01S0003750.1:94977-116677 GCA_010110895.2 Picea sitchensis | reverse complement strand
CCTCTGCAATCGTCTCAACATATTTTCTCCGATTCAACCAAAGTTTCATATTTGCATGATTTTTTCCCATAATGAAGTTAGCAGCCCCGAGATCCTTCATGTCAAATTTGGAGGATAGTTGTGACTTGACTTCCTTGATTACATCCATATTATTTCCTACCATCAACATGCCATCCACATACCACACTACATAAATGAAGTCATTACCAACCTCGGAATATACACACTGATCAGCTATGCTTCACAAATCCCAATCCAATGATGTATGTATCAAAATTTTGGTACCACATCCTAGTTGATTGCTTTAGACCATGTAGTGACTTATTTAGCTTACACACTAGCTCTTTCGTTCCATTCACTGCAAATCCTTCTAGTTTCTTCATGTAGATTTATTTTTCTAGAACCCCATGTAGGAATGTTGTCTTCACATTCATCTGTTCTATTTCAAAATCAAAAGAAGCGGCAACAGATAAAATAAATCTAATAGAAGTTAACTTGGCAACATAAGAAAAAAATTCACCAAAGTCAATTCCCTCTACCCGGGAATAACCTTTTTCTACTAAACAAGCTTTGTATTTCTCCACTTTGCCTTATAAATTCAACTTCTTCTTAAACACACATTGTTTCCAATGGCCTTTCTTCTAGTTGGAAACTCAACTAGATCCCATGTCTCATTCTTATCCAAGGAATCCATCTCTTCAACAGTGGTCTTCTTCGATAATTTACTATCCTATGAATTCACTACTTCCCTGAAAGTTATGTGATCATCATCAATAATAGATAAAGCAAAATTAGCATAAAAATCAAGTGGAATATACCTTCATGTTGCTTTATTTCCCTCATAGATCACCTCAATACTAGAGTATGGGGTTCTTCTTCTTCTGACTCATCTTCTTCCATTGGTTTGGATTTTACATCATCCAACTCAAACTCTATTTTCTCAAGTTCTTCTTTCCTTGGTAGGAATTTCTTTTTGGGAACATCTTTAAACTCTCTAAAAATAACATCCTAACTATAAAAAGTATTCTTAGTTTCTTGGTTTCAAAGCTTATAACCTTTCATACCATGTGATACACTTTTCAACTTTATTATCCAACTTACTCATATTTTCCTTTAGAACATGTACATAAGCATCACAACCAAACACTCTGATATGTTCAAGAGACTAGGGTTTATTACCACTCCATACCTCATGCGAAATTTTGTCCACCAACACTGATGAAGGTGATCTATTTACTAGGAAGCATGTAGTACCCACTCCCTCTGCCCAGAATTCTTGTCCTAACCCAACACCACTAAGCATGCTCCTTGCTTTTTCTATCAACATCATGTTCATCCTTTCTACAAACCCATTTTTTTGAGGTGTTTATAGAGTATTCTTTTACATTTTGATACCACACTTCTTATGAAACTCTTCGAATTCATTCCTACAATATTCTCCACCATTATATGTCCTCAACACCTTTATTTTCTTCTATGTCTAATTTTCTATATGTCCTCAACACCTTTATTTTCTTCTATGTCTAATTTTCTATATGTCCTCAACACCTTTATTTTCTTCTATGTCTAATTTTCTACTAGATCCTTAAACTTTTTAAATTTATCAAATACCTCATATTTCTTCTTGAGAAAATAAACCCATGTGTTCCTTAATAAAACATCTATGAACAAAACATAATACACATATATACCTAGTGACAGAACATGAACAAGTCCTAACACATCACTATGTATCAACTATAAGATCCCCTTTTTCCTTCTACCACCATATGAGAATCTTACACGATTATGTTTACCATATATGCATATTCGCATAAATAAAAATACATGGTTCAATTAGACATACCTTCAACCATACCTTTACCATGTAGTGTTTGAAGGCCCTTTTCTCTAATATGTCTCAATATTTGATGTAATAACATGGTATTATTTCCATGGAAATTATAGATCTTGTATTCTTTATTTCTCTGCTCATGCACAATAGAACTGTTACACCCACTAGTATAATTTCTTCCCAACAAATTGTACATAGTTCCACATCGAACTCTCCTCATCAACACCATTTCTCCTGTGACCATCTTGCAAGTTCCCTTTCCCAATAAAGTATCCACACCTGCATCATCCAACTTACATACATATACTAGGCTCCTGGCTAGATATGGGATGTGCAGAACTCCAGGGTGAGTTCTAATCCTTCCATCTTTTAGCAACAACTCATGTATATTACAATGTTTATTAATTTCTAATTAAATCATTAATCTAATAATTATAATTTTAATGTAAAATCTCATCTTTTAAGACAAAAATATTTGACTCTACTCATTTACATGTATTTATACATGTTGTTTTACGTTGAATAAATCATCAAATAATAAATATTAAATATTAAATATATATTTAGTTCCATGCTTTCAAGTGGTATCAGAGCCAAACCTCTGGAATCAAGTTGAATTCACATGCATTTGACATCAAGTTGAACTCACATGTGTTTGACATCAAGTTGACGTCACATGTATTAGTTTGGACACCATAAATTCCATACTTGGAAATATGAAAAACATTATGGAAAATATGAGTGACACTCTCAAAGAGATGAAGAATTATGTGAACCAAATAATGGAAGAAAAAATAGAGAAAGTTGTCTTGGCATAATTGAAGGAGAGGGGTTTTCACCAAACCAAAATATTGTGTTGTTCCAAAATCTCACCATCTCAGTTCATTGATGTTGTGACCAAAGGATATGAATAAGAGAGCAAATAAAATATTATCATGGGCACAAAAGATAATTTACATGATGAAGAGGATACTAGAATGCACTATTGGCCTTTCCTTGCTCGAGATGAGAAAGAGAAAGACATCGAATATCGATAAATATTGATCCAAAAAAGTTATATTTCTTGCACGGACCATGAAGAATATGAAGCATCCATGTCCCTTGAACAAGAGGAACAATAAAACAAATATGCACTTGCTGGTTTAAAAAACAAAAACTCATGGACAAGTGAGGCAACTCTTTTTCCCAAGGTGAAGAGATAGATAGACGCATGCATCACGATGGACATCCATACTCTTGTTTCCCTCCATTTGATTCTTGTTATGGTTCACATCCTTCCATAACATTATCCGTGTGAAATATTAATAGTAATGTGGAGGAATCTAAATTGTGTTAAGATGGAGAAAAGGAAAATGAACCTCGGGCTTGTAATCAACTGAAAGAGGATAAAAAAGTGAAGGGTAATCTATTTCAACCACAAGATAATCACGGTGATGCCCAAATTGAATGAGACAACACAAATAAGGAAAGCCAAGATTATTTAGAGTCGTTGCATCTAATAGCTCCTTGTTTGCAGGCTCCATATTAAAGAATCCCTAAAATCTCCAAAGAGATAAATATATATGTTTTACAGCAATGGAGTAGTTTGAGCATGAGAGTAGAGGTCGATAATGGTCTTGGTAATGGAGATGAGAAGTCAAAATTCAAATAATCTATTGCCTACCATAGAACATATCCATATAATTTGTATACATTTTCCATTACGTATAAAGGCAAATGCATTCACGTTTCAATGTTAGTACAAGAATCCATTCTTTTAATATTTGGAACTATGGAAATGGAAGGACAAGAACAACAAGAATTAGTAATTGAACTGATCGAAAATCCTCACATTCAAATTACAAAATTTAGGGAAATATTAGCTCAAATGAATCTTGGAATTACGGAATTTAAAGAATTATTAGCTCAAATGAAAGAGATTATAAGAGAATTTGGGGAGCTTTATCTACGATAGTGGAAGGGTCTTAATACTCAACCCACTCAGGAGATAGAGGAGAGGATTTTTATCGCCAATTTCTAGGGATAACGAATGAGATGATGTCTCTATGTCCTCAGGTTGCATACATGGAGTGCTGAAAGATGGATTGACTAGTAGTTTCCACATATAGAGATGAATACCCGCTTCACCACCATACTTCTTTGATTCATCATGATGGAATTCACCACATCAACTTGCTTCGAGAAGACAGTGGGTCTTTCTCCATGAGGTACAAGTCAAGTAATGTGGTAAGTGTCACTTTAATACTTGAGGCATTTGAATATGTTGCATTAAAACTTCTCTTTATTCTACAACATTTTCTTGGAAATTATGTTATTTTCCCTATTTCACCTGGGTGGTTGACATTGTGTCCAAGTAAATGGTCACCCTCAGGGAAAGTTTTTCTACCGGGAGGTCTCCTTTAGGATTCATCATAGCATTCCCGATCATACTTATCATTGTCCATACTTCATCCTTTTATTCCACTCATATTTTGGAATATTTTGGGTGTATTGACCCAAGAAGAGATTTTACCTCATTTCATGGGAAAAGGGGTTGAAGGCCCATAGGAAAATGTAGTTGGAAAAAGATAAAATCCGAATCATAACCTTCTAAATGTTCACCCAAATAGGTCTTGGGAACAATGAAACGTTTCTCGTAAAATAATTTGAATACCTGGAAAAGAAAACTCACATTATATAGATGTCTTGTTGTTGGGATCTATAGATGTCCTAAAAAAAACCTATATGCATCAGCCGAAGGTAGGCATTGGCACAAGCATTTTACTTGTTGCCTACGTAGGTTCTTACCTGCCATTTTCAATACCTCATCCTTTAGATATGCAACGCCTGTGAAGGGAGCAACAATGGTAATAAAGGGAACGCCAGTTGTTTCATTGAAATGAATGACACTAGAGCCACAAAGGGAGCAGTAATAGTAACAAAGGGAATGATAGTTGTTTCGTTCAAATGAATGACCTAAATGTTGATATAAACTAATGTCTTATTAATTGCATTGTAGTAATTGCCCAACTATTTAATTTGTCAATACGAGGTTCTTAGAATTACGAAGCACACACAAAGTATATGTAGGATTGAAGCTAATTTAACCTAATCTAATGGTAAACCTACGACTAGAATTAAATCATTAACCTAATGCAAGAAGCTGAAACACATGACTTGGAATTGAATTGCTACAACACACAACTGAAATGAAATTGTGTAAATGAAATTAATCTAGGAATGGAAAATTGAATCAAAGGAATAACAACATGTGAAGAGCAACAAGACGGCATATGTGAGTTCACACTAAAAACAAAGCAATCTCAAATTACTTTACAAGAATCGAATGGAAAGACATTAAACAATAATGAAAACATGAATCAAACTAAGAATCCCTTTCTCTACAATCAAACTTATCTTTCAAATCCTAATGAATACTCCTAAATGACTACTCTTAATGACCACCCCCTCATGATGAGAGAGCACTCTCTTTTATACATGAGAGCCTTGAAGATAAGATAAGCATCTCATAATTACAGATCCACTATTTTCTCAACTACTTCCCCATTATTACAAAATATGATCCCTTCTAATCCTCACACATATCTCTCATATATATTGGATAAGATATGTCAACCAAATCTCCATGATATTCTCCTTGGAATAGGCTTTGAATAACTATCTCCTTGAATTGGTGGAGGAGATATTCGTGAAGTCTTTTTGAATTAATCCTTCACATATTCCTCCACATTACAAAGCTCACACATTTTTGAGATATATATGAAAACATGTTGATTTTCTAATATTTAATCACAAATTCTCTTTTAATACTAAAATGAATAAAGTGGAGAATAATAAGGTGAAACTCAAATATATTTATGAAAATGATATCATGAAAGGTTAATGGGGCATTGAAATGTGAAGAATGATGAAGGGAAAGGTGGATGAAAATATGACATTTCTGAGCCCCAACACTCACTTGTTGAGGTGTGTACAGTTATGCAGTGTCCATTTTTTACCATGCATAGGGAACTATGTGTACCTCTAGCTTCAAGTGACACTGTGAAACTATTTTCTTTCCATTTCTTACAGTATCCAATTTTTTTGGACTTTAATTAATTAATGACAATGAATGGGATTGGAAAAGGTTGCATTCAAAACAATGGTGCAACACACCCTCTACAAAGGCACCCATAAATGAGATAGTACAAACCCTTGTATGTCATGAACCCCATGCCCAGAAGTTTTACCCCCATCAACTTCATACTCTCGACATGGCTTAGGGAAGATCCACCTAGGAATCACTCTTTGAGTTGGGGAATGATTTACCCAATGGGTCACCATGACAACCCTCCCATACCTAAACTTGGGAAGTTTCATAAGGTATTTGAGAAGTGGTTTAATTTGAAAAGGTAGTTTTGATGCATATGTTTAGGTGTCACTTGTGTTAAATGTGGTTTTACTTGGCATGATACATTTGAATTGAGAGATTTCGAGGGAAAAATCACTTGTCTTTCCAGGACATGTTTTAATGGAAATTATGGAGAAATAATCTTATCTTCAGCCTTTGTTGGGGCATCGAGCCCATATGTTGGACTCCATGACCCACACATTGGGAGAAACAAGATTATTAACATTTTCCTTGGAGGAAATATAAGGGAGCTTAGATGATGAGACATGTCCCCTCTTAACCCAATGTTTTACCTTGGAAGGTCAAAACACCACCTTTTAGGGCTTGACATCACATTGAGAGATAGGGTTTGATGATGGTGGTGATGACTTGGTAAATATTTGGCGTGTTTTGATGAGGAGGATCCTTAGATAATGGAAGGCATGGCCTTTGGAGGGCTAATGACTCCCTCAAATTTCTCAACGATTCATTTCATGTGCAAAAACCTCACACGTAGGGGGTATCATGTCATTTTTAGGGTTTTCTTTATTGTGTAAAATCAAAATTAAATTGTAAATGGGAAATTAGAGGAGGTAGACCTATCTAAATGTGTTTTACCCTAATTATATATAGACAAACTATTTTGAAATTCCTTCAATAAAAGGAGAGCTAAGACATTTCATTTTATCATAACTCACTCTCTCATGAGTGAGATACTTGACTAAAATTTTCACCCCTCTTGGGAAAATCACATCTCTCTCTCTCTTGTGCAAATTTTTGGATACTTAACACTTGTAATTAGAGCTAAATCTGTGCATTATCTCTTGGGTGTTTGTCTCTTTGTATGGTGATGGAACATACTTGGTAGATAAGGGTTGTAACACCCTATTTCCCCCAGTCTATAAAAATAACTATATTGGCCAAGAACTATGGCAAACTAAAATATGTGAATGTTTGATTTGAGGGACCTTTGTATAAAATGTCAATGAATGCAAATTATGTTATGACTATGTGTTGCATGACTACTGGGAGGGGGATATCTAAAAGAGACCACGATGGCTAATGAGAGGTGGTGGAAGGGACCTAGAATGGTTGCATTAACTTCCACTGATCCAGTACCGTACTGGTTTTTACTTGCTCAAATACCAAAGCAACTCTCTGACCCTGGAATGTATTTCCCATTAGATTGGTAGGTGGGGAGGCTCCTCAAGAGTTAATGAATGGATGGGGGTGAACCGCCCATCCATAAAAGCTCTCAGACCTGACCATGAACAGGGAAATTCGTGCCACACACAATCTTGTAGAGAAAAATGCAAGAGAGGAAGTGTGGTAAAGGGTAGAGAGAGAGAGATCGCGACAGGGATCGCGAAAGAGAACTGGAGAAACTCTAGAAACACAGGGAGTTTTGAACATAGGAGAAGGAGAGTAACCTCCATCCTAGATTATTTTTCTATATTAGGAGAAGAAGAGTAACCTTCATCCTTGACTTCTGTTGAGCTGGAAGTAAGAGACTGAATCTGAAAGCATCATGGTCTAGCTCAGGGGTGGCTAGTGGTAAATCAGTTTGGTGTCACTGAGCCTATGGTTGGGTGGAAATGAGCACCCCTCTCAGTAGTTGCATCATGCCTAGTGGATCTGATAAGTGTTTTATGCCTTGTATTTTGAATTGAATATCATGAATACATGCTCATGTTTATATGCCCATAATGATTTATGTGTGGAATGGTTGCCTGATGTTTTAGACTGGAAATAATGGATGCATGTGTATACTTACATGCCATAGTTGGTTTCTGTACAAATGATTAAGTCTGGGGCATGAGTTCACTCCATCGAGAATCATCTTGTTTGTTTGATTCTCGTAATATTCTGGGAAGGCTCCTCGAGAGTAATATTCCCCAACAATTACCCCATATACCTTGGAACCATACCAAACCTTTACCCAAAGACTCGACTAAGATCAGGGACAATTACTAAAGAACCGTCTGAAGGTGAACATGCAATCTGAGTCTGGAAACCTTAAGTAAGAAAGAGTATCTCTCTAAGGTCTCTGATTCATGGGAGTTTGAAGCTCCGAGAGGTTGAATTTCGTGATTCAAGCTCAGAAAGGATAGCAAGTCCAATTATTGAAAGACAATACCCCATCGTTTGGTAGACGAATGGTCAAAATCCTTTTGGAAATACCCCAGATCTATCAAGACTGATGGATCTATAGGAGGAGCGTAGGTGTTAACACCTCGACCCTTTCAACCTTCACAAGTAGCGAACGGATCGAGGATCGTAGATCCAAGGATCTGTCGGGTCTCTATCGACTGTCGATATTAACCTTTTCATAGGCAGGAGAGTGGACTCGACAATGTCCTGAAAGTCCCGAAGTATTTGGAACCATCCATCGGCACAGGACACATGGCAGTCGGGTAGCATTTTGCTGACTCGCAACTTGGAGTGGTCAAGGATAGGACTGAACGAACTCATGATTCATGAAATCGCGACATGATCATGGTCATTGGATCCAAGCCATAGGAGAATCGTTGGATCAAAACCTTCATGTGGTATCACGTATCGAGGGTTCAAAGGTTGAAAGAATTTCTTTTCTACTATAGAAGTCACGAAGTGTCGAGCATCGAGGGCTCGTGCGAACACATGGCACATCCGTTAGGTGGGGACTGCGTGGTTGACAGGCGGCAAAATGGCAAGTGGCCAGAGAAAGGTGGAAGCGGGTGACAGGTGGTGCACACATGTCACCTGAGAAAGAGTCAACCCATTGTTAGCTTATCGTGTTTCTGGGATTCTCAAAGGAGGAGGACGAGGGCTCAACACTCCAACTCACGAAGTTTCAAGTTGTGAGTAGTGCTAGTGTTTAGCCTATCCCATGGTTATATGTAGCAGGTGCTAGTGAGGAGGGAGCCATACCCATATCGCATTTCGAGTATCGGTGATTGGAGAAAGAGGAGTCAAGAGCTTTGACTCTCCAACTCGCGAGTTGTGAAAGGTGCTTCCGCTAAGGCTAGGTTGTGGTTGCTTGGAGGAGGATAAGGGAATGGATGGTCTTCCCTAGGCCCTATAGAAATTCAGGGATTTTGTCCCTCGAAGAAAAGACAAAAAAAGAAAAATCTTAGTTGTCGTAGTGGGTGTGTGACAAATTGGTATCAGAGCATGGTTACAACACTTGGCCTTCTTGGGCTCATGAGCGGGTTGCACAGAAACTCCATTTGAAGTACTCTTAAAAGGAGTAACCCTCTATATTAACCCCCTTTATCAAAAGTCGAAGTTAAGAGTGAAAATTCCTATTTTGTGTATGCATTTGAAAAATATGAATTATGTGCTGGTTATGAATGACTATAAATATTGACTAACAACAAGTGTTTTTCCTTCACACAAGTGGACGATCAATTGCGGGAAACTGCAGACGCATAGAATGGTGACACACCATGAAGTGGGGGATGGCTCCCATAATAGAGATGAAGAGTCTCACAAAAGGAGAGCGGTAGAGACCCCTCCAGTTCTAGCTGAGACTGTGAGAAGCCTCATGGTCGAACTGCAGAGCTATAAGCCCGACAATGAGAGGTTGATAAAAGACCAAGAGAAGCAAATGGAAATTAATGCAGTCTTGTTGCAGAGTTTATCCGACATACAAAAACAATTGTAGCATGGACCTGACACTAGTCACATGGACCAACGACAGACAAAAAAAGGTCGAAGTCCACTTGAGATACGGAAACATGGTCTTTTAAGTGGCCACACTAGGAAGAGAACCTCAAGAAAGGTCCACCCCAGAGATAAGGGACAAGCGTCGGATGATTCCTATGGAAAGGAAAATAGCGACTCAGAGGGATCTTCTAGTAGCAGAACTAGTTCTTATTCCCGAAAAAAATGGAAGAAGCGAAAGCATTCCAAAAGTCATAATCTCGAAGAATTCAAGAAGGCTAGACCACCCTCTTTCGACGATGAAATAAAGAAGGGGGAGGAAGTGGAGGCCTAGCTACTTGGACTAAAGAAGTATTTCAGAGTCCATGACTCCTCAGAAAACTTGAAGGCCCGAGTAGCCACTTTCAACTTGAATGGAAAGGCTTCCATTTGGTGGGAAGACCTTAAGAATGTAGAATGGATTCACGAAGAGGACCTGTCTTGGGAACATTTTGAGAAATACTTCAGGAAGAAGTATCTATCAAAAAAGTATTTTGACGAAAAGACTAAAGAATTCTATGAACTCAAGCTAGGGAAACTCACCATAGAGGAATATGTCAGTAGATTCCTTGAGTTGTTGAGGTACATACCCTATACAAAAGAAGAAAAGACAAAGGTGGAATGATTCATCAGTGGACGAGCTAAGGACTATCAAAACAAGATTGAGTTTGACGAGCCAAAGATCCTAGAAGACAATATCCGAAAGGCAAGATATTGTTATGAATAGCTTGGGCATCGAACAGAAACTCACGAAGGCTAGAAGAAGAAGAGTAGTTCAGGATTACATAAAAAGGAGTTTAAGTCCCCAAGGTTTAAAAACTATAAAAACGACCCAAGGATGAGCTTCCTAACCCAAAGTGTACATCAGCAGAATTTCCCCTCCCAGAGCGGAAATAAACCTTCTAGATCTACCCCAGGAAAGATTGATAACCCAAAGAGAGAACCCTTGAAATGTTGGGGTTGTGGAGAAGAACATCTACTGAGGGACTACCCTCACTGACAACAGAACAATCGGAGAATTTACAATGTTCAAGAAACTACCACCATCAATGATGTGGCTAGGAGTGTGCTACAAATTTATGCAGCCTTGGATAATAAACAAGATGACCACCAAGCTTCAGTGGTGAATATGGAAGGTATGATCACCAACCATCTAGTGTCTATTCTAATTGACCATGGTTCAAATTTGAGTTATAGAGCTTCTAAGGCTATTGATAAGTGTAAATTACAGCCACATAAACACTCCAAGCCATGGTTGGTACAACTAGCCATTGGCACCTAAAGAAAGGTAGTGGAGGTCATACCAGCTTGCCAATTCACTATGGGTGAATTCCCCACCCAAGCAACCCTTAACATACTACCCCTAGGATCATATGACCTGTTGATTGGTATGGAATGGCTAGCCACATATAAAGCTAGACTAGACTGTTACCATAAAACCTTAGAATGTGTAAGTGAAGAAGGAAGAAGGATAACCCTTCAAGGGATCCAAAAAACTGTCTCAGTGAGACGAATATCATCTCTTCAAATGATAAATTATTGTAGAAAGGGACGTCCACTATATGCGATACAGGTGTTGGAATCAGTTGAAGATGAAAAACCAAGCCTCAAAGACCACCCCACACTAAGAGAATATAGAGATATATTTCTGGAAGAGGTACCGGGTCTACCTCCGACAAGGGACATTGACTTCTCGATAGAACTTGCACCAGGAGTGGTACCAGTGTCGAGGACACCCTACAGGATGAGCACACCTGAGCTAGTTGAGCATAAATTACAACTAAAAGAAATGATGGACAAAGGCTATATCCGGCCAAACGTATCTCCATGGGGAGCACCAGTCTTTTTTGTGAAAAAGAAAGATGGTACCCTCCGATTGTGCATAGATTATAGAGAACTCAATAAGGTAACCATAAAGAACAAGTGCCCCTTACCCAGGATCGATGACCTGTTCGATCAATTGGGAGGTGCTTCCATCTTCTCAAATATTGACTTGAGATATGGATACCATCAAGTCCAAATCAAGGGTGAAGACATCCACAAAACTTCCTTTAGGACGAGATATGGTCACAATGAGTTTTTGGTAGTACCATTTGGATTAACCAATGCCCCTGCCACTTTTATGTGCTTGATGAACAATGTGCTTAGCAAATTCCTAGACAAATTTGTACTGGTTTTTTATTGACGATATATTAATTTACTCCAAGAATATAGAGGAACATGAGGAACATCTTAAACTTGTGCTTCAAGTGCTAAGAGAACATCAACTCTATGCCAAATTTAGCAAGTGTGACTTTTTCCAGAAGCAAATACATTACTTGGGCCATGTCATATCTAAAGAAGGAGTAGCAGTAGACCCTAACAAGATCAGGTCTATCATGGAATGGCCTACCCCAAAGGACGTTTCAGATATCAGATCCTTTATGGGCTTAGTAGGATACTATAGGAGATTTATAAAAGGATTCTCCAAGATTGGTTGTCCAATCACCGCCCTCCAGAATAAGGGATCTAAATTCACATGGACACAAGAATGTGAAGAAAGATTTCAATCCCTAAAACATCTACTGACCCACACACCCATGTTGAAGATCGTCGATCCCGAAGTTGACTTCCTCGTGTGCACATATGCCTGCAAGGAAGGGCTCGGAGGAGTGCTTATGCAAGGAGGAAGTGTATTATTCTATGAATCTCAAAAATTGAATGAGCACGAAGTCAACTATGTGACCCATGATCTAGAACTAGCCGCCATAGTGCACGCCTTAAAAATGTGGAGGCATTACCTCCTGGAAAGGAAATTTGTACTTATGACAAACCACTGTGGATTGCGATATCTGTTTGACCAACCAAAGCTCAATGCCAGACAAGGTAGGTGGATGGCCTTCCTTAGCGAGTTTGATTTTGAAATCAAACATATTAAAGGAAAGGAAAATAAGGTGGCCGATACCCTTAGTAGAAGTATGAAAACAATTCACTTGATAGCGGTGAGCACCTGCAAGACAAATGTCAAGGAAAGAGTCAGGAATTCACAAGAAACAGACACATTCTTCCAGACCATGACCTCATACCTGGAGCAAGAACCCACGGGGATAAAGTATGAAGGCTACCAGATGATAGATGGAGGTCTGCTGAATTACAAAAAAAGATTGTATATTCCATATTGTGATGACTTGAAGAGGTTCATAATGGATGAACTACATAAAAGACCATATACTAGTCATCCAGGATACCAGAAGATGATCACAGCCACCAGGAAACAATTCTATTGGCCTAGATTGAATAAAGACATAGTTGAGTACTTATCCAAATGCACAGAATGCCAACATGTTAAAGCAGAACACCAACACCCAGCAGGATTATTACAACCTCTACCAATCCTGAAATGGAAATGAGAAACCATCTCCATGGATTTCATCACTGGATTACCAACCTTGACCAAACAAAATGACACCATCATGGTAGTGGTGGATAAATTGAGCAAGTCTGCTCATTTTATCCCCATCAAGTCAAATTGCAAGGCAATAGACATCGAAAACGTATTCATGAAGGAGATATTCAGACTACATGATATGCCTAAAGAGATCGTGTTTGACAGAGACATGAAATTTACTTCCAACTTTTGAAAATCCTTGATGGTTGGTCTGGAGACCAAATTACTATTTAGCACAGCCTATCATCCTCAAGCTGATGGACAGAAGGAAAGAGTGAAACAAATATTATAAGACATGCTAAGGATGAATGTAATGCATCAACCAAAAAAGTGGGAAGATTACTTGCCACTGGTGGAATTTGCCTACAACAACGGCTATCAAGAATCCCTGAAGACGAGTCCTTTTGAAGTCCTCTACGGTAGGCCGTGCAACACTCCAACCAATTGGAGTAATCCCGTAAACAGAATTACTATTGGACCCAACATGTTGAAAGAAATGGAACAACAAGTGATTTAGATAAAACAGAATCTAAAGGTCGCTCAAAACAAACAGAAAAGTTACGTTGACCGAAAGAGAACCCCAAGAGAATTCAAGACAGAAGACCATGTATATCTCATAGTTAGGCCCAAGAAGAGTTCCCTGAGGATGGGAGCTTGTGCCAAGTTGGCACCTCAGTATTGTGGACCCTTTTAATTTCTAGATAGAGTGGGACCTGTAGCCTATAGGCTAGCACTTCCTCCCACAGTAAAAGAACATAATGTTTTCCATGTTTCATTATTGAAGAAATATGTACACGATTCTAATCATATAATTGAATGGTCTGTGATCCAAGTGGAACCAGAGGGAGAATTCCTACCAGAACCTCAATGCATACTGGATAGAAAGGAAACCCCACTCAGAAACTGAACCATTGCACAGGTCAAGGTCTAGTGGAAACATTTTGGCCCAGATGAGGCTATGTGGGAAATGGAAGATGCATTGAAATAGGCATATCAGATTTTGTTTACTTCTTTACATACATGTCATATTGATAGATAGAACATCAAGGACGATGTTCCTTTAAGGGGGAGGGATTTGTAACACCCTGTTTCCCCTAGTCTATAAAAATAACTATATTGGCCAAGAACTATGGCAAACTCAAAGATGTGAATGTTTGATTTGACAGAACTTTGTATAAAAGGTCGATGAATGTAAATTATGTTATGACTATGTGTTGCATGACTGCTAGGAGGGGGATGTGCTAAAAGAGACCATGATGTCTAATGAGAGGTGGTGGAAGGGACCTGGAATGGTTGCGTTAACTTCCATCGAGACAGTACCATATTGGTTTTTACTTGCTCAAAGACCAAAGCAACTCTCTGACCTTGGAATGGATTTCCCATCAGATTCGTAGGTGGGGAGGATCCTCAAGAGTTAATGAGGGTATGGAGGTGAACCTCCCATCCGTAAAATCTCTCAGACCTGACCACGGACAAGGAAATTCGTGCCACATGCAATCTTGTAGAGAAAAAGGCAAGAGATGAAGTGTGGTAATGGGTAGAGAGAGAGCGCACGCGACAGGGATCCCAGAAGAGAACTAGAGAAGCTCTGGAAACATGGGGAGTTCTGAACATAGGAGAAGGAGAGTAACCTTCATCCTGGATTATTTTTTTGTATCAGGAGAAGGAGAGTAACCTTCATCCTTGACTTCCGTTGAGCTGGAAGTAGGAGACTGAATCTCAAAGCATTGTGGTCTAGCTTGGGGGTGGCTAGTGGTAAATCCATTTAGAGTCATTGAGCCTACGATTGGGTGGAAACGAGCACCCCTCTCAATAGGTGCATCATGCCTAGTGGATCTGATAAGTGTTTTATGCCTTGTATTTTGAATTGAATATCATGAATACATGCTCATGTTTATATGTCCATAATGACTTCTGTGTGGAATGATTGCCTGGTGTTTTAGACTGGAAATAATGGATGCATGTGTATACTTACATGCCATAGTTGGTTTCTATACAAATGATTAAGTCTGGAGCATGAGTTTGCTCCATTGAGAATCGTCTTGTTTGATTGATTCTCGTAATATTTTTGGAAGGCTTCTCGAGAGTACTCTTCCCTGGGAATTACCCCATATACCTTGGAACCATACCGAACCTTTACCCAGAGACTCGACTAAGATCAGGGACAATTACTCGAGAACCGTCTAAAGGTTCATGCGATCTGGGTCTGGAAACCTTAAGAAAGAGAGAGTAGCTCTCTAATTTCTTGGAGTCGTGGAAGTTTGAATCTCGGAGAGGTTGAATTTTGTGATTCAAGATCATAAAGGATAGTGAGTCCAATTATCGAAAGAGAATACCCCATCGTTTGATAGACGAACGGTCAGAATATTTTCAAAAATACCCTAGATCTATCAAGACAAATGGATCTAGAGGAGGAGCACAGGCATTAACACCTCAACCCTTTCATCCTTTGTAAGTAGCGATGGGATCTAGAACCATAGATCCAAGGATCTGTCGGGGCTTTATCAACCGTCGATGTTAACCTTTGTATAGGCAGGAGAGTGCACTCGACAATGTCCTGAAAGTCTCGAAGTATTTGGAACCATCCATCAGTACAGGACGCATGGAAGTCAAGTAGAATTTCACTGACTCGCAACTTGGAGTGGTCAAGGGTAGGACTGCATGAACTCATGATTTGCAAAATCGCGATGTGATCACAGTCGTTGGATCCAAGCCACAGGAGAACTGTTGAATCAGAACCTCTGCTTGGTATCGTGTATCGGGGGTTCAAAGGTTGAAAGAATTTCTTTTCGACTGTAGAAGTCGTGAAGCGTCGAGCATCGAGGGCTCGTGTGAACACATGGCACATCTATTATGTGGGGACCACATGGTTGAAAGGTTTCATAACAACAAGCGGCCAAAGAAAGGTGGAAGCGGGTGACAGGTGGTGGACACATGTCACCTGGGAAAGAGTCAACCCATTGTTGACTTATCGTGTTTCAGGGATTCGCAAAGGAGGAGTACAAGGGCTCAACACTCCAACTCATGAACTCACGAGTTGCGAGTAGTGCTAGTGTTTATCCTAGCCTACAGTTATATGTAGTAGGCACTAGTGAGGAGGGAGCCATACCCATATCGCATTTTGGGTATCGACGATTGGAGAAAGAGGAGTCGAGAGCTTTGACTCTCCAACTCGCGAGTTGCGAAAGGCACTTGCGCTAAGGCCAATTTGTGGTCTCTTGGATGAGGATAAGGGAAGGGATGGTCTATTCTAGGCCCCATAGAAATTCAGGGATTTTGTCCCTCGAAGAAAAGACAAAAAAAAAGCAAAAAAAATTAGTTGTCGTAGTGGGTGTGTGACAAGGGTTTATCTTGCACATATCTTGAAATGGGTAAGGAATTTATGCATATTGTTGGGATTTCTTTCTTGTTTCATGATTATTCTTTTCTAGAACCTTGGATGATTATAATGGCATACACCCTTCACCAAGTATATCATTATTGTTGATTGGATAAGCTATTGCAAAAGGTTTCTAGGAGGAGCAAAAGTGATTACACCCTCCTAGATTTATCTTGTTAGGTTTACTTTCTCTAGGGAGTAAAAGGGATTACACCCATAGAGAATTAGTAGACCTAAATTTACACAAGAAGACTCCATAACCCATTGACAATGAACTAATATTAATTTGCATTGGAAAAATAAAATCATTGCATTTGTATACATGAAATTGTGAGATATTTCATTTTTTCAAGTTAGAAACTTTTCTTAGTGTTATAAGTTTGATTATGCCCTAAGGGAATCCTATTTTATCCAAAGAATTTATTTCTATAATAAATTTAATGATACATCCATTAGGGTTGGAGTAAAACCCTCATTCTTTCATTCTCTACTATCTAATCTACTGTGAAAATTTACTTGTGAACCTAGACTATTGTTCTACTAATCGTTGGATATCATTTTGATTCTTTACTTGTGAATTTTTGTGTTTATATATCATTTTTGTAAAAATTGTTTGCGACAACCATAAGGATTCCCTAATACATTTCTGATAACATCTTTTTGCAGCCCTATTTTTCCATCAAAATTTGAGTTTAAGTATTGGAATATTATCTACATGTTTTGGGATTAATTATACAATAATAATTTGATGACTTTTATGGTTAGCTATGAAGCTATTGTAATTTACTTGTTTCTTATATAAATCTGATATATGTTGTATTTTTGGGACAAAAATATTATCTTATTGATTTCCCTCGAGTTTTGAGGCTTACATTGCAATATATCGTCTTGTCTTGGTGGGATAACATTTTTTTTAAGGTACACAACCATTGGAAATAATTTACCCTTAAAAAACACTCTTCCTAAATCCTTCATTCATATCCAACCTAGAACTATAGGGGATCCATTGGTCATTCTACAATTTCCATCTCAATCCCCCTAGGTCATCATGATTCCCCCCTTGTGGTGAATTATCATCACTAAAGAGAGGGGAGTATATATCTAAGGTGACAGTGGGTAGTTACTCCCATAGTTTTCTCAGTCTTATGGATTGGGTCAGACTTTTCCCAACATACAGTCGATGAGATAATATTTTGGTGCCATTGCTTGGGAGGAATTTGAATCCTCTTTCGATCCCTAAGGACATTTTGGAAATTTATTCCCAAAGTCTTCACCATAACTTGCCTGGTGAGTCCATATGAGAAAGGTTACCTTTTAGTTTTTTTATGAACTTCATCTAATTTTTTATGGAGACTCCATTTAGGGAAGACATCCCCTCCATATTTGATGAACTTTGAGCTCATCTGGTGGCCTCATTGACTGTCCTTTTCAGTAATGGAACCATGGAATCATGATATTTACCATGTAAATTACATAAGGTGCACACTTCTATTGATGTTCAGAATATCCCCGAATATCCAAGTCCTTTCTCTATGGAGTGGAGGGAAAGTTTCCCCAAGATCAGTGGTGACCCAACTCTAGCAGTCACCCATGTGAATTTATATGAAGTATGTTTGAAGTATAAATGTATTGCATGAATATATACTAATGAAAAAATATATATATTCTCTAGAATCAAGTCAAAGGAAGTGGATTGCACATTCATGTGATCCGTAAAGTATATTGTCTTCTACAGATCTTGTTGAAGAATTTATCAGTGATGTAACCAATAAAATTGGATTCATTCAGAAGATCTTGAAAAAATGTGAACACACGAGAATGGAAAATAGGTCTCTTTAATTCCTTATCCACCCTAACTATTATGATGGAGGTTCAACCCCTTATAACTATTATCTTAGGTATTTGAAAACAACTAATTTTATAAAAACAACTAATTTTAAAAAAAAACAACTAATTTTAGGAAATGCTCACATGACTCTAAAACTTACCAACAAATAAGAGCTAACTAGAGAGACACTATTTTTCAACTCACATTTATGATTAAGCTCATAAACTAAGAGATAACTTAATTAAAAATTTAAAAATTCTCGTAAAAACACTAAAAACCCAATTTGAGGCCTTATATGAAGGAATTTGGCCCCGAAAAAGTGTCAAAACATTGTCTGATATGAAGGGTCAGAACTCCATCATAGTGAACTTTGAGAAAAAACTCCCTGTAAAATTCCTTCCAAAACAGATAACCGAGTAAAAAGTTATGACCCTCGGAAAATCACTGCATCATTCTCCTCTGGTTGAAAAGAATGCATCTCCTGCAAGTTACTATCTTAAAATTGTTGCCACTTACCAGTATCTAGGTTCCTCAAGTCACCCTCTATAATCCATGTACTCTCTATTCGTGCTACACCTTTCCACTGGACCAGATATCAATTGTATTGGCCTTGTCGAGTATGAAGGGTCTTCTTATCTAAAATATGCATAATCTTTTTGTTGGAAAATGTTTAACAGGTAACATATGCTTGTCATTGATGGCAAGTACAGCAATGAAGATGGCATGGGTACAGGAAGAATGTACAAAGTATTGTTGGCATGTTTTACAGGTAGTGTAGACTTATCATTGATGGAAAGTACAGTAGTGATGATGGCTTAAGTACAACAGTGAAGATGGCAGGATTAGAGTGTGCATGTGAAGACTCTGGAGAGGCGCAGAATTCCAAGAATCCCTTGGGGATTTGGAAGTGAAAGCTCAGGAGGAACAACATCGAGGAGCATGCAAATAACAAAGCTCAAGATACAGGAGTTCGCAGAAGACGAGGAAGACAAAGATCCACAGCCATTGGATCTCATTCAGAAATCTCGTCAACCATCAGATCGGACAGGAGCTGCACGACGTTTACCATTGGAAAAAGCCAAGGTGAAATCCCGACAGAACGAGGGCCATCATATCTGAATATAGACAAGAAGAGTGTGCTAAAGAGGAGGACAGGTCTCAGCCGTCAGATCCGAGCGCAGGGTCCGACCACCGTTGGATCGAGGAGAACCTGCATGGTCTTTAAAGTGCAAGGAGGTTTAGCTACGGTCATGGGGATAACGGTCATATGGGCCAGGAGCCTAGCCAGGAGAGCTAGTGTGTAAAGAGCGCATCGGAGTTTTGAGGATCGCGTTTTGGAAATGTCAAAGAAACAATGCAACAAAAACCCCGAAATCACAATGTGTGAAATCCCAACTGAACCTGAATCGTCAGATCAAGATGTAATCTAGACCGTCGACCCAACTCACGACAGTAGACCACGTCAGCTAGGGACACATGGCACAACCAAGTAATGATAGGTGTCAGACTGATTCAACACTTTAGGCACATGTAAGTCACGAATCAGAGTGACACGTGGCAATATTCAACACGTGTCAATCCACGTGTGACGTCAGCAGAGTTTTGGGGATCGCAACATGGAGAGGCAAGTAAACAGTGCAACAGAAATGCCGAAATCATGATATGTGATATCACGACGTATTTGTAGTCGTCAAATTAAGAAGTGATCTGGACCGTTGATTTTCTTCATGAAGTATCGGGAATCGAGACTTTGAAATGTCAAAATCACTTGACAACAAGAACCTCGAAATCACGATGTGCGATTTTGCAATTCAATCGCAGCCATTAAATAGAGATCAGCTCTGGACCGTTGATCATACTCCATCTCAGAGCTTCACCTATCGCGACTTGCAGTGACGAGAACCTCCATCCAAGGAACAATGAGATGCAAGATCGCAACTTAATCGTGGACCGTTGGATCAAGAGGACGTGTGGCGAAAGATCAGATCACCATAAAACTCCATCTCGAAGTTTTACCTATCGCAACTTGGAGTTACGAGCACCTCCATCTAAGGATCAGCGAGATGCGAGATCATGAAAAGATCCTGACCGTCAATACACCAAAAGATGTGGACCGTTGATCTAATCTTCGTTTCAAAGTCTCGCCTATCGCGACTTGGTGTGACAAGAACCTCTATCGAAGGAATCGCGAGATGAGAATTCACGATGAGATCTGGACCGTAGAATCATTGAGATCGTGGACCGTTGATCTCAGCTCCATCTCAGAGTTTCACAGATCGCAACTTGGAGAGTCGAGATGATTCATCTCCAGATTCATGAAATGCGAAATCATGAAAGCTCTTGGACATAGCCATGTTCATATAGAGGAAGGAGCTGGCACAGAAAAGATCTGTATCGGAGCTTTAGAGATCGCGATATGAAGTGTCGAGACACTTGGCCACAGGAATGACAAAACGCTGAAATGTCGAAATAAATGCAAGACCCCATGGATTCAATCCAATGGTGTAGATGAATTTGAACAAGATCAGAGGGCAATTGTAGCACGATACAGTGTAACTGCCAGAAACCGTTGATGGGTTCTGCCAGAGGACTCAAAGACACTACAGGATGAATGGCAGAGGTAGTGAAGAGACTTTGAGAGGGATGAAGATGCCAGTGGAGGTGATTGATAGCTGATGAGCATTGAGGCCTGTAACTAAAACAGAGAAGGTGAGTTCGACTGTCACAGAGAAGACGAAGAGTCTCAAACTACCAGAGAGGCTGAGGAATCTCAGTATAACATACAATGATGCTGGAGACTTGGGAAAATGACCAGAGAAGCTACAGAGTCATGATGATGATCAGACAGAGAACTCGAGAGGTGGAGGATAATGGTGCAGAGTCAGCATGCAGAGGCATTGCGAACACTGCATGCACAAGGTGCACAGAAGCTATAAATAGACAGTACAGAGAAGAGATGGGGTTGTTGTTGTTGTTGGAGGTTGTTGTGATTGTTGTTGGCAAAGGTGATTCAGGTGTGAAGAAGGAGGAGAGTGCAGCAGCTGAATAGAACAGAAGAGGAACTGTGCAGAGAATGGAGATGGTGCACAGAGCATAAAAAGCAGAAGACGAGACAACACAAGTTATGTGAGCAGAAAGGCAATGAGGCAGACAGAGCAACGAAATGCAGCAGAACAGTG
>SNQJ01S0003750.1:18207-88469 GCA_010110895.2 Picea sitchensis | reverse complement strand
TGGTGCTCTCAGCAAGTTGCAGCTTGCTAAAAAGAGGTTGTAGCCTCATTATGAGTTGGTGCTCATATGTATGATAATGCAAAGAATGTAATTATTACTTATCATATAAAGAAAAAGAGGTTTTTACCCTATATGGGTTTCCTCGGAAAATATCTGTCTTTGTGTTTCTCATATATGTGACTGATGCTGAATGTGCCTGTGTTTATTTCTCTGCATTATTGTGATCATCATTCAGTGTTTCTGCAAAGAGTTTTAAAAGAAGCATAATTGTTTAAGCTCAATAACAACTGATTAAGCCCCCCCCTCTCAGTTGTCCAACACTTTTCCCTTTTCTTACTCGGAATGGCCTGTTTCCGATCCACCTCTGCCTCACTGTCACCACCCAAACCATCCCCATGGAAGATATAAAAATCAATAATACTAAACACAAGGCATACATTGAGATCAATTGGTAAATCAACCTTATAAGCATTGCCATTTATTATCTTGAGAATCTTGCAAGGTGATGCAGACCTCCCCGACCCTCCGGCCGAAGTCTGCTCACAAGATCGTTATTTGTTGCCTTCGAGATAGATCGGCTCTTTCGATTCCCTGCTGGAATCTCCTTCCAATCGATCCACAGGTCCTTCGAAATCTCCCCTGTGAGAACAACACTAGGTGTGAGCTCCTTCCTCCCCAAGCGACCATAGTGCTATGACCAAGGCCTGATTCCAAAGGCACTTGTCGCAACTCGCAATCTCACGAGTTCACGAGCTGAAACTCCCAACTCTTTCTTCCCAAATTTACGATACCCAAAATGTCGATACGAGTATGGATCCCTTATGTCAGCGCCCTCCGCACGTGACCGTCGACTAGGCTTGTCACTAGCACCTCTCGCTACTTGCCACTTCACAAGTTGTAGCGTTGAGCTCACGTGCTCTTATCTCATGAATTCCCGAGATGCGAGAATTCAACGGAGTGTTGACTCCTTCCACTATATGACTCATGTCCTCCTGTCTATCACATGGGCCCACAACGTGGTTCTGCCATGTGTCCCTCGTTCTCAACTTCTCACTTCGCGACTTCGCACCCCAAGTGATGCCTCCTTTGTAACCTGACACCCGAAGTGTCGAGATCTCGAACTCCTCGCTGCACTCTGTCGTAACTCACGACTTTGTGACTTCTCCTTCCGAGTCTCTCGACTCTCCAACTACCGAACCCTGAAATATCGATTTGCCGAAACGGTTGACGACGCCCTTTCCCCATAATTATATCGCGTCTCGCGATTTCGGGGATCTCGAGATAGAAGTCTCAACCTCCTATCCTTCGAAACACCAAAATGTCAAATTCCCACACACTTCACCAATAGATGGCCCCACACAAATATTTTCGCCCCTTCGCGACTTCACACTTCATGATTTCGTGAATGTCGTTGCAAGGCTTTCGGTTCTCCAACTCACGAAACCCTGAAATGAGATTACGTGAATGATCCAATGGCCCCTGTTGGCTCAGATCCTATGGCTCTTTTTATTATGAGATTTACACTTTAGAAAACACTTTCCATAACTCTCCTTGCTCCTCTACAAGATCTAACAGCTCTGGAGACTTCGCGAATTATCCACGGAGAATTCCGACCGTCCAATGCCTCCTTGACAACTCCTACGAAATGAACGAGGTATTCCTTCACGGAACTTGTCCACCTACAAAACAACTTCACTACGCGTCCTTTCAACAATTCAAGGCACTAACTCTTCTGAACTTTTACCACAAACTCAAGTCTTCAAAAAGACTCATGCACACACTCCTTGCGGCAACCCTTCAAATACTTCTAAGTATTTGAATTCTTAGACTCTACGCACTCTCTTTGCAACAGTGGTCCTTCAACAACTCCCTCAGGTTGTAAGCTCTAAGATTTCACTCAGCCTGCGCACACCTTGCACAACTCATGTTCTTAACTTGCACTTTTGCGAGGATGAGAATAATGTTATCTCTTATGAGCTTTCAGAGATGAAACTATGGACTCTAGTCAACACACTCCTCGCGGACAACTTCACTGCACTCCTTGCAGGAAAACTCTTGCTCAGACAGAGAAACAATTGAAACTCATTCCTTACTCTCTCAGACTTCAAATGCTTAACACAAAATCATACATACATGGCATAAAAGAAAATGTATAACAGAAAGAGTAAAAAAATCATGAGCATAACATTCAATCATGCATACATAGAAAGTATTTGAACACCATGAGTCTGAATCAAAGATTCATATATTAATCTCAGAACTTTTGTACATGGGTTCTTCTACGTAGCTCTCTGCTTCTTCTTCTCTATGCTCTATGCTCTTCTCATAATAATGTTACAACTATACAATGAGGGTTTCTATATCCCATTTCCCTCCTCACTCTAAACTGTCAAATCTAGAACTTTAAAGCTACCTACCTACATTTATTAACATACATGCCTCTTAATCTTATAGACGAGAGCGGGACGCTCAAGGTACGTTTACAATCAAGAAGTGGGCCCCTTCTTAACTACTTCATTTAAGTTTGGCGCATCCCTCTTCAAAATATTTCAAATGAATTTCATCATGTGCCAAAATTTGTTTTCACTTGTCCCACGCTCGCTTGTTGTTGGTGATGCTCCTGCATCATACTCCCTCACTTGAAAATTTTCATGGGCTCCTGTTTATGAGCTCTCGCATGGTTTGCCCATGATTTTGAATCTCTGCTTCATTTTCCCATCTGGCATCTTCAACTGGATGTCCCTTCCACTTGACCAAGTATTCAAAGTATTCCTTTCTCCTGGTCCTCTTACTAACTCTTTTGTCCAGTATGCTTTCCATCTGTGGTTTCCCTGCAACTGGCATCTGTTTTGTCCACTGAACCTATAGTTGTTCACTATCTTCTCTAGCTTTGTATGGGTACAATTATGAGATGTTGAATATCAGAGAAATTCCGATCCCATCAGGTAATTCAATCTCATAAGCATTTGGCCCAAACTTCTTCAAGACCTTACATGGTCCAATTTTCTTCATTTTCAGTTTATTGTATGTTCCTCTTAGAAACCTTTCCTTTCTCAAGTGTGCAAGAATCAAATCACCAACTTCAAACTAAATTGTTCACCTATGTTGATCTGCTCTGCGCTTATACTCCTTGCTCGAGTTCTAAAACTGCTCCTTCACCTGGCTGTGAAGTTCCTTCATTGCTTCGGCAAAATATTCTACACTAGCACTTCTTATCTCATCACATTCTGAATCCCTCAGTTCAGAAATTCCTCTTGGTTGTGTCCCATAAACAATTTGGAATGGACTCTGCCCTGTGCTCCTATTAAGAAAATCATTATAATCAAATTCTGCCTGTGGCAAAATTTTGTCCCACTGACTGTGATGTTCAGTCACCAAACTCCTCAACAAGTCTCCCAAGCTCCTATTCACAGCTTATGTCTTTCCATCCATTTGAGGATGATAAGATGAACTAAATGAAAATTTTGTTCCCATCTTTTTCCATAGGGTTCTCCAGAAGTGTCCCATAAACTTGGTGTCTCGATCTGAGATGATGCTCCTTGGTAAGCCATGAAGTCGAATGACTTCTTTGAAAAACAGGTTCGCAATGTGAGTTGCATCACTAGTTTTTTGACACAGTATGAAGTGTGACATCTTAGAAAATCTATCCACCACTACAAAGATCAAGTCAAACCCCCTTTGGGTTCTCGGAAACCCCAATATGAAGTCCATGATGATTGCATCCCACAGCCTCTCATGTATGGGTAACGATTGATAAAAGCCTCCATTATGCCTCTTCCCTTTTGAATGCTGACAAATTTTTCATCTGTCCACGAATCTTTTGACGTATGCTCTCATTCTTGGCCAAAAATATGACTCGTTTAACTTTGAGAACGTCTTGTCATGACTGAAATGACCGACCAATCCTCCACTATGTTTCTCCTTCAACAAATTCTCCCTCATGTAGCCCTTCAGAATACATAACTGATTTCCCCTGAATAACAATCCATCCTAGATCATGTATTTGTCCCATTGGCTTCTGTCCCAGAGAATTGGATACTTAGTCGCCTCATAAAATTCCTTAAAATCTAGATCATCTCTATACATGTTCCTGAGATCATCAAAACCCAGTGTTTTGACTCTGAACTCCTGCAATAGCAAACATTTCTTACTCAAAGCA
This sequence comes from Picea sitchensis, assembly GCA_010110895.2. NCBI lineage: Eukaryota > Viridiplantae > Streptophyta > Pinopsida > Pinales > Pinaceae > Picea > Picea sitchensis. Next base: position 84,310 of record SNQJ01S0003750.1, on the reverse strand, counting down.
TCAACAACCTTGTTAGCAGTTCCAAAAATATGCTTAGTTACAAAAGTAAAGTTATGCATGTATTCAACCCATTTTACATGTCTTTGATTCAACTTCTCCTGTTGAGTCACAAATTGCAAAGCATGATTATCACTGTATAAAACAAACTCCTTAGGAATCAAATAGTGTCTCCATTTCTTCAATGCTTGAATAATAACATAGAACTCCTTGTCATACGTGGAGTATTTCACTTTGGTTTTGTTTAGCTTCTCGTTGAAGTATGCTATCGGCCTATCTTCTTGGCTCAAGACTGCCCCTATTGTAAATCCACTTGCATCACATTTTACTTAAAATGTCTTTTTAAAATCCGGCAACACCAAAATTGGTTGTTCCGTGATTTTCCTTTTTAAAAAATTGAATCTTTTCTCTGCTTCTACTATCCAGTGAAAATACTTATGTCTTTTCTTCACTATGTCCATCATCGATGCACTAATTCCACTGAAATTCCTGATGAACTTCCTATAGAAACTAGCCAATCCATGAAAAATTCGAACTTAAAAGACATTCTTTGGCGATGGCCAATTCTTAATCACCCCCACTTTATCTGGATCCATCCTCAACTTATTTGCAGAAATAACAAACCCCAAATAAATGAGCGTCGTCTTCATGAATGAGGATTTCTTCATATTTATCAGCACCTTCTCTTGCTGTAGCCTCCACATCACTGTAGCTAAATGTTTCAGATGCTCTGCCTCTGTTTTACTGAAAATCAGTATGTCATCAAGGTATACTATGACAAATTTGTTGATGAACTCCTTCAGGACTTCATTCATCAATATCATGAAAGTGCTCGACGTGTTTGTTAGACCAAACGGCATGACAAGCCATTCATACAACCCTTTATTGGTTTTGAATGTTGTCTTCCATTCATCTCCTTCTCTCATACGAATCTCATGATATCCACTTTTCAAATCAATCTTTGAAAAAAAATTCGCTCCACTCAAGCAATCCATCAAATCATCCATTCTTGGCAATGGAAATCTATACTTGATGGTTATCTTGTTGATTGTCGTCGAGTCAGTACACATCCTCCAACCTTCGTCTTTCTTCGGACTGAGCATTGTCGAAATATCACATGGACTAAGATTTCTCTAACCAACCCCTTGTCCATTAAGTCTTGGACCTGTCTCTTGACCTCTTCATTCCCCTATGGTGTCAATCTGTACACTACCTTGTTTAGTAAACTAGATCCAGGTATAAGATCAATGTGATGACTTATACTTCTAATAGGTGGCGACGAATGAGGTAGTTCGTCCACTACTATATCAGCAAATTCCTCCAGTAGATGCTAGATTTTCTCTGGTAGATCATCCATTGTTGTGCTGGTCAAAACAATTTTAGGCTTCCTGACCACAATGAATTGTGGTTCCTCCTTCTTCTTAACCTCTGTAAGAATTTCCTTCCCACTCATGAGAAGTACAATGTTGCTTACCTCTGGTTTCACTTCTTTGTCCTTAATCGGCAACAACATGTGAGTTCTCCCATTCTTCTCTAGGGTGTATGTGTTCTTCCTCCCATTATGAATCACATTCATGTCATATTTCCATGGTCTACCCAACAATAGATGACAAACATCCATGGGAATGACATCACACAATATCTTATCGTTATATCCTCCTATCTTAAATTCAACTAAACATTGTTTAGTGAAATTTACCTAAAGTCCTTTTTGTATCCATGAGACTCTGTATGGACTTGAATGCTCAATAGTCTCCAACTCCATATTTTCTACCATCTCCATAGAAATGATATTGTTCGTGCTACCACTGTCCACAATGACCTTGCATACCCTGTCCTTCATCTTGCAAGCAGTCCAAAAAAAAATGTTCCTTTGCACTGGATTCTTTGCCTCCTCTTCTGGTGTTACGAGAAATTTCCTCATCACAAATGATCTTCCACCTTCAGCATCCTCTGCCTCAACATTCCACCTTTGTGCTTCAGCAATGTGAGTCTCACCTCCTTCTTTCTTCTTATCTAGACATTCATAATATTTGTGTCCATTCTTTCCACATGTGAAACATTTTACCACTCCACCTCTTCCTCTTCCTCTACCTCTAGTACGAGGAAAAGTGTTATTATCAGCATATTGTCCTCTTTGTTCAACATATTTCCCTCTCTGTGAACTTCCACCTCTCTCAGTCTGATTCTGAGGTTTCTTCCAGTCTTCCTTGGGTTTCTGACTCCTATCTTGGACAATTGTCTTGCCTCTGGGATGACTTCTGCCTCGGCCTCTTTGACCTTGCTTTCGTCTCAGCTTCTCTTCAGCCTTCAGAGCCATCTGATAAGAATCTTCCACCATTTGGATGGTCATCATGCTCATCTCATCCCGAATTTCATATCGTAGACCATTCATATATCTAGCAAATTTTTCATCGTCACTTTCGCGATGACCTGCCCTGATGTTTAGCTTGTAGAATTCTTGAGTGTACTTCTTAACTGACATCAGCTTCTGTCTCAAATTCTGCATTCTCTGAAGCAGAGTGATTTGATAATCCCTGGGTATGAATTTCACCTTCATCTTCACGACCATTCTATCCCAACTCTTGATCTTTTGCTTGCCTTTATAGCGTCTGTCAGCTTGTAGTTCATCCCACCACAATGTTGCATGTCCTTTCAATATTTTGACAGCATGTTTGACCTTTTTGTCTTCCTTGACATCTTCATAGTCAAAATATGTGTCCAAAGCTCTAATCCAGTCTAGAAGCTCTTCAACATCCAGGTTTCCTTCATATACTGGAATGTCCATTTTTTCCCTAACACTCGTTCTTGCAATAGCCCTAATCAGACGTTCATTTGTCACATCCTCTCTTGCAACTTCTTCTCCTTCATGTCTAGCTTCATATTCACTTTTAGATTCACTAACATCTCCAACACCATTTGTGTGCCTCTGTTTTATTTCTACATCCATGAGTCTGGCGCGTATGTCATGCATCTCTCTTTTCATGGCTAGATTTGGCACCTGCCTACCCCTTTCTTCTGGCAATTCCCTCTCCTCTAGTGGATCGGGTGTCTACCTATCTCTTCTTCTCGATGACATGGATGAGATTCTTTCTCCCTTTCCCTGCTACAGAAAGCAAAGAAATATTTATGGGCTCTGATACCAAACTGATGTAAACCTCCTCGACCCTCGGGCCGAAGTCCACTCACAGGATCATTCTTTGCTTCCTTCGAGATGGATCAGCTCTTTCAATTCCCTACTGGAATCTCCTTCCAATCGATCCACAAGTCCTTTGGAAGCTCCCCTGTTTGAACAACACTAAGCGCAAGCTCCTTCCTCCCCAAGTGACCACAGTGCTATGACCAATGCCTGATTCCAAAAGCACTTGTCACAACTCACAATCACGCGAGTTCGCGAGTTGAAACTTCTGACTCTTTCTTCCAAAATTCATAATACCCAAAATGTCGATACAGGTATGGCTCCCTTATGTTAGCACCCTCCGTACGTGACCACCAGCTAGGCTTATCACTAGCACCCCTCGCTACTTGCCACTTCGCAAGTTGTAGCATCGAGCTCACGTGCTCTTATCTCACAAATTCCCAAGACGTGAGAATTCAACAGAGTGTTGACTCCTTCTACTATGTGACATGTGTCCGCCTGTCTATCACATGGGCCCACAACGTGGTTCTACCACATGTCCATCATGCTCAACTTCGCACTTCATGACTTTGAACCCCAAGGGATGCCTCCTTCATATCTTGACACCTGAAGTGTCGAGATCCTGAACTCCTCACTGCTCTTTGTCATAACTCGTGAGTTCGCGACTCTCCAACTGCCGAACCCTGAAATACCGATTTGTCGAAACGGTTGACGACGCCCTTTCCCCGTACTTATATTGCATCTTGCGATTTTAGGGATCTCGAGACAGAAGTCTCAACCTCCTATCCTCCGAAACGCCGAAATTCCGAATTCCCACACACTTCACCAATAGTTGTCCCCACACAAATCTGTTTGCCCCTTCGAGACTTCTCACTTCGTGATTTTGCAAATCTCATTCCAAGGCTTTCGGTTCTCCAACTCATGAAATCCCGAAATGAGATTACGTGAATGATCCAACGACCGTTGTTGGCTCAGATCCTATGGCTCTTTTTATTATGAGCTTTACACTTTAGAAAACACTTTCCGTAACTCTCCTTGCTCCTCTGCAATATTTGACAGCTATCGGGACTTCCCGAATTCTCCACGGAGAATTCCAACTGTCCAATGCCTCCTTGACAACTCATGTGAAATGAAAAAGGTATTCCTTCACAGAACTTGTCCACCTGCAAAACAACTTCGCTATGCCTCCTTTCAACACTTCAAGGAACTAACTCTTATGAACTTTTACCACAAACTCGAGTCTTCAAAAAGACTCCTGCACACACTCCTTGCAGCAACTTTCAAACACTTCCAAGTATTTGAATTCTTAGACTCTGCGCACTCTCTTTGCAACAACGGTCCTTCAACAACTCCCTCAAGTTGTAATCTCTGAGATTTCACTCTACTTGTGCACACATTGCATGGCTCCTCTGCTTAACTTTCACTTATGTGAGGATGAGAATAACGTTATCTCTTCTGAGCTTTCAGAGATGAAACTCTGGACTCTTGTCAATGCACTCCTTGCGGACAACTTCACTACACTCCTTGCAAGAAAATTATTCCTCAGACAGAGAAACAATTGAAACTCATTTCTTACTCTCTCAGACTTCAAATGCTTAACATGAAATCATACATACATGGCATAAAAGCAAATGTATAATAGAAAGAGTAAAAAAATCATGAGCATAACATTCAATCATGCATACACAGAAAGTATTTGAACACCATGAGTCTGAATAAAATCTTCATATATTAATCTCAGAACTTTTGTACATGGGTTCTTCTATGCAACTCTCTACTTCTTCTTCTCTATTCTCTATGCTCTTCTCATAATAATGTTACAACTATACAATGAGGGTGTCTATATCCTGTTTCCGTCCTCGCTCTAAACTGTCAAATCTAGAACTTTAAATCTACCTACCTACATTTGTTAAAATAAATGCCTCTTAATCCTACAGACGAGATCGGGACGCTCAAGGTCCATTTACAATCAAGAAGTACGCCCCTTCTTAACTACTTCATTTAAATTTGGCGCATCCCTCTTCAAAATATTTCAAACAAATTTCATCATGTGCCAAAATGTGTTTGTTCTTGTCCCACGCTCGCTTGTTGTTGGTGATGCTCCTGCATCACAAGGACCAATTTTCTTATACTTCAATTTGTGGTAGGTTACTCTAGGAAACCATTCTTTTCATAAATAAACCATCAACAAATCACCTTCATGGAATATTTGTTATTATTTGTGAGCATATTTTATAATTTTGTTTTTTTCATTATTGGCCAACATTTTTTTTCTCACATGTTGTTGCAACTGTTGAATGTGCTTTTCAAATGCTTCCTCATCATCATTGATCCTATCCCTAAGTGGCAGTTGCACCAAATCTGGGAAACCCATAGGATTTCTACCATAAACAACCTAAAATGGATATTTACCTATAGATCTATTCAATGAACTAATGTAGGTAAATTCTACTTGACGTAAATTCAAATCCCAATGTTCAAGCTTCTCTCCAACAATGATCCATAACAAGTTTCCCAAACTCCAATTTACTACCTCGGTTTTCCCATCTATTTGGGGGCGATAAGCACTTTTGAACTGTAATTTAGTCCCCATTTTCTTCCATAAATTCCTCAAAAAATGACCCAATATCTGATTATATCTATCATAGGTAATAGTTTTTGGAACCCCATGCAATCTAACAACTTCTGAAAAAAACAATTCCACCACCCTCAATGCATCACTAGTTTTCTTGCAAGAAATCAAATGAGCCATTTTAGACAACCTATCAACAACCAAAAAAATAGAATCATTACATTGTTGTGTGTTTGGGAGACTGAACACAAAACCCTTGCTCATATTTGTCCATGGGCCTGTGAGAACTGGTATTGGAATATACAACCATGTGTTCTATGAGTGTCCTTTAGCCATTTGGAAAATCCTACACTGTGCCACATACCTAGTTATATAATTTTTTGTCTTCAATCAGTAATACTTATCTTCGATTAGGGCTAGAATATTATCCTTTCCAAAATTTCCTTCCAAACCACTACTATGAATGTCTGTAATAATAGTTTCCCTCATTGAATCAATTATAATGCATAGTTGTTTTCCTTGGAATATGTAGCCATATTCAATAAAATATTGACCATGATTAAGATCCATGTTCCCAATGAGTGTCTTCTTAAACTATTCTAGAATATCTTGAGAATCATTATCAGACTCATAGAGATCCTTTAATGTAGCAAACCCAATTACTTGATTTTCCATGGTTGTCAAAAGAATAGTGCGTCGACTCAAAGCATTTGCAACTTGATTCTTTCATCTTGATTGTTGCTTTAGAACAAAGGTGTAGCCTTGTAAGAAAGAGACCCATTGTGCATGTCTATTGTTCAATTTATTTTGGGTGTTTACATATTTTAATGCAATGCTATTAGTAAATAACACAAATTGTTTTGGCACTAAATAATTCCACCAATGTCACAATTCTTGCACAATTGCATAAAATTATACATCATATGTGGAGTAGTTATCTCTTACCTCATTCAACTTTTCACTAAAGAATGAAATTGGTCTACCTGCTTGGCTAAGTATAGCTCCAATGCCTACATGTGAAGCATCACAGTCTAACTCAAAAACTTTATCAAAATCATGTAAGGCTAATATGGGTGCTTTTGTTACCTTCTTCTTTAGAAACTTAAAACTTTCCTCAAATTCATTGCTCCACATGAATGTCTTTCCTTTGGTGCAATCTGTTATGGGTGCTACAATACTACTAAAATTTTGAATACATTTTCTGTAAAAGGTAGTGATCCCATGAAAACATCTTACTTATGTTATACTCCTAGCACTAGGCCACTCCAAAATTACTCTCACATTGTTTGAATCCATATTGAGTCCTTCTATAGAGATGAAAAACCCCAAAAATACCAAACTTTCTTACAGAAACCTACATTTCTTCAATTATGCATAAAGTTAATGTCTTCTCAATCCATCCAATATCATTTTTAAATGATGTATGTGATCTTTTTTGTTACTAAAAACTAGAATTTCATCAAAACAAATGACAACAAACTTACCAATATAAGTTCGAAGAACAATATTCATTGATCGGATGAAAGTATTAGGTGTATTGGAAAACCTGAATGACATCACCATCCATTCATATAGTCCATCCCTAGTATTGAAGGCAGTTTTAAATTCATCCCCTTCACGAATCTGGATATAATGGTATCCACTTCACAAATCAATATTATTAAAATATTTAGCTCTGGCTAGAACACCCATCATTTTTTTCAAGCGTGGTATATGAAACTGATATTTGATGGTAATTTTATTGATTTCTATGATATTTGAGCACATCCTCCAAGTATTATCCTTTTTGGGATTCAACAATGTCGGTACAACACAGGGACTCATGCTTTCTCTTACCAAACCTTTCTTTATAAGTTTTGTCACTTTATGGTTGACCTATGCATGTTGTGTAGGACTCATCCTATAGGTTTCTTCATTAGGTAAAGATGATCCTAGTATTATATCAATGTGATGTTGAATATCCCTCTTTTGTGGAAGACCATCAGGTAGTTCATTAGGGATATCATCAACATATTCTTCTAGTAACTTGGCCACTTTAGTAGGAATTGGTACATCTTCCATGGCTCCTTTTTGCACCATTAAAGAATAGGAGAATCGTGTCACCTTAGTTTCCCATGAAAAAATATCTTTCTGACAACGTATTCTCAATTTTTCCCTCATCCTTAAGGGTTTTTTTAGAACATAGAATTGTATTCCAATAGTGTCTTTGAAGTGCGCCATTGATTTTGAATTTGGCACAACAAACTCGCGCTACGAACTGGTTGAAGAGGAGCATTGGGGGTTGGTCAGCTTGCAAACATTTATGTTCACATTCAAAGACATCAACATCAAGCCCAAGGTTACTATGTACTCCATGTGGTTTTTCATACCATTTTAAATGATGAGAGAAGGGTTTTGATGTTTTATCATTAGCTCTACAAACTGGCATTATGAACTGGTTAAAGAGGAGAGTTGGAGGTTCAACTACTTCTAGACACATTCAGGAAATTTCAAAGATACCAGAATCAAAATCAAGACCATCAAGTACTCCATGAGGTTTTTCATCCTTTTTGAAGGTCAAAAAAGTGGGTTTGGATGTTTTTTCCTTTTGGCACTACGAACTGGCAAACAAGGGCACTGCGAACTCATTTCTTGTAGCAGTTGCTTCTAAATATTTGATCATACATCCAAAAAAATGATGTGGGTTTTGCTGAAATTTTTTTTGGAGGAAAATGATAATGGCATTGACTTGCTGACCAAATTTCATCCTAACCCATTTTGTAATTCGAGATATATAATTAAAACACCAGTGCATTGAAAACTGGCACTGGAAACTCTTTGTTTTGCATAATTCTTGGTATTTTCCTTATTTGGAGGTTTCCACCTATCAAGGAAGGTTTGAATGGTCTCCTAGGATTTATTTGGACATGAGGGACATGTGTTTCTTCTCCATAACAATCAGGATGACCTGTTTCAAAAGGCATTTATCATCATAGAAAAAATACCAAAAAAATAGGAATTTGTTAGGCTTTTGTTGGAATCTTTTGTAACAAGACTCCTAAATGGAGGAGGATCCTATGTAACTCCTTGGTTTCAACATCATTAGGGTAGATAGATATTATTCAGTATAAATGAAAGGGATTTTGATGAGAAAATGGTTGGATTCATTATTCAAGAGACGAGAGAGTTGGAAGAGCTATTTAGTTGCTCATTTGTAAGCCTAAGGGACTGTTGTAATTAACATTTCTACCATAAAAGATTCATGAGAGTTGTTTATAAACTTGTGATATTTTTTTCCATTTATTTTGCTATCTTATTGATTGAACATATTGTGAGTTTTGAGGATCAAAGACTACCTTTGATTAACAGATCCCTAAGCAGTAAAGGATCTGTTGCAAATGGCTTGTTAATCATTATTTCTCTTCAAGCTTATTTTCAATCTATACTGTAGAGAGGATATTTGTTTGGTAGACATTATTCTAATTTTTCACTTTCCTTTCTTCTAATCATCATCATATAAACTCTTAACCTGATATTTATCTCTATTTCCTTCAATCTACAGAGTGTTTTGACTGTGTTCCCTATGGTACATCACTAATCTACAGTCAGATTATTGTCCTCCTTCTTGTTATTTCTTGCCTATCCACGCAATTTTAAATTGATTTAATTTTTCAGGTTCGATGGTAGGTGAGAGACCTCTGATTTTGATATTGTCATATAATAGATATTTTGTTCCTATCGTGTAAACTAGATTTAAGACAATTTGTTTTTAAATCCTTACTTGTTGGTCTATACTTTGGGATTGCCCTCTGTGATTGACACCTTTTCTAAGTTTTCCTCATCCATATTTCACCTTGATATAAATGGTTATCTATAAATTCTGATGAGTATTGGGCTTGCACTCATCACAGTCTAAGTGTAACTCTTAGTACTAATACGGTCAATTAGATGAATTTCGATCCATCCTTCCAAAAGGTGTAGGTATTCTTTCCTCCATCATGCATGAGTTTTTTGTCATATTTTCAATGCCTCCCCAATAATAGATGGCGTGCATCTGTTGGAATTACATCAGACGACACTTCATATTTATAGGTCTTACTGATGGAAAACTTGATCAAACATCTTTTATTAATGGTAAATTCATTCCCCTTTTTGAACCATGTAATTTGGTAAGTATGGGGATTTGTTTCATGTAATTTCAACTTATATACAATATCTTTGGAAGCCATATTCTCAAAACCTCCACTATCAACAAAAAATTGACATACCTTTCCCCAGGAAGTGCATCTAATTCGAAAAATATTTGTCCAATGCCAAGAATCCTCATTACTGCTACTCTTCCTTTGTTCTTTTCAAGAATCACCATTGACCTCCATATCATGAGACTCTCCCCCATATCAAGCGATAATTCAGATTCAACTCCTTCTTATTCATTCTCATCTTGGACCAAGTTCAAACTAGGATGTTGACCTTGCTTCAACTCTTCCATTTTGTAATTTGGGAATTCAAATGCTCAATGACCTTATACACCACACCTGAAACACACATTAAGTCCTCTTATACCACCACCATAACCTCTACCCATCTGAAATCCTCTTCTGCATGGCTAATTTAGGTTACCTTGCTGAGTATCTTCTTCTTTTTCAGCTCCTTGGGATGATTCACCTATGCCATAGTTAAAACCACCCCATGAGAAAGAATATGTACCCCTCCTTGCTCCTCTATTTCTTTGAGAAAATTGTCATTTTTTATTTTCGTTAGCCTTTAAGGATAATTGGTACGTGTCTTCCATGCTGCAAACCATATGCATGCTCAGTTCATCTTGAATAGAAAATTTTAAAAAAATCACATACCTTGCATTCAGTTCCTTGTTAGTTTCCTGGTGATCCACCTGAATGGACAAATGATAAAACATGTTTTTGATTTCGGCCATGGTGGACAGGTTTTTCTTCAATTTTTGAAATCTACCAAAAAGGGTCTGGGCATAGTCCATATGAAAAAATATTTCTCGCTATTTTTTTCCATCTTGCTCCAAGTCCTAATTTTTCCTTTTCCTTTTTTTTTTTATCTATCTTTCTACACATTATCCCATAAGATCATGGCATGACCCTTCAACTTGGTGCATGTAAATTGCACCTTCTTTTCTTCTAGCATAGGTTGTCATTCAAAAAAATATTCTGTGGCATTCATCCAATCTATTAACTCCTCTAGTTTAAGATTATGTGCATATTCTTAAACTTCCATTTTGATCCTATCATTTCTCCCTTATATAGCACTGAGCATCATTTCTTCAAAATCCATGCACTCTAATTGTTCTTATTCACGGTATTCATGTTCTTTATGCTCATCTACATATCCTCAAACTTTCCCCTCATCATACACTTATCTTTTTATTATTCTCTAACTATGCAACATGTTTGTAAGATATTATACTTTCCTTTGGAGGATTTTCATATCTCTGCGCATCTGAGAAAGATAACATGCTCTTGTTCTTCCTCTCCCAACCATCTTCCTCCTTTGATACCATATGATGTAACCACTTGGATTCATTCAAAATATCTAAAAACCATGCAAACACACAAGAATGGAAAATAACTCTATTTTATTCCTTCTCCACCCTAACTATTTCAATGGATGTTCAACCCCTCATAACTACTATTTGAGATTTTCAAAAACAACTAATTTTAGAAAAAAAAGTAATCTTAGGAAATTATTTCATGACTCTAAAACTGACCAAAACCTGAGAGCTAAATAGAGAAAAACTATCTTTCAACTCACTTTTCTGATTAAGCTCATAAAATAAGAGATAACTGATAATAACAAATTTAAAAATTCTCGTAAAAACACCAAAAACCCAATTTGAGGCCTTATATGAAGGAATCTGGCCCCGTAAAAGTGTCAAAACAATGTTTGATTTGAAGGATTAGATCAACATGATAGTGAAGTCTTCAAGACGTAACTCCCTATAAAATTTCATCCCAAACAGATAACTATGTCAAAAGTTATGACCCTAGGAAAATCCCTGCATCACTCAGGCATTGTGGGCCAGCTACTCAGAATTTGCAAGACACTTTTCAATAGATAAAAGTCGCTCTTTACGGAGACGGTTTTCCAATGGATGAGTACATGACAATTGAAGAGAGAAAATTGAGAAGGAATATCATTGACCCCTTGAACAATAAGTGCTTGACAAAGACATCCATGAAGAAAGATCTCAAAAATATCTCAATGATGAAGACCCAGATGAGACGTCAATGTCCATTATCCCACTTCATGAAGATGAAGTTGTTAATCCCTATTTTCCTCCTGCACACAAATATGAGGAAGTGATTAGTCGAAAATATGCATATGTTTTCATGGGGGATCTCGTTGATATGGTTGATAAAAATATTGATTATTTCATGTGGGTTTGGAGACATAGATGTGAAGTGAATTGATTCATTTTTTATATAATTCCCATTTACGACATTGAGGGTGCTTCTTGTGTAAGAGGGGTTGATTTTTAATATTTAGAGAATTGTTCTCCGCATGCATATAATTCAGATTTTTAGTAGCCTAATGACGATATGGTCATAAACTTATTCCATCCATTTGAGGATGATTTGTCGCAATATACTCATGATGACTCTCAACCATCCCTTGAGATTTGTGATGAATATCCTTTTGTTGACTCAGATTTGTGCTAAGAATATTTCCAACCACCATCATGCTCAAATTTTGATGGACACCATGTCATGTCCATCCCATAATAGTCTAGGCTCACATTACCAAACAAAAGCGTTTTCATTTTGGGATTTTTGGTAAGGATTTGTAGATAAAGAAGCGTCATATTCTAAGTGTGGGTTTTTCTATAAACCTGAGCCCACCCCCTACCTCATTTCCTCTTCTCTAGAAAATCATTAGGATTTATGTGGATCTCTTATCTCCTCTCAACATTCAGGGAGTGGTGATTTTTTAAGTGAATATGAAGATGAGTCATCATCTATACATGGTAGCCGTCTTAAGAGATGGATTGATTGAGCTTGTGGCCATTATTTCAGGAAACATTTATGGTATCATCGATCTTACGGTTTCTCTTTCCAGTAGGATTTCCTCCCTCTCACCCATATCCATGATTTTCATTTCATGATTGATTATATGTCTATTTATGCTCACGATTATTATGTTCTTGAATTATCTTTGTTGTAGTACATAATTAAGAACAAGGGGAGATACCTTGATGAGATGATTAGTTGATGGCATTAGTTGTACAATTTCACTTGATATCCACAACATTTTATCACCATGGGCCCCAAGTAATTAGGTAGGTTATCCTACTTTCTTGCATTTGCATCTTGATTTCTCATAATAGTTTAGTTGCATATCATTTCTGATTTTCATTTTTCTCTACTTGCATTATTGATTTACATCTTTTGTTTTCATCATATTATATGAAAAAAGTGCAATTTTTTTGTTTTCTAGGATTAATTGTCAATTTTAAGTTTTGGATTTTGATTATATGAGAAAAGGGTGAGTGAGCCACCCTAGATTTTTCAGTTTGTTGTTTCAATGTGTGTAGACATAGGTCTAACCAGGATATATTGAGGTTCTCATGCACTTTACAACGAGTACATGTCCCCAAGTAGGAGTGAGGTGTTATCTTCCATCTCTAGAAATAAATAAGGAGTTTATGTCTTGAGGCCCCCAGGTCCTAGACCTAGAGTGTCGACAGATGGATTTACTAGTAGTGTCCACATACATAGATGAAGACATGCTTCACCACCATACTTCTTAGATTCATCATGATGGCATTCACCACATCAAATTTATTCTAGAAGACAGTGGGTCTTTCTCCATGAGGTAGAAGTCAAGTATTGTGGTAAGTTTCACTTGAATACTTGAGTCATTTGTATATGTTGCATTAAACATTCTCTTTATTATAGAATTTTTTCTTGGAAATTAAACCATTTTCCCTATTTCACCTTGTTGGTTCACATTGTGTCCTAGTAAGTGGTCACCCTCGAGGAAAGTTTTTCTACTGGAAGGTCTCCTTGATGATTCATTGTACCATTCTCAATCATAGTTATCACTTTCCATATTTCATCATTTTCGTCCCCTCATCTTTTTTGATGTTTCAAGTGTACTGAACCAAGAAGGGATTGTACCTCATGTCATGGGAAGAATGGGTTGAAATCTCAGAGGGAAATGTAGCTGGAAAAAGATAAAATACAAATCATAACCTTCTATATGCTCACCCAAAGAGGTCTTGAGAACAATGAAACATTTATCCTAAAATAATTTGAAGACCCGCAAAAGAAAACTCACATTATATAGATGTTTCGCTTCTTGAGGTGTGTACACTTATGCAGTGTCCCTTTAATTCCATGCATATGGCACTCTTTGTACCTCTAGATTCAAGTGACATTGAAATGGTCTTTTATTTCCATGTCTTATAGTACCCAATTTTTTTTGTAATTTAATTAATTAATTTCAATGAATGGGATTGGAAAAAGGTTCCAATGAAAACGAAGGTGCAACACACCCTCTACAAAGGCACCCATAAATGAGATAATATGAACCCTTGTATGTCATGAACCTCATTGCCATAAGTTTTACACCGATCCAAATCATACTCTTTACATGGATTAGATAGGATCCATCTAGGAAACACTCTTTGACTTGGGGAATGATTCAACTAATAGGTCACCATGACAATCCTCCCATACATAAACTTGACAAGTTGCATAGGGTCTTTGAGAACTTGTTTAATTTGAAAAGGTATTTTTGATGCAAGTTTTAGGTGGATCTTGTATTAAATGTGATTTTACTTGGAATGATACATTTGAATTGAGACCCTTGAAGGGAAAATTCACTTGTCTTTGGAGGACATTGTTTGATGGATGTTGTGGAGGAAGAAGCCTAGATTTGGCCTTCATTAGGTAGTGGTCCTATAGGTTGGATTCCGTGAACCACACCTTGGGAGAAGGTGGATGATGAACGTTTCGTTTGGAGGTAAGAGAAGGCCCCTATTAGCTCAATGTTTGACCTTGGAAGGAAAAAATGTCAACTTTTAGGTCTTGACGTCACATTGGGGGCTAGGATTTGATGATGGTGGTGATGACTTGGTAAATATTTGGCATGTTTTGATGAGGAGGAACTATATATCATGGAGGAAATGGCCTTTGGAGTAAGAAATGAATCCCTCACATTGCTCAGCAATTCAGTTCATGTGCCAAAACATCACCCCTAGGGGGTATGATGTCAATTTTATGATTTTGTTTATTGTGTAAAATTAAAATTAAATTGTAAAGGGGAAATTAGAGGAGGTCATCCTCCCTAATTGTTTTTTTCCCTAATGATATGTGGAAAAATTATTTTGAAATGCCTTCAATAAAATCATACCTAAGACATTTCATTATATCATAACTCACTCTCTCTTGAGTGAGAGAGTTGGCTGGAATTTTCTCCCCCCTTGCGAAAATCACATCTCTCTCTCTCTCTCTCTCTCTTGTGCAAATTTTTGGATTCGTAACACTTGTATTTGGAGCTAAAGGGGTGTGTTATCTCTTGGAAGCTTGTCTCTTTCTATGGCCATGGAGTATACTTGGTAGATAAGAGTTTATCTTGCATATTTGTTTAAATTAGTATGGAATTTATGCATATTGTTGGTATTTGTTTCTTGTTTCATCATTATTCTTCTCTATACCCTTGGAGGAGTATAAGGGCATACACCCTCCACCAATTATATCATTATTTTTTATTGGATAAGCTATTGCAAAAGGTTGCTAGGAGGAGTAAAAGGGCTTACACTCTCCTAGACTTAGCTTGTTAGGTTTACTTACTCTAGGGAGTAAAATGGATTTCACCCCTAGAGAAGTAGTAGACCTAAATTTACACAAGAAGACTCCATAAACCATTGACAAGGAACTAATATTAATTTACATTGGAGAAATAAAATCATTGCATCGGTACACGTGAAATTGTGAGATATTGCATTTGTTCACGTGGGAATTTTTTCTTAGTGTTATAAGCTTTCTTGTGCCATAAGGGAATCCTCTTTTAGTGAAGTAATTTATTGATATAATAAATTTAATGCTATCACCATTAGGGTTGCAATAAAACCCTCATTATTTCATTATCTACTCTTTAATCTACTCTTTAATTCTTCTCATTTTTTGAACCTAGATTATTGTTCCACTAATCGTTGGCTATCATTTTGACGGCTTACTTGTGAATTTTTGTGGTTATATCTCATTGATGTAGAAATTGTTTTCTACAGACATAAGGATGTTGTAATACACTCTGATAACATCTTTTTTCAACCCTGTTTTTCCATCGAAATTTGAGTTTTAAGTATTGGAATATTATCTACCTGTTTTTGGCTTAATTATTGAATAACCATTTGATGACTTTGATGGTTAGTTGTAAAAATATTTTAATTTAAGTGTTTCTGATATAAATCTGATATATTTTGTAGCGGACAACAATCTTATCTTACTAACTTTCCTTGGGTTTTAAGGATGACATTGCAATAAATAGTCTTTTCTTGGTGGGATAACATTTTTTTTGTAGTGTACCTTTTTTCTTACCAAGGCTTTTAGCGCACTATGTAACAATTTGTACACACTTGCGTTGGATTTACATAACACATACAGTCCAGTATATTCTCCACGTGCATTTAACAATTAAACATGTTTAAGTCTCAGAGTAAAACATGTTATTTACTGCTATAATTAACAATCCATAACATTCCATAATAATTCATATACACAATGGAATCATGATAATATATACAGCATAGTCATGTGGAAATGTGATAAGAACATAATTAGATACTTATCTTGTGACAGTGGTGAAATCCACCAACCAAATGCAGGCCTTCCACGAACCTCCCAGCCTTAGACCACACTACTCATCATCACAACAGTGGGTCACCCCCTAGCTGGGACGAGGCTCCACCCCAAGGTAAGGAATCTAGGCTCAGGATGAGGTTACAGGGAAAACATCGCACACAACCACAAGGATGGAATGCTCTCCCAGGAATCTCCCACGCTCGCTACCCACAGACCCTCATTCCCCACATGCATGTTCCACCCCAGGAGAATGCACCTTCTATGTCACCTGGACAATCCTTCGGCTGCTAATATCCCTTACCTTGGGTTGCAGGAACAGACCGGACCGGAAGTCTCCGGGCTCTATGGCAGCTACAGGGTTCCTTCCAGGAGTTCTCTCCTTCCCTTGTGCACTCTCTCACCTGGAGGGAGTCGCTCACAGGCCAACAAGCCTCATGCAGTCTAGTACTACGTAGTCTCAACAACCCTACGGAAAAACAGACACAGGCTTTCCAAAAACTGGTTCGGCAATCATAGGATGGCTTCACAGTCACGGCTTCGGAACAGGGAATGATCACATAAGCTTGCTCATTTTTCCCATACAAGTAAAGACTCTTCCCCGAATTCAACACAGGCTTCTCATAGGCTGGGGTTACACGCACGATATTTCTCAGAATCATACATAGACATTCGAGTCACAGGGTCTCACCAAGGTTATCTACAGGAGTCAGGTTAGTCATACTGCTTAGGCTCCCTACCCGTTCAGACAATTCGGTGGAATGGAATCAGAACCTTTTCACGGTTCACCCTGGTTGTTTTATTCGCATGCACCAGGGTTGACACTTGTCACCCATGGAACTGCATGCATTCCACCAGCACGCGTTCCTCCCACCACTTGGGAAATCATGCGTCCTTCCAAAAGGACTTAGGATAAAAAAATATGATGCACATATCTTTTGGAATAATAATAAAATATTATCCTCAAGCTTCATCCCCCTAGGCTTAGCCCCTAGGTTCAATACTTAGCCCATTTCCCACCTTCCATCCCTTAATTCCTTGCCCACTCTGTGGATGCTTAGTCCCCCTTCACTCATTCATCGTGGTCGGTCTGCACCTAGCAGTGTTTATATTTTATTAAATGTTCTGCATACATACAAGTACAACAGAAGGTGCTTGGCCTTCAACCCTTAGGCTCCCTAGCCTAACAAACACATAAGCCTACTAGCTTATACAAAACTTGTCTCACCAACCTATAGAACATGTTTACAATTCATTTCATATATCATGATTTGCAACGGGGCTTAGCCTTGGGGACACTACAGTCCCCCTCCCCTTATTTTTGCACTGTCCTCAGTGCAACTTACACTGTCTCTGCAAGTCTTTCAAAATTTTCACAAGATGCGGGTACTCTCCCTGCATAACCTCTTCATGCTGCCATGTCGCATCCTTAGGACCATACTAGGTCCACTAGACCTTTACAAGCTCTATAACTCGATTCCAGAGCTGTTTGTTTTTCCTATCCAATATGCGCATAGGATGCACTTGTAGGACACCTTCTGGTTCCACCTGAATCACATTCCAATCGATAACATGATTAGCATCAGGTACATATTTCTTAAGTAGTGAAATATAAAACACATTATGTACAATCATAGATGCAGGTAATACAAGCATGTATGCAACCGGCCCAATCCTTTCCGGGATCTCAAATGGCCCACAAAATCTCACTGCCAACTTGTCGCAACTTCCTAGCCTCATGGAACTCTTGTTAGTTTTCACTTTCAGGAAAACATGGTCACCCACTTTGAATTCTCTATGGGTTTTGTTACTATCAGCGCAACTTTGCTGCCTGTCCTGGGCAGCTTTCAGATTCTGTTTGATTTTTATCATTTGATCTTCCATCTCTTGGAGTAATTCAGGTCCAACTACTACTCTGTTAGCTAGATTATCCCATCTCACTGAATTGTTGCACTTTCTTCCATAAAGCGCTTCGAATGGGCTCATCTTTAGGGATGCATGATACCCATTGTTGTAGGCGAATTCTACCAAATGCAGGTAGTATTCCCACCTTGATGGTTTATCCATCACATACATTCTCAGCATGTCTTCTATTACACTCTTTACTCTCTCTATCTGTCCATCAGACTCGAGATGATATGTTGTACTAAAGTTCAGATTCATTCTGAATCCTTTGAACAGTCCTTTCCAGAAATTCAAAGTGAATTTCGGGTCTCTATCAGACACAATTGTCTTAGGAATTCCATGCAAGCATGCATCTTATTTTAGGAAAATGTTAGCAACATCTGGTACTCTGTGGGTGGTTTTCAGTGGAATAAAATGGGCAGCTTTAGTAAGCTTGTCCACCACCACCATGATTGCATCATGCTGCTTGCTTGTTCTGGGTAATCCTGTGATAAAATCAATTGTTACCACGTCCCATTTCCATTCAGGAATAGGTAAAGGCTGCAGCAACCTTGTTGGGTGCCTATGCTCCACCTTAACCTTCTGGCACTCCATACATCTGGTGATGTATTCCGCGATTTCTTTCTTCAAACCTGGCCAAAAATAATGGCTTTTGACTACCGCCACAGTCTTCTGATATACAAGATGTCCAACATAAGTCACGTTATGCATCTCCTTTAGAATTGCCAGCTTCAATTCTTGGACATGGGTTACATACACTCTGTTTTTATACAGAAGTAAACCATTAGTTCCCAAGGTGTAACTTTCCTTGGTCTGTGGTCTCTCACGCTGTTGTCGCTTTGCTACAAGATTTTTGTACTACAAATCAACATTTGCAGCTTCCAAAATTCTATCTGTCATCTCAGTCTGGTACATGCTAATGGTTGTAGCATGTAATTCCTGCACTTTTCTACTGAGTGCATCAACCACCTTATTTTCTTTCCCTTTGATATGCTGGATATCAAATTCATATTCGCACAGAAACTCCAGCCATCTGATTTGTATGGCATTTAAGGTCGGTTGATCAAATAAATACTTTAAACCGTTATGGTCTGTTCTCAACTCAAATCTCTTTCCCATGAGGTAATGTCTCCATTTACTCAAGGTGTGTACAATTGTTGCTAGCTCTAAATTGTGAGTGGCATAATTCTTCTCATGTTCCTTCAACTTTCGGAATTCATAACAAACTACAAATCCCTCTTAGCTGAGAACTCCTCCCAGCCCCTCCTTACATGCATCAGTGCACACTATGTAATCCTTATTTGGATCTGCAATCCTCAGGATTGGAACACTAGTTAGCAGCTGCTTCAATCGCTGGAAGCTGCTCTCACATTCTTCAGTCCACTGAAACTTCTTCTCCTTCCTTTGCAAGGAAGTGATAGCATGAGCTATCCTTGAGAATCTGGCTATAAACCTCCTATAGTACCCTGCCAGACCCATAAAAGATCTAACTTCTGCCACATTCCTTGGCACTGGCCATTCTCGAATGGCCTGTACCTTCTCAAGATCCACAGTGATCCCTTCTTCAAATGTTATATGTCCCAAGTAATGGATCTGCATTTGGTAAAATGAGCACTTGCTCAGTTTTGCGTACAGTTGGTGTTCTCTCAACACCTACAACAACATTCTCAGGTGTTGCTCATGTTCTTCCTCTATCTTGGAATACACCAAGATATCGTCCAGGAAGACTATAACAAATTTTTCCAAATAATTTCTGAACACTCCATTCATTAAGAACATGAAAATAGCAGACGCGTTGGACAATCCAAACGACACCAATGTAAACTCATAATGACCATACCTTGTTCTAAAGGCGGTCTTGCTGATGTCTTCATCCTTTATCCTCACTTGGTGATATCCCGATATGAGGTCTATTTTCAAAAATATTTTCGCATCCTTCAACTGATCGAAAAGATCATCAATCCTTGGCAGAGGATACTTGTTCTTGACAGTGACCTTATTCAACTGTCGAAAGTCAATGCACAACCTCAACGTCCCATCTTTCTTCTTCACGAATAGGAATGGGGGTCCCCAAGGTGACACACTGGGGCAAATGTAACCTTTCTTTAGTATCTCTTTGAGCTGCAATTGCAACTCTTTCAACTCTGGTGTACTCATTCTATAAGGAGTCTTCGAAACTGGAGCTGCTCCAGGCATCAAATTTATAGAAAAATCGATGTCCCTCTTCGGGGGTAGTCCAGGTACCTCCTGGAATACATCCTTAAATTCTTTGAGTACCTTGTGGTCTTCCAAATTCGAGACCACATCTTGGAATACTTCTTCCACCCAGGCTACAAATAATTGACAGCCCTTCCGGTAACATTTCTTCAACTGCATGGCTGAGATTTCCCTCACAGCCACGGCTCTGGGAATTCCTTGGACAGTTACCTGATTTCCCTCTTCGTTCAGGCATGTGAACCTCTTATTACGGCAATCCAGAAGGGAATGGTGCTGGTCCAACCAGTCCATCCCAAATAAGCAATCATATGAGCCTAAAGGAAGAATGTTCAATTCATCCTTAGTGTTCATTCCTTTCATGTCCACTGAATAGGACTTAACCAATTAAGTGACCTTCCTCTTGGTCCCTGTGGCTAACTGCACTAACCAATACTTCTCATGTTTGCTTCTCGTTAGATGCAAACTTTCCACCACTCTAGGATCTACATAACTATGGCTAGCCCCTGAATCAATTAAAATAACAAGTGGTCGGTTGTTGATCGTACCTTCCACTTCAATAATGTGTGATTCAAATTCTTCTTTCTTGTTGTCCAGGGCTGCGTAGATCCTCAACATTCTACTGCCCATATCCTCCATTGTTGCAGCTTGCTGAACAGTATGGATGGTTCTTTCTTTGTCTTTTCGGTGGGGGCAGTCTCTGTACCTATGATTTCCTTTACAGCCCCAACACTCTATAGGTGGAGGCCTTGGCATCTTCTCACTCCCTTCAACCTTCCTAGGCTCTTTAAAATATGACTGTCCCAAAGGACTGTTTCTAAAAAAGGAAGGCTTGCTTCCCTTCTGCCTCTGTTCCTTCTTAAATTTCCTCCGATCATCCCAGACCTTCCAAAGGATAGGCCTTTCTCCTTGCTGTTCATACAAGCATTTCACTTTTCTGATGGTCTCTTCCATGGTCTTAGGATCGTCATATTGAATCTTGTCACTCATGAAAGGTGGTAGTCCACTCAGATACCTCTGAATTTTAACAACTTCATCCTTGATGAATGGAACATACTTCAGTAGTTCCAGAAAATTTCGTTCATACTCATCAATGGTCATACTGCCCAACTCGAGTTCAAAGAACTCCTTCATATTTCTTTCATAGTATCTCTTTGTCAGGTATTTCTTCTCGAAATACCTCTTAAACTCCTTCCACGTGACCTCTTTCTCTCTGATGTGCTTCACCTGTACAAACTAATCCCACCACATGGATGCTTTTCCTTTCAATTGGTACATTGCAATTCTTCCTTCTGCATGGGCAGAATAATTCTACAGTTGGAAGTATTTCTTCATGCCAAGAAACCAGGTCTGGGCATCTTCCTCCTTCTTATGTTTTCCATCGAATGTTGTAGGCTTAATCTTGTTCATTTCTCCTTTCAATTCCTCCTTTCCAGATTTTTTATGTTTTCTAGCAGGGGACGGGCTTGAACTACTGTGTGTCTTCCTATCAGAATGTGCTTGGGAGCGACTAAGATGTCAGCTACCGCTCCTCGACCTTCTTCTTCTTTCATGGGTTTTGCAACTCTTCGTCGTACTTGAGTCTCTTCCCTTCTCGAGTTTCTTCTCTATTCTTTCCAGGCTCTTCAAAAATTTTAAGTTTAATGCACCCTGTCGATCCCTGACTTTCATAAGCTTTCGGCTATCATCTCGGCGAGCCTTGGCCTCTCTTTGCAACCCTTCAATGATTTTCATTATGTGTCCTTCTTTTTCCATCTCCTTTCCATGCCCATTAGAGTTCGATCCTTCGACTCGTAGGTTAACATCCTTTCCTTCCCGTTCGTCTTCCATTTCAGGGGTAATTTGCACTCTTCCCCACTCCATACTCGACGTTGATTAACTGGACTTTTGGCCTCTTTTGAACTTTGAACATGCAATGTGTAATCCAATGAAAAATTGTTAGGCCATTAAACCTTCACGAAAAACCACAACATTTGTAACTAATACCAACAAGAACAAAATATATTTCGATTCTAATGGTTTTCTGAGCTCTCGTTCGGCTCTGTAATTTTTGGGTTTCCGAACACCAATGCACTCTAATTCCCATTATCCCTTCAGGATAGACTCATGGTTCACACAAGATCCCCTTATATGACCACAGTCATACCTCCTATCGGGGTTTCGGAATTTAGGTACTGGAGAACTCCCGTTTCGCTCTCCTTTCCAACCCCCGACTTCCGAAATTCTGACTTACTATACTCTACAGTTCCACAGCACAGCTGTCACCCTCAACTGTAGTGGTACGTTGTGTGTTTCGGAGGATCCTTGTCACCTTCGGTGACGTCATTAGGGTCCCACCACTCTCGCCTGTCTACACACATGCTAGCACGTGGTACTCTTCATGTGTCCACGTAGTTCATCTCCCTGATTAAAGCTTCGGGTGTCGGGGTTTCGTGATCCCCGATGACATGAGTTCCTATTCTCATGAACTCCCGATCTCTGATTTGTCGATGCACCTTTCACTTTATCCCTTCCCGGATATGCCAAGGTTCATCTGACCCCTCACATAAGACCACAACCTTATATCCTTATCGGGGTTTTCCCCCTATTGCGATTTTAACACTCGCGATGTTGGACAACTTGCTTTACTGACAACCGAACCCCGATATGTTGTTGCACGGTTGAATCTTCAACGGTTCGTCACTCCATGGTGTTTCGGAGTTCACAATATTGCGAATCCTAAATGCATAAATTTTCGGGACTTCTCGCCGTGAAAACCCGAAATGGCGTGCCACCTGTCCACCTCATGGATCCTGTGGCCCCACATGGTTATTTTGTCCATCGGAATATCGCATTTTGCGATTCCTGTTGTAGGGATGTCGATATTTACAACACCAAAACTCTGATATGAAATTCCACGTGTAAATCCAAAGGCCCTTACGGCTTGGATCTACGGTCCTGACTAATTTGGGATTTCGCATATCGCGATTTCCACACTCCTGTGCAATTCAAAAAAGGCTTTAAACCCCGTGCAGAATTTTTGATCTAACAGTCATGAGGGCTCGTCTTCCCTCCTGAACAGCTCCTAAGGCACCAACACCATTGGTGTAGAGACCCATCTTCCTATGGTCATAGACCATACCAGCTGCGGTTTCACAGCACCGCTAAACCTCCTGAGCTTAAAAACTCATCAAGTATCTCCTTGACACTTTGGAGAAAACCAGGGTCCGAAATTGGTCCTCTCGACTCAATTTCCCCTCGCATTCTCGGTCCAAAGACCGCTCCACTGGACCATCTAGGCTTAGTGTCGAAGCCTTCACTCTGATACCAATTTGTAGTGTACCTTTTTGCTTACCAAGGCTTTTAGTGCACTATGTAACAATTTGTACCCACTTGCGTTGGATTTACATAACACATACAGTCCAGTATATACTCCACATGCATTTAACAATTAAACACTTTTAAGTCTCAGAGTAAAACATGTTATTCACTGTTATAATTAACAATCCATAACATTCCATAATAATTCATATATACAGCGGAATCATGATAATATATACAGCACAGTCATGTGGAAATGTGATAAGAACATAATTAGATACTTATCTTGTGACAATGGTGAAATCCACCAACCAAATGCAGGCCTTCCATGAACCTCCCAGCCTTAGACCACACTCCTCATCATCACAATAGTGGTTCACCCCCGAGTTGGGACTAAGCTCCACTCCAAGGCAAGGAATCTAGGCTCAGGCTGAGGTTACAGGGAAAACATCACACACAACCACAAGGATGGAATTCTCTCCCAGGAATATCCCACACTCACTACCCACAGACCCTCATTCCCCACATGCATGTTCCACCCTAGGAGAATGCACCTTCTCTTTCACCTGGACAGTCCTTCGGCTGCTAATCTCCCTTACCTTGGGTTGCAGGAACAGACCGGACCGGAAGTCTCCGGGCTCTATGGCAGCTACATGGTTCCTTCCAGGAGTTCTCTCCTTCCCTTGCGCACTCTCTCACCTTGAGGGAGTCGCTCACATGCCAACAAGCCTCACACAGTCTAGTACTGCATAGTCTCAACAATCCCATGGAAAAACTGACATAGGCTTTCCAAAAACTGGTTCGGCAATCACAGGATGGCTTCACAGTCACGGATTCAGAATAGGGAATGCTCACATAATCTCCCTCAGTTTTCCCATACAAGTAAAGAATCTTCCCCGAATTCAACACAGGCTTCTCGTAGGCTGGGGTTACATGCATGGGATTTCTTAGAATCAGACACAGACATTCGAGTCACAGGGTCTCACCGAGGTTCTCTACAGGAGTCAGGTTAGTCATACTGCTCAGGCTCCCTACCCATTCAGACAATCCGGTGGAACGGAATCAGAACCTTCTCATGGCTCACCCTGGCCATTTTATTTGCATGCACCAGGGTTGGCACTTGTCACCCATGGAACTACATAAGTTCCACTAGCACCCGTTCCTCCCACCACTTGGGAAATCATGCATCCTTCCAAAAGTACTTAGGATAAAAACATATGATGCACATATCTTTTGGAATAATAATAAAATATTATCCTCAGGCTTAAGCCCCCTAGGCTTATCCCCTAGGTTCAATACTTAGCCCCTTTCCCACCTTCCAGCCCCTAATTCCTTGCCCACTCTGTGGATGCTCAGTCCCCCTTCACTCATTCATCGTGGTTGGTCTGCACCTAGTGGTGTTTATATTTTATTAAATGTTCTGCATACATACAAGTACAACAACAGGCTCGAACTCGACCTTCAACACTTAGGCTCCACAGCTCTAACAAACACAAACCTACCGGATTATACAAAACTTGGTTCACCAACCTATAGAACATATTTTTAATTCATTTCATATATCATGATTTTGCAACAAACACAAAAGCCTACCAGCTTATACAAAACTTGGCTCACCAGCCTATAGAACATGTTTACAATTCATTTCATATATCATGATTTGCAACGGGGCTCGGCCTTGGGGACACTACATTTTTGTAGGTACAGAAGCATTGGAAATCATTTACCCTTCCAAAATAATCCTCCTCAAGCCCTCATTCATCTCCAACCAAGACCTATAGGGGATCCATTGTTCATTCTACCATTTTCCATCTTAACTCCCCTAGGGTCACCAAGATTCTCCCCTTGTGGTGACTTATCATCACTAAATAGAGGGGAGTATCTATATAGGGTGATAGTGGGTAGTTACTCCCATATTTATCTCACTCCTTTGGATTGGGTTAGGATTTTCCCAACCTACAATATGTGCGATAACAAGGATAATACAAGTCATCAATTGATGGAAAAAATTTCATGATCAAATCCTCAAAAAATGTGATCGATTTCATCCTTTTTATTATATTGGACATCTTTCATGACTTAGATTCAGAAATGAGAGAACTTGGTGAATGATGTCAAAATTTACTTTATCAATTCCCATTATTTAGGTGGTCATAACAAGTATTTGACAGACTATTGTGGTTTCTTGGTGTAATCGATGCAGAGGAGAATTTTAATCCATAGGAGAATATCTATAATCTAATTTTCATATTTTGTGAGAATGAATTTCTATTGGAGCAAGTGGTACATGACCTTCGATGCAGCCAAAAGTACCACCTAACATGCATCTTTAATCAGGTGCAAATTGAACCAGTTTGTGCATTATGCTAAAGATACTAAGTAGAATTTTTTCCATCACTTTTGTGTCTGCTCACTTATCCATGGATTCCATTGGAGTTCACCAATCCATTACTGGATGATTCACAACCCATTACAAGCTATGGTCATGGGGACGATGAGAGAAGAAGGGATTCCAACTCCTCAGAAGAAGGTGACAAAGACGAGAAAGATAATTTGGGTGATGCTTTTCAGCAGCAACCAACAAAGCTACCTTTAGTGAGAAAGTAAATTACTCAAATAAAATGGTATAAATACTTATTGTAGTTAGTATATGGGTGGTTTCATTCTGTTTTTCATCACCACCCCTCTTTGTATGATTATGCCAAGGAAGTTTTCAGAGAAGTAGGTGGGATTGTGGATCCCATCAGTTTGAAGGATAGCAATTTTCCTCGAGACTTTCTATTTTGGATTGATACCATCCTGCGTTTCCACCCTCACTCTTCAACGTTTATCATGGCATGTATTTTTGGCGTTCAAATAAAATCATTTTATAACAGGGACCACCACCTTTATCTAAGTTTAGTTCTAAATTTAAGCATAGAGACAGGTATTGCAAAGAAAGCCTTAGTCTTATGGCTATTCTTGGAAAAAGTAGGGTACCCAAATGTGGTGAAAAAATAGTGGAATCTTTATATTTTGTTCTTAAATCACAAAGGGAGGAGGTCACCCCCCTTGAAATAATGTTGATTTCATTGAATGATCAACACGCCCCTACATCTGAAAATTATAGTCCTAGACCCTTTCCTCATGGAATACTTACATGTTAACCAAGAAATTTAAAGGAAAATACATCCACTTCATGTGATTTAAATCAAAATCATATTAGAAGTAGCAATCCTCATGCAAATTTCTCATTCTGCACTTAAACTAAGTATTCCACATTTTCCTCTAACATATTGGGTATGTTGCCTTAGATGTATATGGGTCAAAGTTGGGGATCTCCTTATGTTAAATATGGAAGAGATACTTTTTGTGTCAATAAAAAACATGTTAAACTAAGGAAAACATTGTTGTTGACTCCAAGGCATGTCACTCAAAGGTCAAGGATCCACATGCATAATCACGGATACAATCCCAAAAAGGATAGTCCCAAGGTATCATTTTTTAGTGTTTGTTGACATTGTGTGCGGTTTGTAAGACCCTAGGTTTGATTTATATATGACCAACAAAGCCCACCAGACACCGGCCCTTTCAACATCACCTGCTTGCATAGATGAAGTCTCACCCAAGATATCTATAGGGACTTCAAGAACTAGTTTTTTGTAGTAGTGAGGGAATGGGAGGTGACCACTATGTTCATTCTTCCTTATTAGTTTTTTTCATGTGATTCTATCCTTCTTATTTATTACTACGTAGTGATTTCATACCATCATTTGATTCTAGTTTCCCACATAACTCATTACTGTAACAGTCATGATTATTTTTCAATGATTATGCATAACACAAATCTAATCTAATAAACATACAACAAAATCCATGAACAATCATGTATTCAATGATTCTATTCTTGTTCTTTATTACTACTTAGTGATTTCATATTCATACCATCATTTGATTTTAGTTTACCACATAACTCGTTACTGTAGCAGTCATGATTATCATAACTCGTTACATCAGACATAGTCATGATTATTTTTCAATGATTATGCATAACACAAATCTAATCTAATAAGCATGTAACAGAACCCATGAACAACCATATATATATATATATATATATATATATATATATATATATATATATATATATATATTATAATCATACTGGGGGAATTGACATCTCGTGGTTCTCGTACTCACGTGACATGGGGTCGATATTCATCTTCTACCACTATAACCCTAGGTGCACCACACAACCCGCAAGAATGGAGCACAAGTAAATCAGGGTGAGAATTGAACTTGAGACCTCATTTACATCTTTCCTTCCATTTACACAACACTTGTCAATCGGTCTACAGCCCTGCGAGCTCCATGAAAAAACATATATCAAACATGTGACACAAGATTTAACGTGGTTCACCCAACTTTGGGCTATGTCCACAATGACTGGAAACTTTATTATGCATCCTTCAATTGCATCTGGCTTGCACATTGTGCTTACAAAGATATATCATGGTTATATTTCTTCTCTCCTACCCTAGCCACTCTACAGTGCAAGCTCATATATCTCTACATCATCTCTTAAATTCAAGCATGGATTCTTGTCTTTTACAGACTCGAGCAGAGAATCGGGAATAGGAACCCAATTACATATGAAGGACAAACAACCAGAGAAACCCTATTCTCCAAACTCGTTACATATTTATACATACAATCTAGGGCTTAAAACCATAACTGGTTCCAAATTCCTCCCAAAACCCTATTAAATTGCATGACAACTCTAGTTAAATGGTTTTTCTACTGCTTTCACTTGCTTTGTCTTCTTCATGCTTTTTTTGTAGTTTGACTGCTTATTATTTCCTTCTTTTGCATGTCCTTCCATATTTAGCATGTCAAGTTGTCATCCTTCATTTTCATCTATTTTCTTCTCCTACTTTCTTCTCTTCTTTATTCTTACTTTATTCCTATTTTTTGTCTGATCTACCTCTGGATGTGCCTCAGTTGCGCACTCCCTAGTCTTCCTTCTCCTGTGCACTTCTTCTATACGTAGGATATTTACCAAAATTACATCCCAAAACTGTATGTCCAACAAGACCCCAATACACACCTGTGGCTCGTCCCAAGCCACTCAGGACTATTCTCTGCTATTCCATCCCGCAATGAAATTTTGAGAGGATTCATTTGCTACCTCCACTTATTTGATTATCGTGGCCTTTATTTTTGCGATCTCCCCACCCCTTGCATAGTCAGAGATGTGATTATTTCCTCTACTTCATATGCTTCTTGTTTTACATTTCCCTGCACATTGGCTAGTTCCCCTATTATCCTAACTTAATCTTCCTGCAGTGGTCCCAATCATTGTTGAAGAATATTTTGTTGATCCCTCATCTTCTCCACTTCCAATTATGACTTCCTCTAAGAAAAAATTGTTGTCATATTTTCCATTGGTGGAAGAGTAATTATCTTATCCAAATCTTGTTGAGCCCTTTCTTGTTCTTCTCTTAATCAATCTTCCACAAACTTCAAATTAGGATCCTCTGCTAATGTTTTCCATATCTACATGCTCTCCACACAGAGTTTGGTGCAGTTTTCCTCTACTATGTATT
Source organism: Picea sitchensis (assembly GCA_010110895.2). Classification (NCBI taxonomy): domain Eukaryota; kingdom Viridiplantae; phylum Streptophyta; class Pinopsida; order Pinales; family Pinaceae; genus Picea; species Picea sitchensis. The sequence continues at coordinate 54,790 of SNQJ01S0003750.1, read as the reverse complement.
ATTTTCTGAATTGATGTAGTTTCATTCTTTTGTGTGATAACCATTCCTTCTGTGCAATCTCCAATGCCTTGTACTCTATAATATTTTTATTTTTTCTATATCTATGTTTTATTTGATTTTATTCCTTTTTCTACTTTTTATTTGTTTTTCTATGTTTTTTGTTCCTACTATAGTACAAATACTATAATACACGTGTTCTGACGCAACCCAGATTATTGTCCAGACTGTCAATAGTCTATATATGGTTTCATCCCACTTCCATTCACCATTCCTCTAAGGAATTCTCCATTCAGGGTTTCCAAGTGCGCAACACGTGTATATGTTACATGTTGAATCACATAAAGTCCCAACCAATGCATTCTAAACTTTCTTGGATTCTACATGAACTTGTTTTCATAGATAAATATTGAATCTCCCACTTGAAACTTTTTTTGTTTAATGTTTTGGTCATGCCAGGCCTTCTCTCCATCCTTCTGAACTTGTTGTTGGAAACCTGTGACAAACTGATCTTCCTCAATTTGTACTAATTGTGGCAATCTCTCCTCAATTGCGTGAGAGTCTGATATCTCATTGATCACTGCAATGCGCAGGATAGGTAGAATGAACTCCATTGGCATCATTACTTCCTTCCCATAAACTAATATGAAAGGTGTATGTACAGTAAAAATTTTACTTGTATTCGTGTAAGCCCATAACACTATAGGAACTCTTAAGTCCCAGTCATCTCCCCTACATTGCAAATTTTTGTCAAAGAATTATCTAAGATCTTATTTAAATTCTCCATTGTTCCATTGGCCTAAGGATGATACGAGGTATTCTTCTGATGATGAATTTGAAACTCCTCATTCATTGTTGCATTTTTTGTATTCAAAAAGTGTGTGCATTGATCACTGAGTAATATGTGAAGAAATCCAAACCTTATGACCATATTCTAAAACAAAAACATCACAACAGTCTATGTGGTGCAATCTATAACTAGGGATTCTTCTTCCCATATTTTCAAATACTCCATAATAGTGATGATGTACCTTTCCCGTGATCTTCTTGCTTGTGGATTGATTGGCCCTACAAATTCTATGGCCCATTTATCAAATTATTGCAACACAACTTGTGGATTTAAATGAATTTCATCCCTCCTAGATAGATTTCCCACTCTTTGAAATACATCACATGACTAATAGTATTCCTTCACATATTTGTGAATTGTAGGCCACCAAATGCATACACAAAAACTCTTTTTCTGTAGTTTCTCTCCATAGATAATGTCCTCCTTCAATCCCGTCATGTGCTTCTTCGAGTATCTTTGGTCTTTAGCATTCCAACACATAGTGTCTCAATATTCCATCTGCACCCAACTTGTATAAATACCATGAGATCAACTGATAATCTATTTATTTCACTAACAGTTCGTTCTTTTATGCAACTATCGTCTCTGATGGAGCCATACATGTACTTCGAAACTGTACTATGTTTGAGAAGTAATCATCCACCATATTTATTGAAAATAGTTGTGCATATGGTAATTTGTCATCTAAATTGTCTGCATCTTCTCCCGATAGTATGCACAATAGATTATCTATCCCTACATTCAACTTCCACGGTTTCTCTAGAACCTAAAAATTGTATTCTTGGAACAATAGTATACATCTACATATTCTCCCCCCCAGTGTTGGCTTGTTGACTAAGTATTTTAATGTAGAATGGTATCTGTACATCTTAAAGTGAGACCCCAATAAATAATGTCTGAACTTCTGTAGTGCATAGACCATTGCCAATCCTTCTCTTTTTGTGGTAGTATAATTCTTCTCTGCTATGGAAAACTTCCTACTTACAAAATAAATTCAGTGATCTATCTCTCCATCCCTTGATTGAGATACTTCTATGGCCAACACTATGGACGATGCATCTACATGTACATGTAACTCTTTGTTCCCATATGGAAAGATAAAAATTGGTGCGGTCACTAGTTTTTTCTTTAAGGTGTCCAACCCCTTATGACAGTCCTCGCTCCATTGAAACTTTTCTTCCTTCTTCAAAAACATTTCCATCAATGTTATGATATGCACATAGCCCTTGATAAAATTTATGTAATATCCTCTATGAAAATGAGTTTCACTCAATTGTTTGGATGATGTAGGTGTTTCTAACTTCATATTTACTGCAATATTGGATGGATCTATGAGTAATCCATGTTTGCAAACTACATGTCCCTAAACAATTCCAAATGGTGCGCAAAAAATACACTTCTTCAGGTTCAGTGACATCTAACAATGTCTACACCTATCCAACATCATCCTGAGTACTTCTATGTGATCCTTTAGTAGAATGAACATAGTCCAATAATCTAAGTATACTTCAAGGAATTTATGAATAAATTCCTTGAATGTTGCTACCACAACTTTGGAAAAAATCATTGATGCATTCTTCAGTCCAAAGGGAATTACTACATGTTGATAACTCCCCCACTCTATCATGCCAATGGTCTTGTTTCGATATTCCTCCGCAATTTCTATCTGATGGTACCCCAAGAATCCATCTGTGAAATAATAATTTTCTTGTCCTCCTACGTTTTCTAGTAGTTCATATGTGAATGGTGTTGGGAATGGGTCATGTAAAAACACGTCATTCAACTTCCTCAGATCCATGCAAATATGCATTCCTCTTGTCTTCTTTTCTTGTACTATGATTGGATTGATCCACTTGGATTATTCCATCAGTTCAATAATATATACATCTAACATACTATCTAGTTAAACTTTCACCTTCTCTTTGTACTTTGGAGTTAACTTGTAAGGCGTCTGTCACACTGGCTTAGCACCTGGTTTTAGTGGAATATTCATCTCAACTAAGTTTCCAACTATTCCCTTCATCTTTGAAAATGTCGTCAGGAATAGGTCTTGATATTCTTGTAGAAAGTATGTAATCTTCTCTATTGTTTCATCACTTCAATAATCTCCTATCTGCGAAAACTTCAGATTCTTTGTTTTCCCAATGTTTACCTTCAACATTTTTATAATCTATATGTATGCGGTGGAATCAAGCTAAGGCCCTTATACTGTTCATTCTCCTTCTGTTTCAATTTTAGATTCCTAGGATCTTCCTCGCTCTATTCTTTCTTAGCCACATTGTAGAATTCCAATAACTCATGGACAATTATATTGGCTCTATGTGCACTTCACACTGATGCCACCTCCATCATCTGTTCTTTTGAGAATATCTTAATTCGAATAGCCTGTAGTGTTGTATCTGTTGATGGAGATTCATGTTCAAACATAAATATGACTTTGAACCTTTGTACCAACTCTTCCCATCTTGTTGTCTCCCTGCACATTTCCAATTCCAAATACCAGTTGTTTGAAATTGTGTCCAGTGTGTGTATAAATATTTTCATCCATTATGTTTCCAGAACTGAACTGCATAAATCCCTACACTGCTCAACATGATATTTTGGATCACTCTCTCTTGTATACTTATGTGCAATGTTTTCTGCCTCAGTACCAAACCTTACTTGCATGAGTCTTTTGCACTATGACTAGTTCATCATCCACTCTCTTTGTGCATCTCACCATCTAGATGGAGTCACTTTTAGGAAAAACTCTAGTGCTAATATCATTTTTTTTTAAGTACCTACAACTCAAATGCATTTACAAACAAACTGATATCAGCGAATCCATCGTAGTTGGGTGGATCACATAACTCTATTTCAATCTAGCGCATGGATAAGGTTATGCATGGACATCATCTAGTTGACACTCCATGCACCCTCTATTTCCAATTCTCTAAAAATTATTCTATGTATGATGCAAACGAACTAATACTTATCCAACTCAACATAGCAACTATAGTCAGGTTGACATAATACTACGTCCTCGCAGTCATGTTATATAAATTGTCAATGTCATTTCCTCTTGTTGGCTCTATGTATCTCTTTGCTTCTAATGGGTCCAAGGGTGTAGTAACTTTCAATTCTCCCACTTCAAATATCATCTCCTTCCACTTAAATTTTATGTCACCTGGTTATCAAAATACCACTCTAGTCCCATCATTTTTGTTAAATTTTCTTTTTTAATCTATTAATCTTAATCTTTTTTATCACAACAACATAATAAGGATCTTACTAAAAGAAGCACAATCACAGATTACACAAGCATTTATCCTTGGAAACCCTTGAGGGGAATAAAACCCAGTAAAACTTCTTTAATATAGATTAAATAGCCAAGTACAGTGTCTCACACAAGAGAGATCTCACCAAACAGAAGATCCACCAGAAACCCTAACCAGAACAGAGTAGCGCACCACTTAGACCAAGTTAGTCCTTCACCAAGATGACCAAAACCCTTTACTGATATACTCTTCGTTGTAGCTGCATCACTTCTCCTTGTAGTTGTGTCACTCTTAGACTTGCACACTTGATAGAGAGAGCTTGATGAGTTTGTTTACAAATGAGGTTCTAAGCCTCTTATAAATACAAGTTGTTCCCCACCAATAATTAGGTTAGGGTCGACCTGTCCACTTTACCTTTTTAATTTATATTTGTCTTTTCTAGACACAATAGGGTTGACCTGTCAGTATATATGTTTAATCTTTTTCCTTATCCACAAAAGGGGATAAGAATATTCTTTGCAGTTAAACAATATTTTAACAATCCCCCTTAACAAGAAGGATATTCTTTATCTTTTGATAGGTCATTCGATGTCATAATCAACTTAACAATATTATCTGGGCAATATCATCAACTGCATAATCATCATCAACTGGACAACAAAATCAACTCGATAACATCATCAACTAGGCAACATCATCAACTGGAAAATAACATCAACTGGATAACATTATCAACTAGGAAACAAGAGGCATCAATATAATCCACTTGGTCATCTAGAATCATGATCATTGATTGGTTCTCCATGAATCCATAGTAAAGAAGTTTTTTTCTCTTTATATTTGCACCTAAGATACTCTTTCTTTCTTTCATATTCACGCAAAAGATACTCTTTCTTATCTTTAGACATAAGATATTCTATGAGTTTTTCCATTCCATTTATGTTCTCCCTTCTCTTGTAGTCATATATCTCACCCATACACTGGGGAGGACTACTACCATAGCTTCACTCCTATTCATGCTACATAAACTAGAGAATATAAGATGCTAGCCTAGGCAAGACTAGACTCCCTTACCATGATCCATGCAAAATCAGGATACAAACCTCAAGAGCCAACTAACCATTCCACATGGTCAAGGTTTGTGTTCTAGGATACTCAATCCTTGGCTAGAGGAGAGTATCTTCCCATTGCCCCTTGGATAAACATCCACACTACTATCTACGAGGGTGGTCACACCCCTCTCTATGAGGGTATTCTAGCATGTCCCTAGAGTATCTAAAACTCAACACACGGACATAAGCCAACCTTGGAAAATTTCTCATTCCCCTTCTCTACAAAGTTCTCTTCTCTTTCTCCTTCTCTATGAAGGTATCTTCCTTATCTATGAAAGTGTCTTCTCTTTTCCTTATCTATGAAGGTCTGCCTATGGGATTGCTCATTCCTTCTCTACGAAGGTCTAGCTATGGGATCTGAAAAAATATCTTTTGGTCCAAAATATTTCCATGGTATAATACCATGATACCCATCTATTGGGCACCATCCATCTACTGGATAAATTTCATCTTGATAAAAATATATGGGCAACATCCATTTTCTTTTGTAATTGCACCAAATCACGATCCTCCATTTCGAACTCGGAGACATAGCTCCCTCTTGCACCAAAATAAGACCTTGTAATCATCATCCTTGAAGTTTTCTTCTGTAATATCTTGGGTGCCTTCTTGATTTCAAACATTTCTTTCTTTCTGATTTCATACTGGATCAACCTGCTCCCTCTGCATCTATAAGAATAGTACCGGAGAAACCTGCAGTTACCTGCATCTCATCAACTATATCTAAGTATCCATCTTTCTCTTCATCTTGAACATTTATGTTCTTCATATTTAGGAGCCTCCTGCTCCTATACAAATACTGGATAATGCCCGGTTCTTATTGATTGTCACCATATCATAAGTCCTTATCATGTTTTCTAACTTCTGCAAGCCAAGGCATAAGTTCTTTCTTCTGAGACCTGTAAACTTACTTACAACATGGTTTCTGAGATATGTCACTTAGCCAATCAGTCAGTAACAATAAGAAGAAATCAAATAAAACTATACCATGATTTGTATCAGAGTAGTACACATCTTTTCTTAAGAAAAACTTGTTCAACCATGTACACATCTGAAACCCTAATCATGAATAAGAATTTTGAACTTTTTTTCACTCTAGCTATGAAATTACCAATTTTTTCCTTACTATCATAGCTAAACACATACATTTGTCACTCTCATGAGTGATCACACCTTAAAAAAAAAATTATCTCTTTCTTTATCCTCTTCTTTGATACTTCATTCATAGATCTGCATAGATACTAAAATGAAATGAGGTTAATTGACATTCTCATGAGTGATCACACCTTAAAAAAAAATTATCTCTTTCTTTATCCTCTTCTTTGATACTTCATTCATAGATCTGCATAGATACTGAAATGAAATGAGGTTAATTGACATTCTCATAGAAATCTAACTTTTAATGATAAGGTATTAAATTAAATAAGATACTAAAAATAAATATGAATACTTATCTTTTGTTTTTGTGTGGGGATGGTCCACAGACTCCACCATTTTCTATCTTTCTTCAGATCAACTATCTTCAGCTTAAAGTACATAATCCTCAATTTCTACTAAATCTTTCTTTGAGGGACGAGATTCATCTTCCTCTGCCACATGTGCTTGATACTTTATTTTCCCTTTTCCTTATGCTTGGTCTTTTTCTCTTCTTCCTTTGGTTCTGCTACACTCATTGTGACATGTCCTTGTCTAGAATCATTTGCAACCTATGATTCCAAGATATGAAGTCTCCATATCCTTCTAACTTGTCTTCTACCCTCATAACGATAGCCATTATTTCTTGTGATAGAAACCCTAGCCCTTTGGGCTATAGAAATAAAAAAAAAATCAAATTTCTTGGATCTGAAAACTGAACTCACCAAAAGATGTGTTATACCGAGGCAAGTATGCTGGTATAGTTAGTTTATGAAAATCCCAAATTTTACCCCTTGAAACTGAGCTTACAAAAATCTACAATGGTACTTCTGGTACTGGTTCTGGTTTCCTAGTTTTTTGGTACTTATGGTTTTCTGGTACTTCTGGTTTTCTGGTGAAAACTAGGGTTTCACTTTCTGAGAGTTATATCCATTGAAAATGTGTGCTTAAGGTGCCAATGAGTTCCTTAGGCTAGGGCACAATTTTCTAGATGATCTTCGGGTTGAAATTCCTCTTTAATAAAAAGCCCTAATTTTCTTGTATGACAATAGTAACATTTTTCTTTTTCTCTGAAAGATGCTCTCTTCATCTTAGATATGATTCCATGTTAAATTTTCTTGCTTAATATGTTATTATTAATCTTTATTATAACAACAAAATAATACGGATCTTACTGAAAGAAACACAATCACAAAGTACACAAGCATTTCCCCTAGGAAACCCTCAAGGGGAAGAAAACCCAAATCAACTTCCTTAATATAGATTCAATAACCAATTACACTGTCTCTCACAAGAGAGATCTTAGCAAACAAAAGATCCACTAGAAACCCTAACCAGAACAGAGTAGCGCACCACTTAGACCAAGATAGTCCTTCACCAAGATGACCAAAACCCTTTACTTAGATACTCTTCCTAGTAGTTGTGTCACTTATCCTTGTAGTTGCATCACTCTCAAAACTTGCGCTCTTGATAGAGAGAGCTTGATGAGTGTGTGTACAAATGAGGTGCTAGGCCTCTTATAAATACAAGTTGTTCCCCCCCAATAATTAGGTCAGGGATGACCTGTCCACTTTATCTTTTTAATTTACATTTATCTTATCTAGGGACAATAGGGTCGACTTGTCAATATATATATATATATATATATTATCTTTTTCCTTATCCACAAAAGGGGATAAGAATATTCTTTGCAGTTACACATTATTTTAAAAAGTGTTGGATATGGTTTATTTTCATCCATGATCTCAATCACTTCAAAGTCTACCATGATGAGTACCCCATCTATGTTCATAGGTACTCATCTAAAATGACCAATCGATTCTATTTTGTGTAGATTTGCAAGCCTTAGATGAACATGAAACCATACTAGTTTAGGTTTTCCCATTATCTCCCATGTCATCTTAGTTAAAATATTCACATCATATACCAAGTCTAATATGACATTATCCACATGATACTCCCCAATCTATGCACTAAATATGAATTCTCCAGGTTCTCTTCCTGTGCAGTGCCTGGTCTACCATCCTTTGTCTGATAGGAGTTTTCCTTCCTCATGTATAGTGATCAATCATGTGATATAGTGTACTCAATGTAGTTTCAGATTTCATTATCTCTACACAAATATTCAAGAATTATGTTAGCGTGCTTACCTTTCTAGTTTGTTTCTCTTTCATAGCACAATCTACTACATGAGGTGCAGATGATGTTGATGCTCTCCAATACTATCCAAGTACCTCTTTTCTTTCTCTCTGATATGTCTCCTTTTCTTGTTGAGAATCAAAGATTGGCAAGGGCCCTGCTGAATTCCTTACCCATTTCTCAGTCTTCTTTCATCCATTCATCATATCATCTAATGTTCTAGTTCCTTTTTTCATAAAAACTGCTATTATTGGTCCTTCATTGTGTTTTTTGGATGATATCTTCTGCACATTCTGATTTTGAGTCTAGTTCTGGTTACCTTTGTCTTTCCATTTTTCAAATAGTTGAGGACAATATTTTGTTGCAAGATCCAGTTCTATGTGGTATGTTCATGTTGTGCATGGATTCCGGTAGTCATGGGCCAAGTGTCATATTTTATTACAGTTATAACATATTATCGGTCCTCTTCCTCCTCTACCAAATTTCCCATGCCTCAACCTCTACCAAAGTTTCCTCTGTTCCTTGGATTGAAGCTTCTTTTATTGATGTATTTCAAGCCACCCCTTCCTGTCACAACTTTCTCCTCCTAAATCTTGTACATATCTGATGTGCACTCCCTCATCAATTCGAACGCATGGAAATCCTTCTCTTCATGTCCCACATACTTGCAAAAATTGCAAATCAAGTTCCTTGGTGTACTCTTATGCTTCTGTAGTAATGGAAAATCAGTGAGTTGATGGCCCCATTTCTTACATTTCTCATAATACCTTCCTCCTCATAATGAATTCTAGGCTCCAGTTGCTAAATATTGCGTGAATGTTGGGAATTCATCCTTGTGATGGACTTCATTCTTTCACTTGGTACACAAGACATGCTCCCATTTCTCCTTCCCTTTTTTAATTTATTTCATTTGAATCTTCAATGCATCCAATTGTGTATTAATCAAAGCCATCCTTGTATTGTCTCCTATTGGGGATGATTCCAATTTCATTGCAATTTCCAGTGCCTCGGCCTACAATGCAACCTTCTATTGTATCAATGGTCTGGGAATGTGTGGTATAATCCCTGCAATATGCCATTCTTGATGTTGTTTATTGGGGATCTGGAAATTCAGCCTACCCATCACATCCTTAAACCTGTGATCGAAATCCCATACTGACTATGTTTGCACCTGTTTAATATCCTTTAGTTCTATAATGTACATCGACTCCGGAATTGGATTCTTGAACTCTTTTAGCAACACTTTTCTTATCTTCACTAATGTCCTAGCTTGTCTTGTAGGCATGATACTCTACATCTTCATGTACCATACTAACACACAACGACTAAGTGTTGTTTCCAACTGCACAATCTTCACAATCTCATCCTGTGCATTCTTAACAACCCAAATTGTCTCACAAACAAACATATGTTGTTCTGGGTCCTCTGACCCAACTCCATAAAACTCAGGAAGCCTAAGGGTATTTTCTACCCCAACCATGTTTCTTTTTGTAGTTCCTCCTCTTGGTGATGTTGGTTGACTCTGATTCTGACTCTAACGTCACACACTACTTCCACTTCTCTGACTACTGCTATTCTATCCTCCATGGCTAACTATAAGAAATTTTGATAAGTCTTTAATTGTTATGTTTGATTGTGGTGATTCACATGGGGTCATGGATTCCACACATGACTCAGTCTGAGAAGGAATTAAGGTTTCTTTTATTACTAGACTGGACTGGAACTCTTTTTCCTCTCCTCTTATGTGTGGTATCTCCACAATTTGGATTCTTGTGCAAGGTCCTCCCCTCTTTGGCTCATCGTTTGGCTCTCCTTTGTCAGCCCCAGTCTTTCACCTCTTGTACCTCCTTCTTCTCTGTATTTCCCCAAACTATTATTCTTCCTCTAGTATCTCTTATTTGACACTCTCCATCCTCATTCCCTTCCATCCTTCTTCATCACTTCCTCTCTCATCCTTAGACTATCATCTTGTCATCCCTTGGTTCACCTATGTTCACAAACCCCTTTAGCATTCGAATTTAATTTTCATCATGCACTTGTCACACAAAAACATCTTTATCGATGTACCCAACAATTTCATGAAACTTCCGCACGAACCTTTAACTCCCCTTCTACAACACTGTATGATTGGGTACAAACTTTCATGTAGATATTTATACACATACCTTTCAATCCATTGCTTATCACTCATCCAAGTATTTTTATTCTCTTGTCAATCAAACTCTTTTTCCTTCCTTTTCAACCATTATGATATTTTTTTCTTAGTCAACCTCTAAAACATTCTCTTAATCACAAATTCTGGGTCTCGGAAACATAACCATTTGTTGGAGATGTGTGTATTTTGTAAGACCCTAGGTTTGCGCTATATATGATCAACAAAACCCACTGGACATTGGCCCTTTCAATGTCACCTTCTTGTGTAGATGAAGTATCACCTGAGGTATCTATGGGGACTACAAGAACTAGGTTTCTATAGTAGTGAGGGAATGGGATGTGACCATTCTATTCATTCTTCCTTATTAGTTTTGTGTGTGTGATTCTATCCTTGTTCTTTATTACTACTTAGTGATTTTAGATTCATACCATCATTAGATTCTAGTTTACCACATAACTTGTTACTGTAACATTGATGATTATTGTGCAATGATTATGCATAACATATATCTAATATAATAATCATACAATAGAATCCATGAACAACCATATATTAACCTACATGTGACAAAATATTTAACGTGGTTTACCCAATTCTAGGCTACGTACACAATGGTTGGCTTCTATATTATTGTTCTTCAATTGCTTCTAGCTTGCACATTGTGCTTACAAAGGTATATAATGGTTATCTTTCTCCTCTCCTAGCCTAGTCTCTCTACAGTGCAACTCTCTCTCTCTCTGCATCATCTCTTACATTCATACATGGATTTGTCTCTTTTACAGACTTGAATAGACAACTAGGAACATGAACCCAATTACATCCAGAGGAACAACAACCAGAGAACCCCTATTCTCCCAACCTGTTACATATTTATAAATACAATCTAGGGCTTAAAACCCTACTTGGTTCCTCCCAAAACCCTATTACATTGCATGAAAACTCCTATTAATTGGTTGCTTTGCTACTTTCACTTGTTTTTCCTTATACATGCTACTTTTTCACTTTGACTCCTTATTCTTTCCTTCTTTTGTGCGTCCTTCCACCTTTATCATGTCGATCTATCATCCTTCATTTTCGCCTACTTTATTCTCCTTCTTTATTCTGTACTTTATTCCTATTTTATTGCTTCTTACTTCACGTTGTAATTCTATATGCGTTTATGCTTCTCACTATCCTCCTGGATGCACCTCAGTTGTGCACTCCCTAGTATTCATTCTTCTCATGTGTACCTCTTCTATGTACTTCTTCTATACTTAGGATTTTTATCAAAACTACATCCCAAAACTTCCTTTCCAACAATGATAGTGAAGAAGCACCTACCACTCCAAAGGAGGATGCCATGTTCACCCCAAGAGAAAACCCAAGGGAAATATTTATTCGACATCCTGATCAATCTCCTATCTTTGTTGCAAGCAAACCAACAAAAAACATGATGGAAATAGCCATACCTAGTAATGATAGTAAAACAATGACATATGATAAAAGTGGGGAGTTATCATTTGAAAAGTCATTTGTATAAGATCCTAAAGACAATGTTGATGACTGGTCATGTGAAGGTTAGGATAAAACCCTCCAGAGTAACCCACTGTCATCAAAGCTAGTTGATATCAATGTAAAATCCACTTCAAGGTAGAATGATATCCATGAGGAGCATAATCACAGAGGAAATGGTTGTATCTCAATTTTAAAAAATCATGAAAGGGAAAGGGAACATGAACTTCAATGGGAAAGTGAACTTTAGATATGGGATCATAATCCTATTGTACCTCTGGATATGCCTCAGTTGCACACTCCCTAGTCTTCCTTCTCCTGTGCACTTCTTCTATACTTAGGATATTTACCAAAATTACATCCCAAAACTGTATGTCCAACAAGACGCCAATACTCACATGTGGCTCATCCCAAGCCACTCAGGACTGTTCTCTGATATTCCATCCCACAATGAAAATTTGAGAGGATTCCTTTGCTACCTCCCCTTATTTCATTATCGTGGCCTCTATTTTTGTGATCTCCTCGCCCCCCTGCGTAGTCAAGGATATGGTTTTTTCCTCTACTTCATATGCTGCATGTTTTACATTTCCCTACACATTGGCCAATTCCCCTATTATCCTCACTTCTTCTTCCTGCAGTGGTCCCAATCATTGTTGAAGGATATTTCGTTGATCCTTCATCTTCTTCACTTCCAAGTATGATTGCCTCTAAGCCAAAAATGTTGTCATATGTTCCATTGGTGGAAGAGTAATTATCTTATCCAAATATTGTTGTTCCCTTTCTTTTTCTTCTCTTAATCGAGCTTCCACAACCTTCATCTTAGGATCCTCTACAAACTCTGTCCATATCTGCATGCTCTCCGCACAGAGTTTGTTGCAGTTTTCCTCTACTATGTATTATTTTATGAATTGACGTAGTTTCATTCTAATGTGTGATAACCATTCCTTCTGTGCAATCTCCAATGCCTTGTACTCTATAATATTTTTCTTTTTTATATATCTATGTTTTATTTGATTTTGTTCCTTTTTCTACTTTTTTATTTGTTTTTCTATGTTTTTGCTTCCTACTATAGTACAACTACTATGATACACATGTTCTGATGCAACCCAGATTATTGTGCATACTATCAGTAGTCTATATAGAGTTTCATCCCACTTCCATTCACCATTCCTCCAAGGAATTCTCCATTCAGGGTTTCCAACTGTGCAACACATGTATATGTTCCATGTTGAATCACATAGATTCCCAACCAATGCATTCTAAACTTTCTTGGATTCTACATGAAATTGTTGTCATAGAGAAATACCAAATCTCCCACTTGAAACTTTTTATGTTTAATGTGTCGATCATGCCAGGCCTTCTCTCTAGCATTCTGAACTTGTTGGTGGAAACTTGGGACAAACCGATCTTCCTCAATTGCGTGAGAGTCTGATAGCTCATTGATTGCTGCAATGTGCAGGATAGGTAGAATGAGCTCCATTGGCATCATTACTTCCTTCCCATAAACTAATAATAAAGGTGTATGTCAAGTCAAATTTTTACTTGTATTCATGTAAGCCCATAACACTGTAGGAACTTTTAAGTCCCAATCATCTCTCCCTACATTGAATTTTTTTTTCAAACAATTATCTAAGATCTTATTGAAATTCTCCATTGTTCCATTGGCCCAAGGATGATACGAGGTACTCTTCCGATGATGAATTTGAAAATCCTCAGTCATTGTTGCAATTTTCATATTCAGAAAGTCTGTTCCATGATCACTGAGTAATATGTGTAGAAATACAAACCTTATGACTATATTCTCAAACAAAAACGTCACAATAGTCTATGTGGTGCAATCTACAACTACAGATTCTTCTGCCCATATTTTCAAATACTCCATAATAGTGATGATGTACCTTTCCCCTAATCTTCTTGCTTGTGGATAGATTGTCCCTACAAATTCTATGGCCCATTTATCAAATGATTGCAACACAACTTTTGAATTTAAATGAATTCCATCCCTCCTAGATGGATTTCCCACTCTTTGACATACATCACATGACTAATAGTATTCCTTCACATATTTGTGAAGTGTAGACCACCAAATCCATACACAAAAACTCTTTTGTGTAGTTTCTCTCCCTAGATAATGTCCTCCTTCAATCCCATCATGTGCTTCTTCGAGTATCATTGGTATTTAGTGTTCCAACACACAGTGTCTCAATATTCCATCTACACCCAACTTGTATAAATTTCATGAATCAACTACTATTTTATTTCTTTCACTAAGAATTCGTTCTTTTGTGCCACTATCGTCTCTCATGGAGCCATACATGTACTTAGAAACTATACTATGTCTGAGAATAAATCATCCAATATATTTATTGAAAATAGTTGTGAATACGGTAATTTGTCATCCAAATTGTCTACATCTTCTCCCGATAGTTTGCACGATAGATGATCTGGCCCTACATTCAGCTTCCCCAATTTCTCTACAACCTCAAAATTGTATCCCTGGAACAATAGTATCCATCTACATAGTATCCCCCCCAATGTTGACTTGTTGACTAAGTATTTTAATGTAGAATGGTATGTGTACATCTTAAAGTGAGACCCTAATAAATAATGTATGAACTTCTGTAGTGCACATACCATTGCCAATCCTTATCTTTTTTTGGTAGTATAATTCTTCTCTGTTATAGAAAACTTCCTACTTACAAAAGAAATTTGGTGATCTATCTTTGCATCCCCTGATTGAGATAGTGTTATGACCAACACTATGGACGATGCATCTACATGTACATGGAACTCTTTGTTCCCATATTTAGAGATAAAAATCAGTGTTGTCACTAGTTTTTTCTTTAAGGTGTCCAACCCCTTCTGACAGTCTTCATTCCATTGAAACTTTTCTTCCTTCTTCAGAAAATTTTCCATTAGTGTTATGATATGGATGTAGCCCTTCATAAAATTTATGTAATATCCTATATAACACAAATTTTCACTCAATTTTTTGGCTGATGTATGTGTTTCTAACTTTAGAATTACTGCAATCTTGGATGGATCTACGAGTAATGTTTGCAAACTACATGTCCCTAAACAATTCCAAATGGTGCGTGAAAAATACACTTCTTCAGGTTTAGTGAAATCTAACAACGTCTATAGCTATCCAACATCATCCTGAGTACTTCTATGTGATCCTTTAGTAGAATGAACATAGTCCAATCATCTAAGTATACTTCAAGGAATTTATGAATAAATTCCTTGAACATTGCTACCACAACTCTGGAAAAAATCATCGATGCATTCTTCGGTCCAAAGGGAATTATTGTCTATTGATAACTCCCCCACTCTATCATGACAATGGTCTTGTGTTGATACTCCTATGCAATTTTTATCCGATGGTATCCCAAGAATCCATCTGTGAAATAATAATTTTCTTGTCCTCCTACATTCTCCAGTAGTTCATATGTGAATTTTGTTGGGAATGGATCATGTAAACACATGTCATTCAAATTCCTCAGATAAATGCAGATATTTATTCCTCTTGTCTTCTTTTCCTGTACTACCATTGGATTGATCCACTTGGATTCTTTCATTGGTTCAATAATTTATACATCTAACATCTTGTCTAGTTAAACTTTCACCTTCTCTTTGTACTTTGGATTTAACTTGTAAGGCCTCTGTCACATTGGTTTAGCACCTAGTTTTAGTGGAATATTCATCTCACCCAAGTCTCCAACTATCCCTTTCATCTCTGAAAATGTCGTCAGGAATAGGTCTTGATATTCTTGTAGAAAGTATGTAATCTTCTCTATTGTTTCATCACTTCAATAATCTCCTATCTGCAAAAACTTCAGATTCTTTGTTGTCCCAATGTTTACCTTCAGTGTTTTTATAATCTATATGTATGTGGTGGAATCAAGCTATGGCCCTTATGCTGCTCATTCTCCTTCTGTTTCAATTACTTTTAGATTCCTAGGATCTTCCTCACCCTGTTCTTTCTTAGCCATATTGTAGAATTCCAATAACGCATGGACAGTTATATTGGCTCTATGTGTACTTCACACCGATACCACCTCCATCATCTTTTCTTTTCAGAATATATTAGTTTGAAAAGCATGTAGTGTTGCATATATTGATGGAGATTCATGTTCAAATGTAAATGTCACTTTGAACCTTTGGACCAACTCTTCCCATCTTGTTGTCTCCCTGCACATTTCCAATTCCAAATACCAGTTCTTTGAAATTGTGTCCAGTGTGTCTATAAATATTTGCATCCATTATATTTCCAGTACTGAATTGCATAAATCCCTGCACTGCTCAACATGATCTGTTGGATCACTCTCTCTTGTATACTTATGTGCAATGTTTTCTGCCTCGGTACCAAACCTTGCTTGCATGAGTCTTTTGCACTATGACCAGTTTGTCATCCACTCTCTTTGTGCACCTCACCATTTATCTAGAATAACTTTTAGGGAAAACTCTAGTGCTAATATCCTTTTTTTGGGGTACCTGCAACTCAAATTCATTTACAAACAAACTTATATCAGTTAATCCACCGTACCTGGGTGGATCACATAGCTCTATTCCAATCTAGCACAAGGATAAGGTTAAGCATGAACATCTTCTAGTTGACACATCATGCATCCTTTGTTGTCAATGCTCTAGAAATTCTTCTAAGTATGATGCACACGAACTAAAACTTATCCAACTCAACATAGCATCCGTAGTTAGGTTGACATAATACTACATCCTTGCAGTCATGTTATATAAATTGTCAATGTCATTTCATCTTGTTGTCTCTATGTATCTCTTTCCTTCTAATGGGTCCAAGGGTGTAGTAACTTTTAATTCTCACACTTCAAATATAATCTCCTTCCTCTTAAAGTTTATGTCACCTGGTTATCAAAATACCACTCTAGTCCCATCATTTTTGTTAAATTTTCTTTCTTAATATGTTATTATTAATCTTTTTTATAACAAAAACATAATAAGGATCTCACTAAAAGAAACACAATCACAGATTACACAAGCATTTATCCTGGGAAACCCTCGAGGGGAATAAAACCCAGCAAAACTTCTTTAATATAGATTCAAATGGCCAGGTACAGTCTCTCTCACAAGAGATATCTCACCAAACAGAAGATCCACCAGAAACCCTAACCAGAACAGAGTAGCACACCACTTAGATCAAGTTAGTCCTTCACCAAGATGACCAAAACCCTTTACTGAGATACTCTTCCTTGTAGATGCGTCACTTCTCCTTGTAGTTGCGTTACTCTCAGACTTGCACACTTGATAGAGAGAGCTTGATGAGTGTGTGTACAAATGAGGTGCTAGGCCTCTTATAAATACAAGTTGTTTCCCACCAATAATTAGGTTAGGGCTGACCTGTCCACTTTACCTTTTTAATTTATAATTGTCTTGTCTAGGCACAATAGGGCCGACTTGTCAATATATATATATATTATCTTTTTCCAATCTAGCGCAAGGATAAGGTTATGCATGGACATCATCTAGTTGACACTCCATGCATCCTATGTTTCCAATGCTCTAGAAATTCTTCTATGTATGATTCAGATGAACTAATACTTATCCAACTCAACATAGCATATGTAGTTAGGTTGACATAATACTGCATCCTCCCAGTCATGTTATATAAATTGTCAATGTCATTTCCTCTTGTTGGCTCTATGTATCTCTTTCCTTCTGATGGGTCCAAGTGTGTAGTAACTTTCAATTATCCCACTTCAAATATCATCTCCTTCCACTTAAAGCTTATGTCACCTGATTATCAAAATACCACTCTAGTCGCATCATTTTTGTTAAATTTTATTTCTTAATATGTTATTATTAATCTTTTTTATAACAACAACATAATAAGGATCTTACTAAAATAAACACAATCATAGATTACACAAGCATTTATCCTGTGAAACCCTCGAGGGGAATAAAACCCAGTAAAACTTCTTTAATATAGATTCGATAGCTAAGTACAGTGTCTCTCACAAGAGAAATCTCACCAAACAAAAGATCCACTAGAAACCCTAACCAGAACAGAGTGGCGCACCACTTAGACCAAGATAGCCCTTCACCAAGATGACCAAAACCCTTTACTGAGATACTCTTCCTTGTATCTACGTCGCTTCTCCTTGCAGTTGCATCACTCTCAGACTTGCACACTTGATAGAGAGAGATTGATGAGTGTGTGTACAAATGAGGTGCTAGGCCTATTATAAATTCAAGTTGTCCCCCCCCCCAATAATTAGGTTAGGGCCGACCTGTCCACTTTACCTTTTTAATTTATATTTGTCTTCTCTAAGCACAATAGGGATGACCTGTTAATATATATATTTTATCTTTTTCCTTATCCACAAAAGTGTATAAGAATATTCGTTGTAGTTACAGAATATTTTAACACTCCCTCTTAACAACAAGGATATTATTTATCTTTTGGCATGTCACTGCATGTCATCATCAACTTAAAAATATTATCTGGGCAATGCCATCAACTAAATAATCATCATCAACTGGACAATAACATCAACTGGATAACATCATCAACTCGGCAACATCATCAACTGGGAAATAACATCAACTGGATAACATTATCAACTAGGCAAAAAGAGGTATCAATATAATCCACTTGGTCTTCTGGCATCATGATCACTGACTGGTTCTCCATGAATCCATATTAAAGAAGTTTTTTTCTCTTTATCTTCCCACAAAAGACACTCTTTCTTTCTTTCATATTCATGAAAAAGATACTCTTTCTTATCTTCACATAGAATATATTCTATGAGTTTTTCCATTACTTTTATGTTCTCCCTTCTCTTGTAGTCATATATCTCACCCATCCACTGGGGAGGAATACTACCATAGCTTCACACCTAGTCATGCCACATGAACTAGAGAAGCTAAGATGCTATCATTAGAAAGACTAGACTCCCTTTGCATGATCCATGCAGGATGTCGACACAAACCTCAAGAGCCAACTAACCATTCCACATGGTCAAGGTTTGTGTTCCAGGCTACTCAATCCTTGGCTAGAGAAGAGTATCTTCTCACTGCCCCTTGGATAAACATCCACACTCCTCTCTATGAGGGTGGTCACACCCCTCTCTATAAGGGTATTCTATCATGTCCCTAGAGTATCCAAAACTCAACACTTGGACATAGGCCAACATTGGAAAATTTCTCATTCCCCTTCTCTATTAAGGTGTCTTCTCTTTCTCCTTCTCTACGAAGGTATCTTCCTTATCTAAGAAGGTCTCTCCTCTTTTCCTTCTCTATGAAGGTATACCTATGGTATTGCTCATTCCTTCTCTACGAAGGTCTAGCTATGGGA
Source organism: Picea sitchensis (assembly GCA_010110895.2). Taxonomy (NCBI): domain Eukaryota; kingdom Viridiplantae; phylum Streptophyta; class Pinopsida; order Pinales; family Pinaceae; genus Picea; species Picea sitchensis. The sequence continues at coordinate 35,325 of SNQJ01S0003750.1, read as the reverse complement.
TCTGAAAAAATATCTTGTGGTCCAAAATCTTTCCATGGTATAATACCATGCTACCCATCTGTTGGGTACCATCCATTTACTGGATAAGTTTCATCATTATTAAAATATATGGGCAACATCCATCTACTTTCCTAACTGCAGAAAATCATGATCCTCCATTTCAAACTCGGAGACATAGCCCCCTCATGCACCAAACTAAGACCTTGTAATCATCATCCTTGAAGTTTTCATTTGTAATATCCCGGGTGCCTTCTTGATTTCAAACATTTTTTTTCTTTCTGATTTCATACTGGATCAACCTACTCCCTATGCATCTATAAGAATGGTACTGGAGAAACCTGCAGTTACCTGCGTCTCATCAACTATATATGAGTATCCATCTTTCTCTTCATATTGAACATTTCTGTTCTGCATATTTAGGAGCCTCCTGCTCCTATATGAATAATAGATAATGTTTGGTTCTTATTGATAGTCACCATATCATAGGTCCTTCTCATGTTGTCTAACTTTTGCAAGCCAAGGCATAGGTTCTTTCTTTCAAGACCTGTAAACTTACTTACAACATGGTTTCTGAGATTTGTCACTTAGTCAATCAGTCAGTAACAATAAGAAAAAATCAAATAAAACTATATCATGATTTATATCAGAGTAGTACACATCTTTTCTTAAGAAAAAATTGTTCAACCATGTACACATCTGAAACCCTAATCATGAATAAGAATTTTGAACTCTTTTTCACTCTATCTATGAAATTACAAAATCTTTCCTTCATATCATAGCTAAACACATACCTTTGTCACTCTCATGAGTGATCACACCTGAAAAAAATATTTTATCTCTTTCTTTATCCTCTTCTTTGATACTTCATTCATATATCTGCATAGACACTGAAATGAAACAAGGTTAATTAGCATTCTCATAGAAATCTAACCTTTAATGATAAGGTATTAAATCAAATAAGATACTAAAAATAAACATGAATACTTATCTTTTGTTTTTGTGTGGGGAGGCTCCACTGACTCCACCATTTTATATCTTTCTTCATATCAACTATCTTCAAATTAAAGTACATAATCCTCAATTTCTACTAAATATTTATTTGAGGGAGGAGATTCCTCTTCCTCTACCACATGTGCTTGATACTTTATTTTCCCTTTTCCTTATGCTTGGTCTTTTGCTCTTCTTCTTCTCGTTCTAGTACACTCATTGTGACATGTTCTTGTCTAGAATCATCTACAACCTATGTTTCCAAGATATGAAGTCTCCAGATCCTTCCAGTATGTCTTCTACCCTCATAACGATAGCCATTCTTTTTTGTGATAGAAACCCTAGCCCTTTGGGCTATAAACATAATAAGAAAATCAAATTTCTCGGATCTGAAAACTGAACTCACCAAAAGATGCGTTATACTAAGGCGAGTATGCGGGTATAGTCAGTTTTTGAAAATCCCAAATTTCACCACTTGAAACTGAGCTTATAGAAATTAGGAATGGTACTTCTGGTACTGGTTCTGGTTACCTGGTTTTCTGGTACTTCTGGTTTTCTAGTACTTCTAGTTTTCTGGCAAAAACTAAGGTTTCAATTTTTGGGAGTTCTATCCACTGAAAATTTGTGTTGAAGGTGCCGATGAGTTCCTTAGGCTGAGGCCCAATTTTCTAGATGATCTTCGGGCTGAAATTCCTCTTTAATAAAAAACCCTAATTTTCTTGTATGGAAACAGTAACATTTTTCTTTTTTTGTGAAAGATGCTCTCTTCATATTAGATCTAATTCCATGTTACATTTTTTTGCTTAATCTGTTATTATTAATCTCTATTATAACAACAAAATAATAATTATCTTACTGAAAGAAACACAATCACAGAGTACACAAACATTTCTCCAAGGAAACCCTCAAGGGGAAGAAAACCCAACAAAACTTCTTTAATATAGATTCAATAACCAAGTACATTGTCTCTCACAAGAGAGATCTCACCAAACAGAAGATCCACTAGAAACCCTAACTAGAACAGAGTAGTGCACCACTTAGAGCAAGATAGTCCTTCACCGAGATGACCAAAACCCTTTACAGAGATACTCTTCCTTGTAGCTGCACAACTTATCCTTGTAGTTGCATCACTCTTAGACTTGCACACTTGATAGAGAGAGCTTGATGAGTGTGTGTACAAATGAGGTGCTAGGCCTCTTATAAATACAAGTTGTGCCCCCCCAATAATTAGGTCAGGGTTGACCTGTCCACTTTACCTTTTTAATTTGCATTTGTCTTATCTAGGGACAATAGGGTCAACATGTCAATATATATATTTTATCTTTTTCCTTATCCACAAAAGGGGATAAGAATATTCTTTGCAGTTACACATTTTTTTAACGAGTGTTGGATATGGTTTATTTTCATCCATGATCTCAATCACTTCAAAGTCTACCATGATGAGTACCCCATCGATGTTCACAGGTACTCATGTCAGACGACCAATCAACTCTATTTTGTGTAGATTTGCGAGCCTTAGATGAACATGAAACCATACTAGTTTAGGTTTTCCCATCATCTCCCATGTCATATTAGTTAAAATATTCGCATCATATACCAAGTCTAAGATGGCATTATCCACATAATTCTCCCCAATCTATGCACTAAATATGAATTCCCCGGGTTCTCTTCCTATGTAGTACATGATCTACCATCCTTTGTGCGATAGGAGTTTTCCTTCCTCATGTACAATGATCAATCATGTCATATAGTGTACTCAGTGTAGTTTCATATTTTCTTATCTCCACACAAACCTTCAAGAATTATGTTAGTGTGCTTACCTTTCTAGTTCATTTCTCTTGCATAGCACAATCTACTACATGAGGTGAAGATGATGTTGATGCTCTCCATTCCTATCCAAGTACCTCTTTTCTTTCTCTCTGATATGTCTCCTTTTCTTGTTGAGAATCAAAGGTTGGCAAGGGCCCTACTCACTTCCTTACCCATTTCTTATTCTTCTTTCCTCCATTCATCATATTAGCTCATGTTCTAGTTCCTTTGTCTGTAACAACTGCTATTATTGGTTCTTCGTTATATTTTTCGGATGATATCTTCTGCACATTCTAATTTTGATTCTAGTTTTGGTTACCTTTGTCTTTCCATTTTGCAAATCGTTGAGGGAAATATTTTGTTGCATGATCCAGTTCTATGCAGTATGTTCATGTTGTACATGGGTTCGGGTAGTCACAGGCCATGTGTCTTGTTTGATTACAGTTATAACATATTATAGGTTCTCTTCCTTCTCTACCAAAATTTCCTTTTCCTCAACCTCTACCAAAGTTTCCTCTGTTCCTTGGATTGAAACTTCTTTTATTATTTTATTTCATACCACCCCTTTCTGTCACAAATTTCTCTTCTTGAATCTTGTACATATATGATGTGCACTCCCTCATCAATTCGAACGCATGGAAATCCTTCTCTTCATCTCCTACATACTTCCAAAAATTGCAAATCAAGTTCCTTGGTGTACTTTGATACTTTTGTAGTAATGGACACTCAGTGAGATGATGGCCCCATTTCTTACATATCTCATAATACCTTCCTCCTGGTAATGAATTTGATGCTCCAGTTTCCAAATATTGCGTCAATGTTGGGAATTCATCCTTGTGATGGCCTTCATTCTTTCACTTGGTACACAAGACATGCTCTCATTTCTCCTTCCCTTTTTTAATTTCTTTCATTTGAATCTTCAATGCAACCAATTGTGTATTAATCGAAGCCATCCCTCTATTGTCTCCTATTGGGGATTATTCCAATTTCATTGTAATTTCTAGCACCTCAAGATGCAATGCAACCTTATATTGCATCAATAGCCTACGAATGTGTGGTAGAATCCCTGCAATAAGACATTCTTTATGTTGTTTATCGAGGATCTAGAAATTCAGTCTACCCATCGCATCCTTAAACCTGTGATCGAAATCCCATACTGACTATGTTTTCACCTATTTAATATCCTTTAGTTATGTAATGTACATCGACTCTGAATTTGGATTCTTGAACTCTTTTAGTAATGCTTTTATTATCTCCCCTAATGTCCTAGCTTGTGTTGTAGGCATGAAGCTCTGCATCTTCATGTACCAGACTAACGCACAACCTCTAAATGTTGTTTCTGACTGCACAATCTTCACAATCTCATCTATTGTGTTCTTAACGACCCAAATTGTCTCGCAAACAAACATATGTTGTTTTGGGTCCTCCGACCGAACTCCATAAATCTCAAGAAGCCTAAGGGTATTTTCTACCCAAACCATATTTCTTTTTGTAGTCCCTCCTCTTGGTGATGTTGGTTGACTCTGATTTTGACTCTAACTCTGCACACTACTTCCACTTCTCTAACTACTACTATTCTATCCTCCATGACTAAATATAAGCAATTTTTATAAGTCTTCAATTGTTATGTTTGATTGTGGTGATTCACATGGGGTCATGGATTCTACACATGATTCAGTCTGACAAGGAATTAAGGTTTCTTCTATTATTGGACTGGATTGGAACTCTTCTTCCTCTCCACTGATGTGTGGTATCTCCACAATTTGGATTCTTGCATAAGGTCTTCTCCCCTTTGGCTCATTGTTCCTTTGACAGCCCTAGTTTTTCACCTCTTGTACCTCCTTCCTCTGCGTAGTTCACCAAACTATTCTTCTTCCTCTAATATCTCTTATTTGACACTCTCCATCCTCATTCCCTTCCTTCCTTCCTCATCACTTCCTCTCTCATCCTTAGACTATCATCTTGTCATCCCTTGTTTCCCCTATGTGCACAAACCCCTTTAGCATTTGAATTTAATTTTCATCATGCACTTGTCACACAAAAAAATCTTTATCGATGTACCCAACAATTTCATGAAACTTCCGCGCGAACCTTTTAAAAACTCACTTTTTGCAACACTGTATGATTGGGTACAAATTATGGAGATTCTGTAATATATCCTCCTAGTGTGCTATCCAACTAGAAATAAACTGCATGAGTAGTTGGGTTACTTATGGAATTTGGTTTTCTTACCAAATCAAGAATCCAATTCCTCAACATTGCAGTTATGTAGCTTCCATTATTCTCCACTAATGTTTCTAGCCACTCCATCAGAATAATTGGAAACTCGTCAAAGAAACTTTCATGTAGATATTTATACACATACCTTTCAATCCATTGCTTATCACTCATCCAAGTATTTTTATTCTCTTGTCAATCAAACTCTTTTTCCTTCCTTTTCAACCATTATGATATCTCTTTCTTAGTCAACCTCCAAAACATTCGCTTAATCGCAAATTCTGGGTCCCGGAAACATAACCATTTGTTGGATATGTGTGTGTTTTGTAAGACCCTAGGTTTGCGCTATCTATGACCAACAAAACCCACCAGACACTGGCCCTTTCAATTTCACCTCCTTCTGTAGATGAAGTATCACCTGAGGTATCTATGGGGACTGCAAGAACTAGGTTTATAGAGTAGTGAGGGAATGGAATGTGACCATTCTGTTCATTCTTCCTTATTAGTTTTGTGCGTGTGATTTTATCCTTGTTCTTTATTACTGCTTAGTGATTTCGAATTCATACCATCATTTCTACTTCACCACATAACTTGTTACTATAAAATTGATGATTATTTCACAATGATTATGCATAACATATATATAATATAATAATCATACAATAGAATCCATGAAAAACCGTATATTAACCTACATGTGACAAAATATTTAATGTGGTTTACCCAACTCTAGGCTACATACACAATGGATGTCTTCTTTATTGTGTGTTCTTCAATTTCTTTTAGCTTGCACATTACACTTACAAAGGTAAATAATTGTTAGCTTTCTCCTCTCCTAGCCTAGTCGCTCTGCAGTGCAAGCCTCTGTCTCTCTACATCATCTCTTACATTCATACATGGATTTCTCTATTTTATAGACTTGAATAGACAACTAGGAACATGAACCCAATTACATCCAGAGGAACAACAACCAGAGAACCCCTATTCTCCCAACTTGTTACATATTTATACATACAATCTAGGGCTTAAAACCTTACTTGATTCCTCCCAAAACCCTATTACATTGCATGAAAATTCTTATTAATTGGTTGCTCGGATACTTTCACTTGATTTTCATTATACATGCTCCTTTTTCACTTTGAATCCTTATTCTTTCCTTCTTTTGTGCGTCCTTCCACCTTTAGCATGTTGATCTATCATCCTTCCTTTTCACCCACTTTATTCTCTTTCTTTATTCTCTACTTTATTCCTATTTTATTCTTGCTTACTATGCGTTGTAATTCTGTATGTGCTTATGCTTCTCACTATCCTCCTAGATGCACCTTAGCTACACACTCCATAGTATTCTTCTTCTCGTGTGCACCTCTTCTACGTACTTCTTCTATACTTAGGATTGTTATCAAAATTACATCCCAAAACTTCCTTTCCAACGGTGATAGTGAAGAAGCACCTACCACTCCAAACGAAGATGCCATGTTCACCCCAAGAGAAAACCCAAGGGAACTATTTATTCGAAAGCCTGATCAATATCCTATCTTTGTTGAAAGCAAACCAACAGCAACATGATGGAAATATCCATACCTAGTAATGATAATAAAACAACGACATATGATAAAAGTGGGGAGTCATCATTTGAAAGTCATTTATATAAGATCCTGAAGACAATGTTGATGACTGGTCATGTGGAGGTTAGGATACAACCCTCCAGAGTAACCCATTGCCATCAAAGCTAGTTGATGGCAATGTAAAATCCACTTCAAGGAAGAATTATCTCCATGAGGAGCATAATCACAGAGGAAATGGTTGTATCTCAATTTCAAAAAATCATGAAAGGGAAAGGGAACATGAACGCCAATGGGAAGTGAACTTTAGAGATGGAATCATAATACTATTATAATTCCTCCTCAGGTTTGTATTTACTCTTCCAGAAGAGATAAATCTAGATATGACTAACAAGCATTTTCCCTTGCCTATTATTTGAGGATGAAGCTTTTTAAGGGGGGATGACTACTTGGAAGCATGAAACTGGATATATATAAAACATATATTTAATATTTAGTATTTGATTACTTATTTAATGTACAACAATGTGTATAAATACATGAAAATGAGTAGAGGCACATATTTTTGTCTTAAAAGATGTGACTTTACATTAAAAGTATAATTATTACATTAATGATTTAATTGGCAGTTAATAAACATTGTAATATACACAAGTTATATTACATCAAAATCATTGGTCCTCTAACCATATTACAAGTTCCCTTTCCCAATATAGTATCTACACCTTCGTCATCCAAATTACTTACATATATTAGGCTCTTGGCTAGATCTGGGATATGCAAAACTCCAGGGAGAGTTATTTTCCTTCCATGTTTCAGCAACAACTTAACCCTTCAATGTCCCATGATTTTGGTTTTCGAATCATCTCCTAGGAAGACATCTCCACCATCATACTTTTCATATTCACTGAACCACTCCCTGTGAGGAATCATATGAAATGATCCACTTGATTCGATCAACCGTACATCACAATTTGCATGTGTACATGTAGATTCCAGGTAAACATCACCTCCTTCTTCTATGGAGGTTTTTTCCTCTATGGAAGAGGAATCATCAAATCCATTTGCATTATCAACCTTCTTAGACCGGCAATATTTCTTATAATGCCCAGATTTACCACATTTCTATCATTTCCTAAAATAATTTCCTTGGTATTTATATTTATGTTTATATTTATATCTCTCCCTTGAAGACTTATTTGTATCCCTATATTTGGGATGACCTCTTACAAATAAATTATGTGTGCTATGACTATCCATGCTTTTCTTACTCATCTCTTCCGATAACAAGGATGGAACCACATCCTCCTACTTTAATGCAGATTGAGAAGTACTACCAATTGCTACAACCAGATTATTCGAGGCGTTTGGATAATAACATAACAAACTAATAAACTTGTCTTCTTATGCAAGCATAATATTAATAGATCCAAGTTGAATTACTAGAGTATTGAAGGAATTTAGATGCTTTGTTATAGAATATCCATCTTCCATCCTAAGATGATACAACTTCTTTTGAAGAAACAAATTGTTGACAAGGACTTTGACTGATACAAATTCCCCATTGTTTCCAATAGTTCCTTGGTTGTATATTCTCTCGACACATTCAATAGCATCAAAGTATCTAGGCATAGTCGAATTGTACTCCTTACTCTTCTATCCAGCTTCTCCTAATCTTCTTGTGGCATGCTAATAGACTGAGTACTAATAGTTTATGTACCAGTAGGATGTGTACCAGTACTTCGTGTACCATGATCCACAACAATACATTGTTCTTTGTCTACAATAAGGTCCTTCATATTGAGCTTCCATATCTCAAATTTTTTACTGTTGAATTTCTCAATCTTGATTATATAACCACTCATCATTCTCTTTCAACACATGAATCACCACTATAAAGCTCCCACTAAACCCAAGTTTATCACAGACCCAAGATCAATTTGAAATATCAAGACTAAGCCAAAAACTCAACAACAAAGGCATCCCCCTAAAGCCAAAAATGTGCTCTGATACCACATGCAATTTTTAAACCTGTAAAGTAAAGAAATACATACACATTCTAAGAAAAAAAAAATTAATCAATGGTTGACACATATAGTACATAGAGATTTACTTTGGAAACCATTAACCAAGAGAAAATCATCCTTCCTTGGTGACGCACCTATCAACTCTTCATTTTTTTAGATTCAACATTTTAGATACAATATATATAATATTTTAGGTATCCCACAAATACCAAAACCCTAATCCCTTAATGTGAGATTAATTTATAAAAACGGTAAAAATAGAAAAACCACTAAAAATAGAAAAAAAAGAAAAAATAGAAAAAATCGCTAGATGCAAACTCAATCATCAAATCTGATGTGCCCCCACACATACATCAAAAGAATGTAACACCTACCCAACATTAAAGATATGTCATAAGGGGACCACTTTGGAGACTCCTTCAAGTAAACCCATAGGCTTCTTCATGTTGATCACCAATGACTGACTTTGACATCAATGACAACACCATTCAACATATTTCTCTAGTTCTGTTTCATTGCATATTTGTCTTTCTTGAATCATGGATTATGCAAGAGAAGGCAAGGGAAATCTCAATAGAAGATGTTGTTCAAAGATAAAAAATGCATTTCAACTTTAAAATCTGTAGTATAATTCTAGTGATTTTTTTATTTGATTCACTTGCAATGTTGCTCCATTTATATTATATGTTGATTGAGATAAGAAAAGGAATATTAAATCACTTCTGATCTTGTTTGAATTGTGAAGATAGTGTATCTCATTTGTCAATGAGAATAGAATTAGCTATGCATTTTTTATGAACCTTTGATAATGCCAATGATCTTGAGATATATTTTTGTATAATGCCTCTTTCTAATTATCAACTGCATGGGGATTATAATCTTGGTTTGTGTGGTGACATATTTTGTATCAATTGTTTTTCTAGTTGGTTTTATGTTCTAATTTATATCCAGTGATTTATAAGGAAAGAGACAAGGTATCTTACTTCAACACAAATAAGTTAGAATATGAAAATAGACTATTGTTTCATGATCAAGATCGATCGTGACATCATTTTGAGCCACTTTTTTCATATATCATAGAAACAATGACTGCAAAATATATAGCTAGCTTCTCTACTACATCTCAATGTGCAACTTTACTTATAACTACTAGAGTGTACATCACGTCAATTGAGAACTCGCTTGATGAACAACAACTTTACAGGGTGAATGAAATCACCAAAATTTCCATGACTCATTGTTCAAATCGATTTTCAAACTTTTAATATGGTTTGATGTGCCTTATTTGAGAAAAATGATTTCACAAACATTTTATAATGCTTATATTGCACATGATAGTAGAGTGATTACATGTTTAAATAGATACCTTGTAGACAAGATTAGTAGAAAAGAGTAATTTATTGTTGGTTGAAAGTCTTATACTATCAATCTATCAACCTTGTGTGAACATGGTAATGTAGAAAGAGGTCATTTCTCAATATAGCGGTTATGTGAGATACTTGCCACAATCATATATGTCTAGAGTAAAAAATCATAAAATATTATCTTCATGATTCATTGAAAATAATCAAGCTCTTGCTCAATTTTCTAGAGGATCCTTGCATACACATTTCCAAACATTGCTATGAATGGATTACAAAGCTACTAGTTCAATTCAACCACTTGAAAATAATAGTTGTGCTATTGAAACACAACTAAATAATATCAATATGTTTGTAGAAATTAATCTAATGAATTGCAAAAAATATAGAAAAACGTCACTCCATTTTGTACTCAAGAAAAATATATAGCTACAAACAAAAAATATTTCCACAAGAAAAAACCTATACAACAAAAAAACACATTGCATAATTAATTTTTTTTCAAGAATTTATGACGAAAATTATAGAAAGAACCTTTATAAAAAAAATGTTTTTTTCTTTTGCAAAATTATGACACTTGAAACAAGAAATGCAAAGACATGGATCATGCAAATGCCTAGAAGAACAAACATGCTAAAAAAAGGTAATGGGTGAACGTATGCCTTTCCAAAAAGACACATTTGAAATTGAATGTAATACAATATATTATTTTTCATCTTTAACAAATAGAAAAAGGATCAGAATTCATTCATCCCAATGACCAAATTTGCAAATAGTGAAAAACAAACACTCAACAATGGACAATTCCAAGTTTTCACATGTCCTTCCCAAATACAGTAGAAAAATGAATTTACATTCATTAAGACATTGACAACATTGCAAGAAAGGATAATGTCAACCATGATGTATTTCACAGTACAAAAATGTCAAATTGCGATTACAGGAACAATTATAAATGTTCCTACACACTTAAATCAAGTCTAAGTCAATTTGAATAGTAGTTTATTGTTGGAATATTCACTAATACTGAGAGGGGGGGTGAGTCAATATTAAGCACTTTTTACCATTTTCAATCACCACATGTAACCATTAAGTTATCAACAATTTATTTCTTATAATTTCATTCAATATACCATAAACATATAACCACAAATACATAGTACACAAGAGTTTTGCGTGGAAACCCAAATGGTTGAAAACCACATAACACTTTTTAATATATATCTTGAAGATTACATTCAGTGGAAGCAACAACTTCCAAAATTCTCCAACACCAATTGGAAGGAGGCACCAACCCCCAGTTTACAAGCTCCAACCTGATGGAATTTAAAACTCCCTAGATTCTCCAGCTCCAACTAGAAGGAAGTTCCAACCCACTAGTTTACAGGCTCCAACCTAAAGAAATATATGACTCCCTAGATTCTCCAACTCCAACTAGAAGGATGATCTAATCCATCCCCCTATTTTTATGAGCACCAACTCAAAGGAAACTGCAACTTCCATGAAATGACCAACCTACTATCTAAAGACACCACTCTTCCCATGCATCACCCAACCACCCTTGTTTATCAGGAACTAACCTAAAGGATACTTTGATCCCTTGCCTTGCATTACCCTGCCACCCTTAAATATAAATGAGAGAATTAACATGTCATTGTTATTATCATTGATATTGATATATCACCATCATCAAAACTATCTCTACTACAACTAATACATCATCATCATCAAAACTATATCAACCATAACTAATATATCAACATCATCAAAACTAGACACACCATAATTTATATATCAACATCGTCAACTTGGTTCCACTTAGAAACTAGGTCTACATAAATATCCTAGGTCCGCATATAAACCCCAACATCACTTCTTAAATTTTTCTCAAACACTTGTTTGGGACTAGTTTTTGGATTAGTCACAAACCCTAACATCCAACAAGTATAACTATGTACCTATAATGAATCAAGGTCTAAAACTTGTACCCAATATTCTTTGATATATTCTATGAAATTTATCCAGTTTTCTCTCCTTGAATCATAACTAAAAATGAGATATAGAGAATATGACATACCTTCCTGAATTGTAGTCTATCTTGGAGAGAAAACGTGTACAACATTACAAACACTCAATATTTTATATTTTATTATAAAACTCATAGAAACGATACTACCGAATGTACTATTTTTAATGCAATTGATCTCACAGAATTTGGATCCTCTATGAAAATGTTATGATTGTTTTACCCGAAACACCTCTTTGAGACTAGTTATAGGACTAGTCGAAAACCCAATATTCCACAGAGTGTATATCCAAAAGTACAACGACCCAAAATCTACAATTTCTACCACATTTACCTTGATATGTCTTCTCAATATCCTCCATGTTTCTCTATCTGAATAATTCTATAAAAAACATTATATATAAAATAGAAATATGACCTTTAAAGAATATACCTTAGAACACATCATCACAAGACTTCATATTCCCTTAGAATTTCTCCCTTATTCACTTAATATTCCCTATGAAATTTATTGCCAAGATTGTGTAAGAGATCAAAAAATTGAATGATGAAAATAAGAGGTTCTTAATCTGTATTTATACTTTTCCAAGTACCCCCTTTACTTGACTTTAGGGATGACTTGTAAATTCTTGTTCGCAACAACTTTTTATCCTGCACTTGATTTTAGGGACAACTTATAACTTATTGACCTTAAATCTAGAGCTTCTTGACCACACTTTCAAGCTTCATATTTAATAGGGAATATCTCCCCAGCCATGAGGAACCATGTGGTGTGCCACCTATCGTCGGAGACAACTTGATGAGGACTATGAATCAATGAATGTTTTTCATTTATTTGTAATTTCCTTCATACTCTTTTCTTCAATCAACTTCGGGCTTCATGATGACACCTCCGAGGCTTCTTAACCACTTAACCAGTTAATCATATTTCCAGGGATTCTTGTAGAATTTTTCAAAGTGTCTTCCCATTAGGACCATGCTTAAATATACACTATATGGGGACGACTTTGAATACTTCTTCAAATACACCCATCACTTATAAAGGATTCCAAACTTGCTTCAGGGCTTCTTCTATGGTTCACATCAATGAAATCCAATTTTCCAATAATATCCCCCTTTGGCATTGATGTAAAATATCATACTCCCCCTATGACCATTGCTCCCCCTCTCTTCATTCTTTATTTCTCTCCCCCTTTGACAACAATGAAAAATGGCAACTCCCCTTGAGAATTTCTCTTCCCCTATCTTATTTGCAAGATAGTATGTAGAGTCAATGTGGATCTTCTTGTATATACTTCTTGTCCTCTCTTATGGGGATTCTTGTCCATTTTTCATGTAAAGGTTCCTTCATCACTTAACTTCAAGTCTTCATAGTTCTTCATGTCTTCTCTAATCTAACATCAATGAAATAATCATTTAACAATTTCCACTTGAAATTATAACTCCTCTTGACAATTAATATCCCCTGTCATGTTCTTCCTCCCATGGATTTCCTTCCTATGACTATATGGTTCTACCTATCAATATACTTCTTTTATGAGACATAATATTTACTAACAATTTCTCTTGATGACAATCACAACGAGTATTTCTACAATTTATCTTGAGTTCATGATTTCATACATTGTCATGTATCTTCTCTTGTTCATGTCAAGTATTGTCTTCTAGACCTACAAAACATCTCACGAGTTCATCTTTTTCCATAGGTGACAAAACTTTCCATGACTTTTCTACTCAACTGCACACAATGTTGACCCATATGTCACTTTACACTTCTAAATATTTATCCAAATATGCAAAAATTGGTCTTCTTCTCAAGCTTAATCAAATATGTCCACTAGTCTTCTCTATCTTCAAATCAACCTCTACAAGTCTACAACAAGTACACATTCTCAAATATGTAATGAATATATCCTTACTTGAATACATTCTTGGTATCCTTTATACAATCATGAATCTCTTCCTCAAAAGTGTGCCAATGGTACTCTTTGTAACTGTTAGTGGACCTCTTGATACCTACATGGATATGTGTTATGAAAAACTAATTCTTAATCAAATAATATGTCATGAGACATTTTGTACCTATGCCATCATTATTTTCATAATATGCCTTCCCAAAATATTCAATCACTTCACACTACCCAAAAGATAGTTCTCCAATCTGTAATAGCTACTGCTTAGAAGTCTCCAAGATGGATTTCTTAGAACAACACATAAGCCTTCTCTATTGCAGGATCATCATTCTGAATTCTGCCATCTTCCTCTTTACTTTTAGATTCATCATGATCTCGCAACTATGTAAATCATGTGAGTATGATCTATGGGAATTCTTCATTCACCTGTTCTTCTTTTTTTTTTATTTCTTCTCCAAACCTTCTTGTACCTGATATCAATGTTTCCCTTCATGGATGACTTCATCATGATTCTATAGTCATGAGATACGTGTCCATAGTTGTGGAATTTGTAACATTCAATATTGTAGAGAGCCACATAAACATCTTTTTCTTGAATATTTCTTCCATACACTCTGCAATCTAAAACTTGACATCCAAAGTTATTACAAGTAAAACAATAACCAGAAAATAAACTTTGTTACCTGGGAGAAAATGATCCTCTTTGTGATGTAGTCCTTCTAAATTCATGCCTTTGTTTATTGTGATCTTCTCTTCTATTGGTTTCTTCACAATGATTGAAGTTTCTTTGATACTTGAAGGTAGAAGGTATTCTTGGAGATATATCTCTTCAACATTTATTCATCTTTGAATCTTGTTAACCGTGATCCCTTCCTTTGAGAATGTCTTCATAATTCTTAGCCTTTTCTTCATTCTTCCTTTCCGACAATCTGGGACACTACTCTTCATATTTTTTTACTAGTTTTGTGGAGCTTCCTCTTTCTTCAACACTCTTGTTGGGATTTTCGTTTCCATATTTCTTGCATGAGGCCTCATCAATGTATCCAAAACCTTCTTTATTGAATGGTGATCTTTGACAGTTGAGAATGTCTTCTATTACTTGAGAGCTCTTCAAGTTCTTATTGATATTTTCAACTTAAGCCCTCAATGAGATGACTTCTTCTTCAATCTTCTCACAATATTATTCTCTCTTCATCCTCTGTGTCTTCATTAATTATTTCATTCTCCTTGCTCCTTCAGGTTGGGTTTTCAAGCATATTATTTCCTCCTTAATTCTTCTTTTTTGTTGACTAAATTTTTCTTCGAGATTGTTCAAGTCCTCATATATTTCCTTAAGATGACTTGTAAAAATTTATTCTCTCTTCTTTGCTCCCTTTCTTAGTGATACTATTCCAGCTTCCAAACACTTCTTTTCTTCCAACTAATTTTTTAGTGTTTCTTCAATCACTTTGCTTTCTTCTAGATGAACCTTTCGATTTATGATAATTTGCTCGAATTCTTCATAATTTGTTTTAGGGTTTTGAGAACCCTCCTTTAGATTGATCAATTCTTCCTTTGGATATTTTTTTCCTTCCTTTATCTTTTTAGTTCACTCAAAGAACTAATTAGTTCTACCTCAATATCCACTTCTCCTTCTTCATAATATTCTTTTTCATTTTTAATTTCTTCTTCTGGATTTGTCTGACATGATGAGCTTATTTCCTATCATTCTTTGTTAGCATCATCTTTATTTTGATTAGCATGCTCATACTCTATGATTACAAGAGGATATTCCTTAGAGTATGGATTATGTAGCTTATCCCAAAGATCTTTGACTGATGAGCATTTTCCGACTTTGACTTTTACCAAATCAGGTAGTGCATCTAGGATGGTATCCATTGATATTTTTTTCTTCCTTTTTAATTCCTTCTTGGTTGCAGTTTTCGGTGGTTTATTTGAATTGGTGTATCATGTAACAAATGAGTACAAAAAATCATACTCTTGTGCCTCTAGAAATACTTTCATTATTGAGATCCATATCTCATAATTCTGACCATCAAACATTGATGTTCCATTATCTGTGTAATCCATGATCTACCTTCCAATGCTTAAGTTGATTCTGAAGGATTTTCTCTGATACCAATTGTTGGAATATTCACTTATACTGAGAGGGGGAGTGAATTAGTATTAGGAACTTTTTACCATTTTGAATCACAACATGTAAACATTAAGTTATCAACAACTTATCACTTATAATTGCATTCAATATATCATAAAAATATAACCACAAATACACATTACACAAGAGTTTTATGTGGAAACCCAAATGGGAGGAAACCACAATTTTTTTTTTAATATATATCTTGAATATTACATTCATCATAATCACCAACTTCCAAAATTCCCCATCAGCAACTAGAAGGAGCCACCAACCTCTTGTTTACAGGCTCCAACTTGAAGTAAGCTAAAACTCCCTAGATTCTCCATCTCCAACAGAAAGGAGGATCCAACCCCCTAGTTTATAGGATCCCATGAGAAGGAAGCTACAACTTTCTAAATTTTCCAGCTCCAACTGCAAGGAGGCTCCAACCCCCCATTTTTATGAGAACCAACTCAAAGGAAGTGACAAATCCCCTACAAGCACCAAACTGCTATATGAAGACACCAATATTCATATGTGCCACCCAACCACCCTTTTTTCTCATGCACCAACCTAAAGGAGGCTTTGATCTCCTTCCTTCAACCACCCTGCCACCCTTAAATATATTGAGAGAATCAACTTGTCACTTTTGTTGTCACTAAGATGGATATATCACAATGATCAAAACTATCTCTACTACAACTAATACATCATCATCATAAAAACTAGATCCACAATAACTAATATATAAACATCGTCAAAACTAGATACAACATAACAAATATATCAATATCATCAACCTAGGTCCACTTAGAAACTAGGTCCACATAAATATCCTAGGTCCAGAGGGGTCCACATATAAACCCCAACATCACTTCTTAAATTTATCTCGAACACTTGTTTGGGACTATTTTTTGGATTAGTCACAAATCCTAACATCCAACAAGTATAACTATGTTGGAAGATTGGTTGTTGTCATTGATGTCAACCCTAGTCATGGGTTTTGGACCACAAGATTGATGAAGTTATTTGGACATGAAGGAAAATGAACATGCAGATACAACACCCATGGATGGATAGTATACATCATGTTGTTT
>SNQJ01S0003750.1:0-14137 GCA_010110895.2 Picea sitchensis | reverse complement strand
TGGTGTATTGTGGTGTATTGGTGTAACTCTTATACTATTGTTCATTGCTCATTGGATATAATTGAATGGTTTAAGTATAAGTTGGAAAAGGTTTTTAAATTGTACTTGATACTGATTCACCCCCCTCTCAGTATCAACAAACTATGTACCTGTAATGAATCAAGGTATAAAACATTTACCCAATATTCTTTGATATCTTCTTTGAAATTCCCCCAATTTTCACTCCTTGACTCATGACTGAAAACAAGATATAGTGAATATGGAAGACCTTCATGAATTCAAGCCTATTTTGGAGAGCGAACTTGTACAACATTCCACGTGCTCAATATTTGATATCTGATTTTGAAACTCACAGAACAAATACTACAGTTTGTAGTCTTTCTAATTCCATTAGCCTCACATAGTTTGGATCCTATATGAAGAAGTTATGATTGGTTTACCTAGAACACATGTTTGAGACTAGTTACAAGACTAGTCAATAACCCTATATTCCATAGAGTGTATATCCAAAAGTACAATGACCCAGAATCTGAAATTATTTCCAAAGGTACCTTGATATGTCTTCTCAATATCCCCCAAGTTTCACTATCTCAACCATTCTATAAAAAACGTTATAGAAAAAATTGCAAGATGATGTTTAAAGAACATACCTTAGAACACATCATCACAAGAATTCATATTCCCTTAGAATTTCACCCTTCTTCACTTCATCTTCCCTTTGAAATTCACTACCAAGATTTTTCTAAGAGATCACAAGATTGAATGATGAAAATGAGAGGTTTTTAATGCATATTTATTCTTTTCCAAGTATCTACTTTACTTGACTTTAGGGTCAACATGTAACTTCTTATTTGAAACAAAATTTTCTCCTTTATTTGACTTTAGGGAAAACTTATAACTTATTGACCTTATATCCAGGGCTTCTTGCCCATACTTTGGGGATTCATCTTTAATAGGTCATAACTCCTCAACCGTGATGAACCACATGACGTGCCACCTACTGTTGGAGACAACTTGACAAGGACTATCAATAAATGTAGGTTTTTCATTGATTTTCAATTTCCTTCATACTCTTTTTATTCAATCAAATCTGGGATTCATGACCACACCTTTGGGGATTCCTAACCACTTAATCATATTTCCAGGGCTTCTTGTAGACTTCTTCAAAGCATCTTCCCGTGAGGACCATGCTTAAAGATACGCCATAAGGGGACCACTTTGGAAACTTCTTCAAATGTACACTCATCAATTCTAGAGGATTAAAAACTTGCTTTGGGGATTTTCCTAGAGTTTACATCAATGAAAACCAATTTTCCAACATTTAATAGACTCAATGAGAATTGAAATTATGATAAAAAGAAAAATAAAGTACAAAAATGCATATTTTCCTGCGAATGATCAACCAAAACATTCCATGGATTCTCTTTATGTCATGTTAAACACCTTAATCTACAATAATGAAGTTGTTGTTATCAATAATGAATGGGAATAAATATTCAACCAAAGTAATCAAGAGAACATATATAAACTATCAAGCATAGAACTACTAGATTCTATTGAGGATGATCATGATCCTCAAGAAATATCTTAAATAATATTACATGGGTATGCTCAAGCTCGTTAACTCTATGACCTATATAACAAGATCATACAAAGTTCTCCTTTGGAAGGATTCAAACCATTGAGGATTTTCAAGACAAGTACTCTGAAGAACTAAATTTTTCAACAATATTTTATGGATCTAGTCAACTTGATGATGTTCTAAATCACTTTTTATCAACAAATAGCATAATAAGAGATTTTACATGTTGCTAGTGATTTTGATATACATGTTACCAATATTTTATTTAAATCAATTTAAATTCATGTAAACCAAGTTTCAATCTTTTCTTGAATATATGTTAACAAAGGAGAGATTCAAGGAAAATTTTCCTTGCAAAAGATGTAAATTACAAAACAACCTTAAGAAAGTGTTGAAATCTCCAATTGCATTTTGATGTCTTAAAAGCATACATACTTCACTGTATTATTTTAAAAAAATAAGAAAATATATTTTTCAATGATAAGACAAATTGGTCATCATACATTCTTTGTCATATTAACTAGTGTTGAACATCTTGGGGCCCCTTATGCAATGCATTAAAAGAGACTAGACAAAAGTTTATAACCACACATGGAAAAATTATTTGTGAGACAATATTGACTTATTAATCAAGAGGAATCATGTCATTTCATATTGCTACTATAAACACCTATTAACATCTTTTTGAAATCTGATTTCAATTAATTAAATATTTCAAGAAATAATAAACTATTTCTTCACAATGGAATTCCAAAGTAGAGGTAATGAACATGAGCATGTCCTTCTTTGGATTAAAAATAACCTATTTGCAAATAATCTTAAGATGATGCTATTTCAATATTTTTTTATAGATATATATCATCATATTAAAATAAAAACTCATCATAACACCGATTCTTCTAAGAAAAATCGACTTTCATATTGTAGATTTAATTTCCTTTTTCATCCAATGTATAAAATAATGATTTTTTCATCTATTGAAAAAATATCATAAAGGGTAACATCACGAATCTGGGTATTATTTTTGTGAGAATCAGGTTGCGAAAATTGCTAATGGCATTTTTTTGTCTAAACTGTTTAATTTTTCAGCCGAAATAATTTTTCGTCAAACTATTTTTCGGCTAAAAGTTAAATCTAACAACAACATTGAAAATTATAGCACAATTTTAAATCTAACAACAATTTTCTGTTAAAACTAACTTTCAGCCAAAACATACTAACTTTCGGTCGAATTAATAGTTTAGATGAAAACCTGTAACTGTGACACTTATAAAAAAATATATGTTCACTTTAGCTTATTCCGACCTAGGGAGAAGCAAATTCCTCAAAACACTGTGAGGCTGGTTTCAAAACTAATAACAACATTTTCATAATTGATACAATTTGTATTCAATTTAATTTTTTTTAGTAATTTTAGTTAATTTTATTAAAAAAATGTGTTCATATTATTTTTAGATGACATAATGATTGAGTAAAATAAAAAATTAATATATGCAATAATATACAGTAAGATAAATGGTGCCAATCTAAATGTGTTCAAAATATGCAACTGTTTGAGATTGGTCAAATTAAAAAAAAAATGTAGTAATTATAATATTCATCCGTTGTCTTCCAAACAATAGTCATACTTTAATAGAGTCTTCTTAGATTGTTGCACATATTTTGTTTTTCATAGTCAAAAGTTTAATAATGAGTAAATCGATGTCAACAAACATAACTCATTATCAATTTCTTCATTTTTAAGGAACAAATTGTCAAACAATCACTAAAATGACATATCCTATGTCAATAAAAAAAATTCAAAAAATAATCAATAGAAACCTAACAAAATTCATGAAATTTTTATTTTTTTTTACTGTAAAGTGAAATTTTAAGAAAAAAAATACTTTTGTTTACCGAAAGTTGAAAAACTACTTCTCAAAATATATTTTATTTTCTAAAAAAACTAGGAAAATAAACATCCAGATTCATGATTTTACCCCAAAACTAATAAAAAAGAAAATGATTTATTTTGTTTTCTGTAGTAATGCAAATACTCTAAAGACATGTCATTTAACATATTCCTATATAATCTCAAAATAACTAGAGACAACAACATTTTGTTGTTGTTCTAAATACATTTTTTTGTTATGCTCTTCAGTTTAATGTTTTTTCCTCTCGCTAAAAGGTGATCAATTTGACATATGGATAAATGCATTTCCAAAAAATGTCTTAAAACTATGGTCATAAACACAGAAACAAGATTCATATTGAATACTTATGATGTTTCACATACTGCAACTCATACATCACAAAAATGAATCACACAATAACAACTACCTTTAAGAAAATTAGACAATAATGCCTTTGTCGCAATGACAACAAACTCGAAACTATCTGCGAACTTGCAAATACACCTCCTTAACATGTGACAAAGGTCTATCCAACAAGTTCAAGGAGAACAATATTTGTTAAAACCACACTATCTTGGAAAAAAAAAAAAAAATCTACTTAAGAGACCCAAACTCCCAAAACAAGAGACTAATTTTTCCAAAGACATTATGTGTGCTTCTATCATTGACAATTATATTGATAGAACACTCAAAATTGAGAATATGAGCTTTGCATAATATGTTGTGTGGAATTCAATTTCAAATGCAAATTGTAAAATAATAAAATGTGGACATATCATATGCTACATTTGGTACAACCAACAAAAAGACCCAGAGAATTTAAAAAAAAAAACATTATGTTGTATTTTTTATATAGAGAAACTAAAAATATGTCAAACAATACGAAACATGGTCCAAACAATACATGTCAAAAAATCAGGAATAGATCTTATGGAACAAAAGCTTGGAGGTAAACCAAGAACAACATGGGGCAATATTAACATAGCTTCAGAAATCGTTTCAACTAAATTCGATCAAATCTTTGCATTTGAGTCATCTTTTCAAAAAAAATATGATATACAAAATGATTTAATATACAAATTAAACTTTGGACAAATGCATCATTGGTCAAATACCACTATTAACAATGTTTGTCACAAAATATTACAATGACATTTATTTGTTTTAAGCCTAAAATATTATAATGATATTAGAAAAAACATAATAGCAAACAAAAATCAATAATAAAAATAATGAGAAAAAAACGAAACATGTCATTTCATTGGTTCCTAACTAGAAGCATTGGTACAACGAAAAAAATTATAGCTAAAGCAATGTACCATGGCCTACTATGCTTTTACAATAAGAAACTTGATAGTGATCCTCAAAAAAAAAAATTGAATCATATAAGCAATGTACCATGGCCTACTATGCTTTTACAATAAGAAACTTGATAGGGATCCTCAAAAAAAAAAATAATCATACTTGCATTTATAGGAAAATTTGCATATAGCGTAAATAACATCATAGTCCAATCAACATTACAATTTCCTTTGGGATTTTAAAACATGATTCCACTTAACTTTAGCACATTATATTATCAAGTAAAGAATATGCACAACTTCTCCTAGTTCTTATAGATGACGTGTGTGTCATTGGAACTCGACTATTATACAACATTGAGAGAAAACCTTATGCACACTCTAACAACATCTTTTGGAAATATTGATATCATTTTTGAGTTACCTTTATCAAGTAAAATCTATACTTGACTACTAGATATTCAAAATCCATGCTTCCATCATGACAAGATTTCCATATTTTTTTGGATAGACAATGTCAAGTATTTTGAACTAAAAAAGATTATGAGAAAAAATAATAAAACATGCATATCCATTTCGGATAAAATCATAATATGTTCTTACACAAATATTAGCATTAACTATTTAAACAAACATTGTTATAGATTCCCACCAAATGATCCAATGTTTCCATATATTTTTTTCATAAAAACAAAGATATTAAACACCACAATAAAATATCAATCCTTGTTGATGCAAAGACATTTACACTAAAAGCATTCGATAAGAAAGAAGATCATATGGAAACAAATAAATATCGTACTAAAAAAATGCATTTTCCTTTTATGATTGTTCTAAAGGAAAATATGTTTCTCAAGCTAAGTGGAAGCAACTATGCTAAAGAAGATGAGTTAGTCAATGGTGCAACAAATATTTTGAAATATTAAATAGAATCCAACAATGATATCAACATTGATATTCTACGAATTGAATTCCAAAATCCCTTAATTGGAATAGCTCAACAGGGTTCATTGCATCATTTGTTCAAATCTACCATTCCTGGACATTATAATAAGAATTTATAGAGAAATTTAATTAGCAAATGGAACTACTATTATTTTCTAGTAATCTCAAGTCAAATTAACATGTATGCAAATGATATATAGATCTCAAGGCCTTATAAATAATGTCTTAGGATTTGAACTAGTGGTCCAATTAAACAACATGGTCTCAAGTACATTGAGTTTCTCACTTTAGAGACATTGAGTCACTTTATTTCATAAAAAAATTAGAAAAAAATTGCTATATCCGAAAACATTGTAAAATTGACATTTAGCACAATGGGATAGCTACATAAATGCAAAGCCATAAACATAATTTTCATTTATCAGTAGCAATAAATAACATTGTTTCTATGCATGATCATGTTTGGTCAGCTTTCCAAAAAAATTGTATTATCTCATATGTCATTGATGCATATTGGATTCATAACCATGCAATATATATTTTGATTCCTCACAATTCCTTTTGTCATTAAAGTGATCAATAAGCATCCTCTAAACTTAGAACCTATTATCCCTTAGCAATTTCCACTAATCAATTATCCAATGGTTCTATAAATCAATTCACTAAAAGATTGTCATAGTAACTAGACTTATGCTGAAAATTATTTTAGCAAAAAGGTGTACAACACCTTTTTCTTTTGGACTTATCATAAAACATTGTTTTTTTGTAAATAAAAAATAGATCCTTTTATTATATCATCATGAGTGTACACATGTGCATTGCTTGGCAGCCACATGTTCTTCCACAGAATGGAAACCAGAACAGGTGGCTCCAAGCGGTGTTATGTCTAAAATGGCAGATGTTTTACAAAACTTACAAAAATTGAGCAAACGCTGAGAGTTTCAACTGGGAATTTAATCTCGTTAGCTAGCCTAAGACAGACTGCATTTAGAGATGCCATTACTAAGATGCTAATACAACTGTAAAAAGGAGTAAACAGATAATCACTATTCATTCTGAAAATTGAAAATTGACAAGAACCAGAGTCAGTGGAGGTCCTCGTCAAGCCTTTGGGGAACCTGGGTGTCCCTGGGCGGTGTAGACTAGAACAAAAAATTTCTTGTAGGTGGGGCATTATGCTTTCTATGGGGCATCTGAGAAGGCCTTGAACAAGAGATCCAATCGTTGGTGGATTGTTCATTTTCCATGTTCTTTTTCTTCTTGCCGCTGTCGAATGTCAAAGAGAAGCTCCAAGTGTTTTGTTGCCAGATGATAGATAATTGGTCTCTCCTCATCACATGTCAGTTTCCAACTGGGGGGGATTTCCTCCTCCACTATGCAGCCTCCTTCCCACAAGCGAGGTTGAAAGTCTTGGGAGGTGGAGGGCATTGGGTCTTCCATTGTCACCAGGCTTGGTTCTGCTAGAGGAGCAGAGGTTGGCCTAGCGTCGCTTAGCTTCGAGCCAAGATGTTGAATTGAGGGTGGAGTCGCTTCTTTGGATGTCTTGTGGGTGTCCTGTGAGGGCTAGGGTGGCGAAGGAGAGTGCCCAGTGAGGGACAGGGTTTCCAATTTGGGAATATGAAGGGGAGTCTAAGCTTGGGTCTGAGGTGGAGGAGAATGCTTAGTGGGGGATGGGGTCTCCATCTTGGGGATACGAAGGGGAGACTGAGCTTGAGTCTGGGGCAAGGGAGGTGAGTTCTCCTCTTTGGGCATGTGTAGAGTGGAATGTGTGTTGCTTGAAGGTTTGTGGGAGCGACTAAAATGAACAATCAAGGATCGTTGAGAGGTAGTGAGTCGATTGTCTTAGGTGTAAGCGTTCTTGTTCTTCGAGGAATGCCTGGGCTTTCCATGATCCCGAGGTATGATGAGAATGAGGGAGGGAGGACGATTGTGGTTAGGAAAGAAACAGAGGACTCACAGGAGGCAAACAAAGAGGTCAGGAGGGTTGAGTAGCACTACGTAGAGGAGGAATCTTGGAAATGACAAGTGGAACTGTGCACCTTGGCTAGGAGGGTCGGTTATAATGTTGTTGGGAGCCATGGAAGCCATTGAAGGATGAAGGGACTGGTTCAGTCTCCTAGTACCAGTGGCCTAGCTGGAACGCTCATCCGTGAGCTCTTCCAGGCGCACTGAATTAATCTCCCTTATGGTGAACACCATAGGGAATTAATAGCATCGGGGGTGGCATCTTGGGGTATTAAAACCCCCCACAAGCTATGTCTGCCACCTACCTCCCTCCTTTTGCCAAATGTCACCCCATCTAGGTTCATAAAACATTGTTTCCAACACCATTAAATTTGTTGAACATGTTCATTCCAAACTATACTCCTTGAAACCTAAAATACTTTAAATTGTTTGAGTCTTTTGAATTATTCAACAATGAAACAATTGATCTTCAGAAAAGGCCTCAAGATTCACCTCATTGGATAATAGAGCATTTTCTTATGTAATAATTCAATAATAATTAATTTCAAATAACAAAAACAAGCATTTTCTTATGTAATAATTCAATAATAAATAATTTCAAATAATAAAAACATAATTAGTTGATATTATCTTATGTATGCAAGTAACACATGTCTTCTCCATTTCTCAATCAATCTAAATAGTAAAGTCTCGAGATTCCCCATCCATATTTGTCTTGAAAGATGAAGCAACACTTCTACACAACAAATCTATAGAATGATATGGATTATAATACATGATTAAATAAATAACATAGTGCATCCTCATGGTCTCGTGCCATTTTGCATGTAACAAAAGTGACATCAAGAAATTTCGTAGAAACTATCAACAAAAAGATCTTTTTCATCCTATGTAATCCACAATTGCACCTAATTCCTAGAAAATTAAGAGGCATGAGTTAGTAACAATGATAAGTTAATGTTATTAAGAAATTGAATTAAGAGGCATGAGTTAGTGACAATGACAAGTTAATGTTATTAATAAATTGACATAAATTCAATTCTTTGTTTCACATAAAGGAGCTTTTACACAACTAATCAATATTGTTATCATTCCGTGTAGAAAAAATAAGATGTTTTCCCTTTTGTACTGCTCCACTGTATAGCTGCAACATATCTCAAAAATAAATACATTTTATACTAGAATGAAATGAGATAATGTGTTGTTAAATATAGATTATTATTTTTACACATAGTTCATTAGTGTATTTTTTAACCAAAAAGAATAAGTAAATAACCTACTTTGAATATATATAGGCTTGTAAAAGGTTAGATAATTGACAATACACTTATTGTAAACAAAGGAAAATAACAACTAACGCAAGATTTCTCCATTGATTTCAATATTTCGTTTTCATGTTTTTTTCAACAATTTTTCTTATGTACACTTTATGATCAATATGCTTGAATGCATTTATAAAAAACTAAAAAAACATAGTTCAAATAAAATAATAATTTTTTTTCCAATTTTATTAAAAAAAAAAAAAAAATTTAATAGTGGGGTAGAGTGATTAATAGAGGAAACATATAATGGTGATACATTATTTTTGAAAAAAAAAAAAAAACATTTTTTTAACATAAATTGTCAACTCTTTTTTAGAATACTAGATAATGTATCTTCAAAAGATGAGATAATTGAGAAAAATGTTGCAAGTGAATCAAACTCATATCAATTATGTAAGGACTAATAACTTCATTTTTTTTTTTATGATTTCTTCTAGAAAAATAAGTTAGTATTATGTAATCAACAAATGACCATTTTTCTTCAAACATAAAATACAACTATCACAAATGAACATATAGAACAATTTTTTTAAATCCCATATGTTTTTTTCTAACAACTCATAATCTCTTGAAACACCATGTTATATTGTGAAATTATGTGCACATAGACCTCACAAAGCCTTTTAAGGTGATGCATTAGTTCTTTATGTCCTAGGTTGTAGCAAAAGCATTAGATCATCAATACAAAATATAACCCATCCATGTTTATCTCATTAAAAAACATGGACAAGTGTATATAACAATAAGTGTTGCAAATGATTTGATTCTAGAATTTGTTCCTTACTTGACACCTAGAATTAGTGTACATATTAAAAAAATTTGCATTTGGCACAAGTCCTTATTTGGATGAAAAGATGTCAAATGATACATTCTTCTGAACCAACCACGTCAATTGCGAAAATTGTAAAAAATTTCATTAGCATGAACTTCTTTCACCAAACACGACAATAGTTGCACTAATTACGTCAAAAGTGACTTTTCTTGTTGGACTTGTTATTTCTACTATGATATTTTTGTTATCAAAATAACAATGAATATGAATTGTTCCTTGTAGATAGTCAACTAGAACATAGAAAGGAAACAATAAGTACTATGTTCTCTTAAACAATGTACACATAGCCTAGATTTCATTAAACATTCTTTTACTTAATTCCACAATTTGTTTTAAACTTGACAAAAAAATGGACAATTTTGTCATTTTTCTATAATGTACCCATTACCAACAAATACACACATACTTTAATACCCATTAAATAAATTGTTTGCAGCATGAACACAAATTCTCATGCAACTATCATTATTCTAAAAATGTGAATGCAACTATTTCTCAATTATAGCAGCATTGAAACACACCAAATACAAAGTAAAATGTAGCATTAAAAGAGAGAAAATATGCACAATGACCAGAAATTTATCTCATGAGAAACTATCACAAACTCGATGTGTATGAGGGATGCTCCTCCCATCCATAGCCTTTGTTTCTCCAATTATCTCATAGAAATCCACTCCTGAGATGGGGATATGATTCCATAATGAAATGGCTCTTATGGTTTCCTATGGCCCAATCAACTACCAAGAAACTTGCAATTTCAAGATGATATGACTCCTACAACAATTCCAATACACTAGTGCTCTTTCCCCTTAACCTGCACAACCCAAGAAAGGGATACTCTTCTCTACTACACAATCCCTCAGGCTATCCCAATTACTTCCAAGGCTCGAACACAATTTTTCTAAGAAATCTTTCAGCAAGGAAATCTAGGAATCTCAAATGCAATGGGAATGCTCATAGCAACCTTTTGAAGGCTCTTGATCATTTTGTCAATAGAAATATCACCTCCAAGCATAAAAACCTAATTTTCCATGCAATTCTCAACTTCAACAAGCTATCCTTCAATACCCATTATGGATGTGTTCCATTTTCAACACCAAACTCTCTTATTCCTCTCATATTGTTGTCCCAAAAATTTGTGCTCTATTCCCACTCGAATTTTATTTTTTCTCATGCATGTTTAACTCTCTCTCTCTCTCTCTCTCTCTCTCTCTCTCTCTCTCTCAAAAAGTGGTTTTACTCATCTCATGTTGTCATAAATAGGTGAGATGGCTTTTCCACTAACCTCTTACATGAGTGTACTTCGCCCATACTTCAATATCTAGGTGAGATGATTTTTCCCAACAACCTTTTACATCCATTAATGACTAGTTTGATAAGTCAAAGGAGGTAAAT
Organism: Picea sitchensis; assembly: GCA_010110895.2. Lineage (NCBI taxonomy): Eukaryota > Viridiplantae > Streptophyta > Pinopsida > Pinales > Pinaceae > Picea > Picea sitchensis. The sequence goes on along the minus strand of SNQJ01S0003750.1, from coordinate 2,903 downwards.
ATTAATAAGAAAATTATTTAGAAAAATTGGCTTAGATTATAAGGCATATGGGATTTCCCCTTAGACCCACTTTAGGCCCCGTCTCTTTTAGAATCATATCCCTCCAACATTATCATCCCTCTCATATTGCATCTAATGATGTATTTTTATGTAATCAAGGTATGTATATATTACAATGCTAGGATTTTTGTCCTTTTATTAATGGAGTCTCTCTTTCTCAAAGCATACTAATTCACTAGCCTAATTAAAATATGTACAATTACATTACAATTCATGAGAATTAAAACTTGGATGTTACACTTTCTTTTTCAAGTACAGATAAATCATTCCTATAAGGAATTGTATTTTGAACTTGGATGTTACACTTTCTTTTTCAAGTACAGATAAATCATTCCTATAAGGAATTGTATTTTGAAGTGCCATAATGGTTAACTTTCCAAATTGGCCCAATGTTTTTATTCAAGAATATAGTCCAAAATGAGCCTCTACCTTTTATCCACATGTTAAATGACGATTATAACAAGCAAAAACTATTGGATTGTGTTGGTAGCATGATCTAGGTGATACTTTGGTAGCCTAATTTAGATGATGATTTAGTTTGCAAATAATTTGATCTCCCATTTAACATATCTAATAGAAATCCAACTTCTCCTTAGATATTTCATTGCATATTTCATTAACAATTATTAAATTTACATGTAGATTGAAGGTGTGCTAAATGAAAATATTTTTTTCCTACAACCATTTAAACCTAAATGCAAATAATTTTTACCAACATATTTTATTATTTGAGATTATTGTCAAGAAAACAAAGCATACTTCTATGACCATAACTTGGAATGTACAATAGAAACTCTTAACCCAAAGATCACTTATTTTTACAAAACCCATAGTTACAACAAGTATTAAAAATTAACATAAACATATTTTTTCTTGTTTGTTAATTTGTGCGGGACCTGTTGGCTACGTGATTAACCTGTGGCTTGAGAAACCACGACTCAGGGACATCTGAGCCGTCAAAATCACTCGGGGATCGCACCCAGCCTGAGCCACACCAACCCTTAACATGGTTGGATTTTTTGTCCCCGCAGGTTTCGAACCGGTGACTTTAACATCACGGAGTGGCTTAACAACACACTCTGTCACCGACTATCCTACACCTCAGGGACAAATTAACATAAACATACTACCAACCATATCAAAAAAAAATTAATTAGACATTGCCTCAACTTTGAAATATATTTTAATTTTTACACTTTTATTTATTTTACACTTGGACAATGCTACTATTGTATACACAAATTAATAAAATCACATCCCATATCACTATGCACTTATTTTAAAATCAATTGACTTTTAACCTTACTATGATATTTGTATTATGTTCATTTTAAATAAATTTATTTTGTCCTTTTTGTTTTTCCATACATGTCTAATTAAATCTGTATTCTTACTCTTATTATTATGTTAATAAAATTTTCTTTTTATTCAAAAATTGTGGTTAAAAAAAACCATTTTCATTTATATTAATGGAACATTTTTCAACTACATTTCATCCATTTTGTTATATTTTGTTATTTTGATTTATTACTTAATATGTGATAATGTCTTTAAAACAATTTTTTCTTTTCTTTTTGTCACCTAATATTAAGAAAATGTATGCTATAGGTATAGAGAAATTGTTTTTCAAGATTTCATGTCATTTAGAAAAAATAGAATTTGTTGTTTATTATTAATTGTTTAGAAAATCTACAATAATTTATACTTTGCATGTTTTTATAAAAAAAATTAAATTTGTTAGTTAAGAATAATTTTAAATTTTTACATTTTTTATAATTTGTATAAATAAATAGAATTTAATGTTTATTATTAATTGTTTAGAAAATCTACAATAATTTATACTTTGCATGTTTCTATAAAATTTTCTAAATTTGTTAATCAAAAATAATTTTAAATTTTTACAATTTTTTTATAACTTGTATAAACTAAATCCATTGGAATTAAAATATATAGCGCCAAACTTTCAACCTTTTGATAAGTTCAATAAATAATATATTGCTCTTCGTGCTTTTATTTTCAAAAATAAATTGTACACTCCTTATTTTTTAAGTTGATACTATTATATTATGTCATCTTTTTAACTCTTATATGTATTATGCCCATTACAATAGTTGAAAATATATACTTAGGAGTTGTTCAATTTTAGATATTGTTTATCATAAGTTGAAAAAAAAAAAAAACGCTTTCCCTATTCTTAAACTTGTTATACAATTAAACATAAACTAGTTTCAATATATACTTCTGACTATATCAGTAAATTCTAAGTATATTAAATGCTATTTACTTTTTGCATATTAAAAAAAAAATTAAATACTAGTTTTCTTTATGTTAATTGCTCTTTTTTATTTAAATAAAAATAAAATTGGCTTTATGAGAAAAAGATCAACATTTGTTTTTATTTGAAATTTCTGAAAAATAAATGAATACATAATATAACTAGCACAACCACATAATTGTGGTTGATGAACGCTTAAAGCATATTTAATTTACAAATCTTAATTTTACTATAAATCCTAATTAGGGTTTATAAATAAAATATGCTATCAACATTGTGGTTGTGCTGACTGTCATTGTGCTAACAGGCAATAAATGAATTTACCATAAAATCATTTAATACAATTGACTGGTAAATATTTAATGTGGCTATACTAACAAAGGTAATAAATGAAGTACACCTATTGAAGATGAGCACAATTAATGATCTTTTAATTATAAAAACTATTCTTATGGTTAGCAATTTGTAACATCCCGCTCTGGCGCACTTACAAAACTTATTCTTTGAGGACACTTGCTCGCAAGTGATCTGGACTTCTCTGATAGTAATACATTTATGCTTGATTATG